>VWZW01001644.1:326888-385208 GCA_013397115.1 Edolisoma coerulescens
GTGGCGCGCGAAGCCGGGCGCCCGCCCTGGCGGCAGGTCGGGGCAAGCCGTGAGGGGAGGCTGAGGAGAAAGGGTGGCAGCGCTGACGGGCGGCGGGCGGAGCGGAGACCCCGGGCAAGGGTCACCCCAAGGCTGCTGGCGGGAGGTCGTGGGGACGGTGGTGAGGGGCAGTGAAGTGACTCCGGGGTGAAGGGAACGCGGGAGGGCATGGAGAAAGCCCGAGGGCGGTCCGTGGCCCGAGGCTCCATGCCCTCGTCAGTGGCACGCCGTGGTGGGTGCACGAGAGAAGGGGAATCCCTTTGCCGGGGCTGTGCCGCTGCAGGAGGAGGTGACACCTGCAAGAGGAGGGTGACACCTGCAGATCTGCCTCTGAAAAGCCACTTTTGCCGTAGAGAACCAGCAGACTGGCAGTCTCGGGAGCCATGAGGTGAAGGCACACGTAGGGTGCCAGGTGCACAGGAAACCGTGGCAGGGACGATCACACAAACCTACCCAGCCGCTAATCTTAACATGAAATCTAAGCCTCTGCAGCATCTGGAAAGGAAGTCAGAGATGTGAAACAGAGATGCTCCACTGCTGTCCCTCTGCCTGCAGACATTTGGGGCTTGACTTCTGCATTCGTAGTGGACTGGGAAAATTGAAAAGTTGCGTGTCAATTTTAATTCCTTTCCTATTCCTGTAATTTATTGCAGAGCTTGCAGTATCCCGACTTGTGATGTGGCAGTTCCCACGTGCGATATTTTGTTACAAAACTCATTTTGACTAGCTTGCTGAACTACAAATGCCGAAGCCTGGTGCGGCTGTTTGCAAATTTGTACAAAGAACTTAAGCTCTGCATTGTTTTCCCTGCAGATGTAGTTTAGTATAAGAATGTAGCATTTTGAGACTGTTTTCCATACTCCTTTGAGACAGTTTACTTTGACAGTGTCTGGATACACACAGTGCAGGATTCTACAGGTGTGATTTCAGCTCTTTTAAATGCAATTTAAATTTTAATTAGGATAATCAAGGCCACAGAATTCCTGGATTTCCTGAGCTTGTTACTCAGAAGAGTTCCCTAGAATCAGTTAACAAAAACCCCCACAACACCTGGTTTTGGTGACTTAGAAGGAAACAAAATGGCAGATCTGGGGAATTGATGGTGTAATTTAGAGACAGTACAAGGAAGGGAAAGGAGATAAATGTCCTACTTCAATTGCAATAACACAATCATGAGTTGTGCTTAGTGCTGCACAAGCATCTCATTAGTTCCTCTTTAGATTGTTCTAATAAAATCTACTTAAATAGTTGAAGGTTTTAAATAAAAGGTCAGAGTAAAGATACATCTTGAACAGAGATCTGGAGTCTGGGTTATTTTGCCTCTGACATGGATTCCCTGTGGATCTTAAACAAGCCCCTAATAAACCCTGTTTTCACTCACAAATATACTGTCTATAGAATTTCTTCAATGAAATGTGCACTTACAGGGGCTGGCAGGCTGGACCTTCAACCTGTTGGTGCCTGTATTTCCTCCTTGGTAAACCTGATCTAACTGCTTACCTCAGGGACCTCGTGCTTGCAGAGTGTTGAGAATAAATGAGAAACATCAAAATGTACTATTACAGGCGTGGCTGGAGGAGCAGAAACACCCTTGAATTGGCCAGTGTTGCTACAGATTCAGAAATAGGACAGGTATCCAGAGAGCAGTTTTCCCATGTATTTTAGGAGTGGATGACAAAGGGAAACTTGAGGCAAATGCTGTGAAGCACTGAAGAGGCACTAAGCTGGTGTGATTTTTGCACCTGAGAACTTTGCTGTAAAGACCTGTTCTACAATACAGTGCTCAAGTCATCATCCTCTCTGTTTTTTAATACTACAGAATTGTGAATGAATGGTAAACAAGGTAATGTTAGCTCTGGATATTTATAGCAATGTAATATTTTGGTATGTAAAAAACCACAAATCAGTCAATTTTGCCTGCAAATTAAGATCACTTCCCATACTTGCTTCTAAATAGCTATCAAAACAATTCCTTGAGTGTTTTTTTTCTCCACATCCTTACATTTCTTGGCATTGTGTACAGGCCTCCTATATCATTTTGGTGGGAAGTGAGCTTACAGAAATGAAACAATGCAAATCTATGTGGGTGTGAAAAAAGCTTCATTTCATGCTCCCCATGTCTCAGCGCAGGGATCTGCTGGCTCCTCCTGGGGCCACAACATATGGGCAGAGTCAGGGCTCAATTTGCTGTGAGCTTCCGCCTGGAACAGCTTGTGGAGCCCGGCAGATCCACAGGAACTATTTGACCTCCCTGCATGTGCCTTTCAGTCAGTCCTCACCAGGGTGGCTGCTGCGGGTAGAGCAGACATGAGAATTTCAGTAGGACCACTTTAAAGCAGGTATTGTATGCAAAAAAACCCCAAACCTTTCTTTGCCTTTTTTTTAGTTAAGCTCTCTGACAAAGTGTTGAAGTTGCATTTTAATCAGTATTTGACAAGTAGCGTTTCTGAACAGTAGTGCAAAGTAATTTAAATATAATTAAATCAGTGAGAAAATTTTGTATTGTTTAGAACAGGCAGTTGCTGTTTGTCTGATTCCCCCACCCCTTTGCATATTTCATGACAGATGCTAAGAAATGACTGTATTTATAATGTGTGTATGGAAAAAGGAATTGAAAGGGGAAGATTGATACAAAAGCTGTCTGAGTCTTAAAAATTAAAAGGAGTAGTTGAGTTGACCACCACCTTTACCAAAGCTGAAGGGAAGATAGTATTTCATTTTAGCTGAATTACATTACTTCCCAGCTCCTCTGTATTGCTTAATAAATAAGGGACTTGCACGTAATTCAGTGTCTAATTATAAAAAATAAGTGAGATGAGATATTCCTCAAAAGAGAGATTCTGCCTTTTTGTAATAAGCAGCATCTGCTTTGTTTTTCTCCAAACTGAGAGGTAATTGAACTGACAATTCCAGGCTGTCCTGAAAATGACAGATGACTGGATTGGGAGTAGGAAGAAAGCAGAAGTCCTTTTGTACTAAAGAAAGGGAGATGGCACACTGTAGCTGGATCTGGTTCCCTTTTACAGATCTCTTTCAGAGCTTAAGCAGCTCTGGGTGACCCCGGCCAACTGATTTTATTGTTTAATTTCTTAATGTCAGTGACAGCTATTGCAGGTCCCAGGTAGAACAGCCTTTCCTACATAGTCAGTTTTGTAAATCTTGTCATTTCTTCTTTGTGACCATAGAAACACAGGTAGTATGGAAAAGAATCTGCTTTTATTACATTCAGCTTGAGTGTAAGACTCATGGGTGGTTTTGGTTTGGACTTTTTTTCCGCTAGTTTTGAGGCTAAGTTAAGTTTTCTTGTCTCCTGGTCTATAAAAGTCAGAACAGCCCCTGTTTGTCTCACATGGTGATTAAGCTGCTTCACAAGTGCTCTTGGGATCTGTAATGAGTAAAATTGTGAAGCTGTTCTGGCAGATCAGCTGTTCTGTCTGGGTCACAAGCACCAACACTTATTGATTGCACTTGGGCAGATTTACAGAGACAGACAGTTGTGATAACTGTTCAGGGTGTGTGTGAGAAGTCAGGGCAGAGCATTAGGAGGGATTCAGCTGGCTCAGAAGTTAAAAACTACCAATTCTGTTCCTAATGCTGCTGAACACTGGTGTTAGTTTATTGTATGGCTTTGGGCAAGCCCTCTGTGCCTCTGTTTCCCTGTTTGCAGAATATGGATATTTATATGTTTATATGTGTACACATCTATTATCTGTTATTGTGCATCTATTCTATCCCTTTGATATTGTTGCCTTTAGCACTAACCCAAAGCTGCAAATCAAAATAAGACCAACTCACCAATACACAGCGAAGTAGTTACACCATTCATTATCCTGCTCTCTAAAGAATAGGCACAGAAAACACATTTGGACAGGGTTTTTGCCTTAGCTTGCTGTCTGATTCCCTAATTAGTCCTGTCACACAGTGTTCCAAATATGGGCATGTGGGGAAATCCTATAGACCAGAAACCTAAATCTTGAATTAAGGTTTTAGAGAAACTCTAGTAATAGCAGTTAAGTCTTGTAGACTCCCCTCCTTGGTGTCCATTTTAATTTGTGCTGACAAAGGAAGTGAATTTGTTGCCAGTTCGGTCTGTGTGTGGTACCTGCAGTTTTGTTCCAGTCTGTGGCCTGACTTTAGACAATGTTAGGTTTTCTCAAGGTATTCAGCATCCTCCTAGAGCAGGTCATATTTGTTGCCCTTTGGGTGCATCAGGCATGTTTGAAACAACTTTGTTCCAAGACAGACCCAAATATGTAGTAAATGTAATAGGTTTGGATTTTATGGCTAATGTCCCTAGTTTGATTATCACACAGAGGCCAACATGGGTTGATGTGAGAAGAAAAAGGCCAGAAGGTAATATTAATGCAATAAATCTCAACAGCCCCATTCCCTCCATGCTGTGCCTACATTCCTGTCATTCCCCCTGTGCCGCACCCACTGTATCCCTGCGCATCTCAGACAGAGGTGCATATCCAGACAGCTGTCAGAATAGTCTTGTGGCAGTAAATTTTCAGCTTGGAAAAAAATTGATCGGGGCCTGTCTACATCCATTCCACATTCCCTGTGGCAGAATGCCTGATTTTCCATGGGAGCAAGCTTTGTGCCCTGCTTCACACATCAGGCTGCTTAGATACAACTTATGCACAATACATATAGTGTTACCCTATACAAACTGCAGCAGTACAATGCAGAATAACAGCATGAAATTTTGAGCATCTTCAGATGTGCTGAACCAGTCAGGGGTTTGCTTTAAAAAAAAAAACAACCCTACAATTCTTTGAAAGCAGGAAATGCGTCAGAGGAAGAAAGGTGCATATTATAAATGTATTTCATTACAATTATTGTGCCAGATGCCTTTAAAAAAAAGTTGCCACAAACACAAAGTTCCTTAAATTGTCAGTAGTGTATTGTAGTTCATGATGATGACAGATCCTCATGTCTGAGGAGAACAGATTTAGGAACATGGCATTAATACGAGTATTCCAAGCAGCAATTTTAAACCTTGAGCGGCTGCTTGACCCATTTCAACAAATATTCCTCTGATCTATTGATAGCAAACCCCATACATTTATTTCCCCAGACTGCTCTGAGAAGTTTAAAAAGGTATCCAAAAGAAATGTCAGACACAAGGATTTTTCTTACCTTCTTAAAATACTCAGAGCTAATCTTGGATTACATTTTATCACCATGAACTGTCATAGAAAATTCAAGCTATTCCTAGACTGCAAAAAAAAAAAAAATTGAAATCGAACCTTTAGCAAAACAATGTCTCTGTTGCCTTTTTCACCCTTGCTCACAGCTATGTCAGGATTTTGGCTTTCACTGTAGCAAAGCTGCATAGTATTGCACAATAAGTTGTGTGTTTCTATAAAGTATTAACTTGTTTGCAAGCTGGGGGAACATTCTACATGGATTGGTTTGAGAGCAAGTACATCCCAGCAACTCCTCAGTCAGGAATATCCTTCTGTAATGCTCTAATCTCTGCTATTTCTGAAATTTGTTACTTGTTTGATTTTCTAGGACTGCCCTTTTACAGTCAGGCAGCTGCAGCCCCATAAAGTAGCTGTCATTCAACTGGCAGCTGTTGGCCATAGCTGGCTTTTCAAGTCCAGCTAAAAGTAGCTCCTATAACTTCTTTGAGATGTTATTTAACTTACAGAAACTTACTAAGAACTTCTGAATCCCCATCTTGAGGGCATACATGAAACCAGAGATTCTGTAGCTCTGTTCTAGGATCAAGTACTGGGGACTTGAGGGATCTTGGAATCTAGCTCCAATTTCATCAATCTTTGTGTCACTCTAAATGAATCACTTCTGCATTCTCAGAAAGAATGTCTGAAACATTTGCAACATCTCAGCTCCTAAAGCTCCTTTTCTCCCCCCTTTCCATTTTTTTTAATGAAGTATGGGGAGAACTCATACCTTCCCCCAATACTCAAATCTGGGAATAAGTTAAAACACCTTAAAGACAATGCTGTTAGGATGAGAAAATGATCTTGCCAAGGGTTTAAAGCACAAATTTCATCCAATCTTTATCAAGCTGCTTAAGCATTTATAATAAGAATGTTAGCAGGCAATGTTTGCAGAACATGATTTGTAAACCAGATTGTCTGAGGTTGTGGTAAATATTCTGATGGTACTCCAGTCTTGGTATGGATGTAACCATAACCCCCTTGCAGAGTCCAGCCAGGGAGAGCAACCAGTGTCATGGCTTATTTTTTAAAAAAGGGTTTAATTGGAGGCTGCAAATGTGCATCTCTGTCATAAAACAAAATATCAGTTACCTGTGCCTAAACTGTAGACTTTGGTCCACAATAATCTTAAATTTACATGAGCCCAGCTGTGAGCTCTGCAGCTGATGTCTGCACACTGTGGTTGTGCTGTGCTTCGACTGCCCAATTCCAGTCTTGGCATCTTTTTGCAGGTGGGGAGTGGGGAGGGATAAAGGCAACCCTGTAGTAGCTCATCCCTTCAGGGGGTGGGAGTAGAGTCCTAGAGAGCCTCTTGATCAGAAACCACCTTTCCTCTCTAAAGCCAGAGGAAAGCTTTTTTATTTATGCCTTTATCAAAGGGTTGAAGCCTGATGTTTACCTGAGTAACTGCCTTACTGTATAATTAAGAGCATTTTCAAGCTAAAAGAATGTCAGGAGAGTCATCCATGCAAACCCTGACATTAGTTGCCTGTGCAATCTGAATTTTGGCCTCTGTGGATGCTGTAATTGCCATGTGTGATCAAACTGCTCCTAAAGCACGGGTGCCTTAATCACTGCTCAGGAGGGATGGCAGTTGTCAAGTAATGGCTCACCAGGTGTGTTCTTTGCTCTGAGCTTAGTGAGCAGCTCTGCACCCCTTGGTGTCTGCTCAAACACTGCCGGGACAAGCTGGGGTGTATCTCTGGTAGTTGGAGAGCTTCTAAATCAGTTCCTCCTTGCTGGCTCCATGGTGTGGGAGATGGCCCTGTCTTACAGACAAGCGGAGACACTGACAAATTATTTTGCACAAAGCCGGGGTGGTTTCTCCTCCAGAAACTGGTACTCAGGGCCTCCTCCCTGGGGTGTTAATAGAGCCTCGATTGCAGAAGCACAGAATCAATTTGGTTGGAAAAGACCTCTGAGACCAGCGAGGCCAACCTGTGATCCAACACCACGATGTCAACCAGACCGTGGCAAGTGAGTGCCACATTCAGTCTTTCCTTAAACACCTGCAGGAACAGTGCCTCCACCACCTCCTGGGCAGCCCATTGCAATGGTTAATAAACACTTCACTGGAAAAATTCTTCCTGATGTACAACCAGAACTTCCCTTGGCGCAGCTTCAGACTTTGTCCTCTTGTCCTATCGCTAGTTGCCTGGAAGAGCCCGACCCCCGCCTGGCTACATCCTCCTTTCAGGTACATCGCCCGGCCCGTGCCGCTGCGCCGCTCGGATGCTGCCTCTCCCCTCCCGCTCCACGCTCGCTCCGACTCGAACCGCGCGGCTCCCGCGGGCTCCCGGGGCGGCTGCCCGGGGCTGGGGCAGGGCAGGTCGGCCGGGCACAGCGCATGCGCGGGGCGTGCCCGCGCTCCGGACGGGGCGGGGAGCGCGCAGGCGCCGCTCCCGCGGAGGGCGCTGACAGGGCGGCTCTCGCGAGACNTGTCGCGGCCTGGGCCCCGCGGTGCTCCGCTCTCCCCGCTGTGTTCCGCAGGACTCGCCTCGGCGCCAGCCCCGTATCCCGCCGGGCCCCGGCCTGCCCAGGGCGCGGGGGGATGGAGGGGATGCGGGCTCTGCCGGTGGGGGGGTGGTTGAAATAAGCTCTGGGCTGTAGAGGCGTCATCTGCTAGGCGAGATTCCCGGCTCGCGTATAGCCCTCCGTGCTGGGGAACGCCGGGCGGGGGGCGCTTTCCTCTCTGCCCCATGGCTAGGGAGTGCTGGCTGGTCGTGGTTCTTGGGGCTTATATTTTGTATTCCCCAGAAAGAGTTCTGTAACTTCAGGCCGCTTCCAGAGGTTAAAAGGCTGCGAGTACCCTGTAGGCAGGATAACGTCCCTACCGCACTGTCTCCAAACACCTTTGGAGTCTTGCTTCAAACGTGAGTTTCAATGATGGAGAAGGACGTTTTTCTCTTGTCCTCTTCCTTCTCTTCTGAACTTCCTGCTTGAGATCCAGTGCTGGTTTTGTGGGATAAGGTTTGACTTGCCAATGTAGTTTCAAATAATCTGTAGAAGACAAGGATGCAGCCTTGTTAACTCCCACAACATCTGACTCAGACACCTCTTTTATAACCTACAGTGAAAACTATTCTGTAGCGCAGTTAATAACTGCAAGAGCAATTCATAGATACAGTGCTTAGGGAAGTTAATTCTTTGTTTCAAAAATTATTAAATACCTGGGGTCAAGGGACAAAATCTGAAGGACCACAGATGGTTAATCAATCTTCAAACACAGTGTTGTTTGTAATCCATTTCTGTGCAAACTTTGGATATTGAGAATTTGTGCCAAAAAAAGACCTTTCAGTTGTTATCATCTCTTAGGTTGATTGTCATGCAGTCTTTTGAGTATTTCATAATACCAGCCAAGCTTGTAACATTTAGAGCAGTTTTAGACAGTTTAAAATAAGAAAAAAAAAGAACTGCCAGAAAATAAATTCTGGCAGAGATGAAGTTTTCTGTTACCTGATAAAATGTTTTGATCTGATAAGTATTATCTGTGCTTTGTGCTGTAGCTTAGTTTTGTAAGTGATATCTTGAGTCTGGCACTGGAGGAGGTTCAATCACTTTAAGCTGGTAGATCATGGGGATCATTTATAGTCCTGAATGTTCTGGGGTTTATATGTTGATAATTTAATTTGTATTTTACTTTGTTCCTTTATTATGGTATACTTCCTTATATGGCTAATTTGAATTTGTGTTCTGCCCCTATAATTTTTACTTTCTATTCTTTTGTCTAGAGCCTGACACTTCCATTTTTGCATATCTTCCAGATGATGTATGCACACATTTTTCTTTCCACCACCCTCAGTAACATTTTGTCCTAAAACAGCTGGTGAAGTTTAGGATCTGATTCTTTCCAAAATCTCCCAATGAATCTATCTTGCCTTTCTTTGGCTTTTCTAAACTGTCTGTTGTTCTATTCCTGCCTGTATCACTTTCCAGAAGAGCAGTAAGACAGTGAAAAGAGAACAATGAGAAAGCTCTCTATTGTTTAAAAACGGTGCTGTTTCTAAGAGTGGTGTAAAAAGCCCACCTTTGCCTGTCTGCTTTTTGAAATATCTGTTGAAGTGATCATGAGAATTGTTTCCTGTTGGCCACAACAGGGAGCTTTGTATTTATAATTACTTTTATTCCCTCCTGAGCTGCAGCACTACTGCTAACGAGCATTTAATGTTGGCTGCATCTGCTGCTTTTTCTTCCTTTCCCCCCCTCCCAGTATTTTTAAGAGCAAAGGAAGTCTTACCCCAAGTCACAGTAAGGTGAGAAACATTGATATTTTGAGAAATCTTAGTCATTTCTCTAGCAAGATCATCTGATAATTTTTGTAACATGTAACCATTGTATTCATATATTGACTGTTATTCATTCATACCACTCCTATTCCATTTGCACTCTGTGGACTGGGTTCACTACAGTAATGTGTCCTGTTGCACTGCTCTCTGCCTGAAGCAGATACAGCTCTGCTTTTTTTTTCCCCTCATACAGTTGATTTGTTCATATTGTAATAACTAGATGGCTGAATGTCTGTAAGAACTTATTAAATAAGACTGTGAATAGCAAATGCTTCCTTAAGAGACTGTAAGGGAATTATGCCTTGACTTTGCCTTTCCTGACTTTTGCTGTGTGAGTATCTTGGTTTAATATTTCCAAAGCTTTTCTCTGTTTCAGATGTAACTTTAGTGCCTAAATTTCAACTACACTTTTGCCTAAAGTCAGGAAGGTTAAAGTTTTGTTCTACACTGCAGCTGCTGTTAACATTGTTACCTGGAAACATCACTCCTTTGTATGTTGACAATATATCTGATGGTGGTAGTAATACTAATGCATGTTTAAAGAGTATTGCGCGATGAATCTCTTTCATCTTGAATTGTGCTGGAAAATTTCCCGACATTGTGCTGTTACTAAGCTCAGGGAAATGCCAGTATAGTTCTTGGAAATGCTACATCGGTTTCTCTAAGAAAGTTGTGTATTAACACCTTCAGTTAAAAAAAGTTACAGCTGGTAGTGCAGTACTGGGTAAACAATACCTTTGTGCCCCCAAAAAAGGAACACTTACCAGTTGAAGTAGTTTCTTTCTTTAAATGTGTCTCAAGCCCTTAGTGTATTTAAGTTGTGCAACTTGGTGTTATGTTCTTAGGTTTGGAACTTCAGGTTTTCAAGCTGTTGTGTGCCCATATAATCACATCTTCACATGTGGTGTGGTGGTGTTAGAAACACCCAAAGGCTGCTGCCAGTAATATGTAAGTAGGACAAGAAATAGATGATGTTTACCATGAAAGATACAGGACAGGTAGACAACAAACGTTGAGTAGTTTGCATTTTCCATTGCTTCATACACTGTCAGTCATGTTGCCCTTCAATGGTGCTATAATAGCAGAAAATTATCAGTACCATCAGTTGACAAACCTCAAGAGGCCAGGTTGGAAAGGTGAGGAGATAGTGAACACAGCACAGTAGAAGCAGCAAAGAGAAAATACTTCTGGTGAAGGGAAGTTATTGGTGCTGTTTGGATGAGTGTGCTGGTATGATGTGGAAGACACATCAGAAAGATGATGCTTTTTCATCAGCCTTGAGATTAAAGTATTTTAGAATTACCAAAATGTACTTACAATGATCCACTTTATGGATTTAATTACATATATTGGTCGAAGCTTGGATCCAGTACATTTATTTCCATCAGTCATGGAAGCACAGGGAGATTGTTCTGTTGGGAACTTTGTGGCAGGTGACTCTGTTTTCAGCGCTGTGTAGGAGGACCAGAGAAATCCCCAAGCTCTGTCCATGTGGGGACCCTGCTAAGCTGGTCTTTTTTTTGATCAAGGTAAATCCTGTAAATACTTCTTCTCACTCTGCCGGATTCCTGTGATAGAACCTCAGTTCTGGTGTTTGCCTCGAGCTTCATTATTCTCTACAGGGAGCTGAAGATTGGGCAAACATGGAGCTCATGGAATACAAGCATTTTAATTGCTGAACTGCATTTATGTAAGGCAGGTTTTTCTCTGAAATGAGAAACTACTGTTGCCATCTGCTGCCTTTGCATGCAGCAGGGCTCTTTCTGGGCCACAACCACAGAGCCTGAATTAGCAGGTGCGTGGGTTCACCAGTGTTTGTCAGATCTCTTCTGTCTTGAATTGTCATTGACAAGTGCCAGCTCTCTCTTAGCTCTTCAAGGGTGTATTCATGGTGGGTTTTAACTTACAGGCTGTCTTATTTGTGTTTTGGTGTTTTTTTCTGATTATTTAGCTTCTCTGCTATCAAGTGTAGCTGGAGTTATAGTAAATCATTCCTATTCAAACCCGAGAGAAAGATTTAAGCCTTTTCAGTGCTTTCAGTGTGTATATATGACTTGCCAGGTTTGATTTAATGTCTTCTCTGGGCCCACAAGAGACACAAACTTGCTGACTGTCACACTGAATTACAAAGATTTTTTAACATGTTCTGCTGCTCAAAGCACTGGAATTTCAGGATGGTTGCTTTTACTTAGAGTCAGCCCAGACTTTTGTTTCTGTGTCCTATTATTTGAGGACACTTTTCGATAGGCATTTCAATTCCAAAAACCCAATAGCACTCTCTGCTTTGTCTAGCTTGTATTTAAATCGACATGAGCTGTATGAATGGCAGAACCGAAACCATCGGTGCGGGCATCTCCAGACGGGTCTTTCTCAGGGCAGCCGGTGGGGAGCGGAGCGCATCCCCTCGCCTGTCGCGGGCTGTGCCGGTCCCGTGGTGCCGAGCCCGGGGCTCTCCCCCCGGGGCCCTCGGGGGGCCAGCTGGCCACGTCCTCCCCCCGCTACATCGCTGTAATTACCGGTGCGAGGAGCGGGAGAGATTCCCGGGAGAGGCGGGAGCGGGGAGGGCCCGCCCGGCAGGGCTCCGCCGCGGGCAGCGGGACGCTGCGAGCCCCGGGGCGAGGACCGGCGGTGGCTCCCGGCGGGCCGGTGGCGCTGCCGGCGCGGTGCAGCTCCCGCCCCCGGGAGCGCCGGGGCGGTCATTGGCCGCGGGACGCGNTAGGGCGGATCGTCCCCCGGCCTCGCTGTATGTGAGAGACGGGGCCGGCGCCTCGCACGGAGCCGGGAGCCGCCGCGGGAGGAGCGGAGGCTTCGGGGAGCGCTTCCTGCCCACCGCCCGCACCGCCGGGCGCGGCAGCCCCAGCATGGAAGCCATCGCCAAGTACGACTTCAAAGCCACCGCGGATGACGAGCTGAGTTTCAAACGGGGGGATATCCTTAAGGTAAGTAGAGGAGTCGGGCTCGGGAGTTCCCTCTTTACCCCTGGGCTGTTCAGTTTCTCTCTGAGTCTCTTCCTGTCCGTCTGACCTGACCCTCTTTTGGGTCCCCAGAGAACGCCATCTCCTTTTAATAGGGAGCCTCAAGATCTCCTAAATCCCAGGCACACTTCTCTGAGAGCAGGAAGAGGCTGTTTTGTTTCAGTATTAAGCATCCATCCCAAAGTCTCTCAGTTCTCTCTTCTGAGACTGGAATATTTGAAAACTAAGTCATAAACACGGCAGCAAACAAGCAGAAGTACAAGATAAAGGGGAATTCAGTGTAGAGATTATGAGAGGAAGCCCCATAAAGTAATCAAGATCAATTTGGTATTCCTTTTCTTTGCCTCCTGCCAACGATTCTAAAATCAAAGAACAGTGATTGGATTATTTCTCAGTAGATAATCTTTTAGCATCAGGCTGTCAAATATTGAAGCTGAGTTTTATCTTCAGTCCTGATGAACTTGAGTGATAAGCTTGTGGCTGAATATGTAATGCATCTGTGCAGATGTAAGTGAATGTTGGAGTGCATTAGAGGAATTTTGGTCTATAGTTCTTTCAATATATCAAAGGCTTTTTAGGCTTCATCTTGGCTATATTACAGGAATTCGAAAAAACAGCTGAATTTCTACAACTGTAATAAACCTGGACACACAAAACAAGCCCAAAATTTTATTTTGGGGGGGAGTAAAATACAAAAATCCTTAGTGATTTGTCCTTGGTGAAGTGTAGCTCAGAGCTTTGTTGCTTCCGAGTAATAAGAGCCATACTGGAAAACGGTTTAATGGAATTCATTCAGAGTCATTATTTCCCCATAAAGGTGGGCTTTACCTTCCTAGTGTGATATTTTTGGTGTTAAGGTATTTTTAAGCTGCCTTTTTTCTAAAATGCTTGGAGTAGAAGCACTTTTGAGAGGTGCCTTTTCTGCAGATGTAAGGCTGTAACTGTGTGTATGCTGACAAATCAAGTCCTGCAGACCTCAGTGGGATTACTCATCTGCTCAACATTTTTGCCAGGGAAGGGCTTGATTTTAACTACTATTTTAAAATAAGCTGGAAAAAAGAACCTTTACATGTAAACCTAATATGTGTCTTTTATAGCTGATATTTCAACTGTGGCTTTGTTAAAAGTGTGAGGCCATCAACAGATAAAGGTTGCAGAAGCGTATCATGCTTTGAGATTTTAATTTATAAAATGATAGCATCTGTGTATGTTCTACACATCCCTGGCCCATAATTGGCCTAAACACTCCTGTTAGACCTGTACACCTCAGTGCCACTGTGTGTGTAAATTATCAGGATATTTCCTTGGGCTATTTTTAAATGTTTGAGACTGTCAGAATTTTGGAAACCTTTTGTGGTAACCTTGCATTTATTTTTTTTAACCTGAGCTGTATTCTCCTATTTTGGGTTACTACTAGCTGCCTTCAACTTTTATAGTGTAGTTGAAGTAGAGCATAGCTGAAGTCAGCTTGTAGAAAATGCTGAACAGGAAGGAAAAATTAAGTACAATGAAATATAGTTTATTGTAAAGTGTATTTTCAGCTATTTTCATTTAGTTTGGAGTAGAAGTTTGCTTAAGTACATGAAAAAATGTAATAAAATTTGCATTTGTTGTAAAGCTATGTTCTTGTCTAAGAAGTAAAGGAAAAATAACTTTTTTTAGCGTTTTTAAAGTTTAGTCTGTGTTAAAAGTCTTGCATCTGTGCTCAGTGGCTGATAGTAAGATGTTCTTGAGTCCTATCTACTCGATGTCATCTCACAGATACACAAAATTCATTTTGTCACACAAATAGAAACATGGTGGTATGTATGCTGTTACACTGCATTAATAATTATATTTTTCCTAGAATACAAAAGAGGGATTTTCCTACTTTACCCAAAACCTAGGCGGAACACTTCCTCGAAGCATTTATGAACAGTTCTTCAATCTGTACTCCCTTTCTTTTCAGCTCATACTCATATGAAAGTGCTCACAAATTTCACATGTTTACTTCATTGATGTATAAACCGAGCCATAGAAATGGTAAATTGCTCAAGATTATCACTAAAGTCAGTGGAAGCATCAGGAGTTTCAGGAATCCTTCAGCACATAGCTGAGCTGAGTTCTGTGCAGCGTGGTGAGATTCACTGTGTAAAGCTGGCACATTTCAGCAAATAAATCCAAATGAGTTAGAACTGTTCCAGTTTACCCAAACTGACAAACTTCTGTGGAACTTTGTTGCTTTGAAAAATCTGTTTCACTTCAAATGTGTTTGACGTTGTGGAAATTAATTTCCACCAGAAATGCCAGGTCTGTTTGTTAAAGCTCTACTCATGACTGAGAAATCTCAGGGTATCCCAGTCATGTGCCCCATGTGATGTCTCTCATTAACCAGCTCAGTCCTCCTGTCCTCAAAGGAGTTTGGAAGAGGAATAAACTTGTAACATGTTGAATGCACCTGCACCCTGCACTCTTTAGTGTCCCTTGCTGAGGGCCATGTGTCACTTCATGAGTAGTGAAGCCTTTTAGCTGTGAGACACCTGTGGTGATGCACTCCAGAGAACCACGTCAGCCTAATGGCCATTTGAGGATGGCAGAGGATTGATTTGTAGCAGAAAAGGGCAAGAACAAAATTTCTTAACAGTTTAATTCCCAGTCCTTGGAAGTCCATGTTTCTCCCTGTGGGGAGAGAAGGCAGAGATGCCCAGTCTGGCTGCTCTGACCTCAGCAGATAACTTGCCTATGATGTCATGTGCCATTACTGCTGCCTACCCACAGATTCAGGACCTGATTGAATAGCACTTGAACTGGAGCCATTAAGCTGGTTGTTAGTAATCTTGTGGCTGGTTTCCAAAAGTGAGTGAAGATAGTTGACCTTTGGCTTGCAATTGTAAAACAGCTGAGTGAAGAGGAAAAGTGCTTGGCCTTCTTTTTTTTTTTTTTTNACATGGTAAAAGCTGCTTCTATGATTTCTGTAACCCTGGCAGTACAGTGGGTCCCTTACCCTTCTGTCCAGTGGCTCTGTAACACTGTGTGGTACTGCCACTCAGGAGATGCTCACTGACAGCTTTCTGTAAACTTCATATACTCTAAATACTACTTGCTGAGCCTTTTCCTAAGAAAGGCAAGATTGCTGCTTCCTTCTGTGTCTTCTGACAGTGCTGCAGCTCTCGAGCTCCGTGCTTTTCCTGTTGCTTCACAGGAACTTGGTGGTGTCTGGGGCCCTACTGGGAGGGGTGAAGGTGGCCTGTCTTGTTACATAAAAAAGTAAAATAAGGAAGCTGAGGGATTCCTACTTGAAATCTTGATTTACTGTTTTTTCACTTTGAACAGTTGACAGTTGTCCTGATACCTTTACAGTCTTCACCGTTTCATTTGCTGTATATATTGAAGTTGGGAGGAGTTAAATTCAGTCTCTGTATTTGTTATTCAGGTTTTATGTCCCCCAAAACTATTGGCCTTCATGCTAAGTGGCAAATACCCAGATCTAGAGTGTGCTAATCCTTGCTGATGGTTTGGCAGGAACCAGGGGGAAAAAAGAGAAGAAAAATCACCATTCTTTGTCACCTCATTGTAATTTCTTTTCTCTACTCCTCCTAAATCTAATCAGAAGTGTAAAGTTAATGCCATGGTGCTTTGAGAACTGTTTTCGTGTGGTTAATGCAGAAGCAAAACCATGTAAATTAGTATCTTAAATGTTTGAATTGTTTTGTTTTTAAACTAGAAACCACTGTTCCATTTCCTTTCTCCTTCTGTCATAGGGCTGGGGCATAGCTGGAAAGTGTTCTTCTGAAGAAGTGAATAAGTTCCTGTTCCCAATAGATGTCAGCATAATTAATTCAGGGGCGCTTAGAGATTGTTTTTATGACTCAAGTTGTTCAGGTGGTGTTTTAAGTAGAAGGCCATCATCTTGAATTTTGAGGTTTTCGCTTTTGTGTGACACACAAACCAGCTTCCTTATGTGCTAAAAGAAGGATTTCCTTGATAGGATTTTGATCACTTCACAATTTTGTTCAGCAAAGTCAAGATTATTTTTCCCATTCTGATCACACACTTGACAGTCCCCACAGGTTCTGTGCACATGAGTGTTTGTCACCACACTTATTTTCTTTGTCAGCCCTTAAGAGGATGGAGTGTTTGCAAACAGTTGATGCTGAGGTGGCATTTTCAGTTCCTGCATGAAAACCATTTTTCTGTGTCAGGATACAGTGGAACAGTTTTGAATAGAGGCAGGAATATGATAAATGAGGGGAGCACTGTCTCCCTTCTGCTCTTTCCCCTCCCTTGTCTGTGACCTCACCTGCATTGGCTGTTATGTCTGTGCTAGAGAACAGAAATTCATGGCTTGCTGAAGAGATGTGCCAATATTTTTTCCTGGTTTGGGTGAAACTGTCTTCACATTCATCCTTCCTCTCCCTTCCTTACACATTCCTCTGTCATTTCCCATTTGTTGTAAGGGGATGGACTCACTGTGGTCTTGATGATTTTAATATGTGAGAATTTTCTGAATTAATGATTCGGCCAAATTGCAAGCACTTTGTGCTTTATAGTGAAATAGGTCAAATATTAGAACAGGTTGCCCAGAAAGTTGTGGAATCCCCATCCTTGGAGATACCCAGACAAGTCCCAGAGTGCTCTGATTTAATTAGACTTGCTTTGAGCAGGAGGGTGGATTGGGTGACTTCCAGAGGCCCTTCCAAGCTCCCTTATTCTGTGACTTAGCTGTGAGTGGCAGCTCTGCTGTGTGTGATGGTTGATTTGTAGAGGTGTGCTTAGGTCATGTTCCCTGGCTGGTGGCCTTGAATTAAGATGGTAATTGCCATCAATACATGATCAATATTGCAGTCTAAGATGGCAAAACTGTCAGAACATTACAGAGACATAAAATCAAGTACAATTACCTGAAATGTAGTTGATTTGGCAGCCTGGCAGTTGGAGGTCTGTGTCACAAAGAGATGCTGCTAAAGGGGGCTGCATTCTTCTGTTCTGCCAACGTGTTCAAGGCCTGGTTTTAGTGCAAACTTCTGTAATACTGCTCATCTTATGTATGAAAGTAATCTGAAGGTGGGTTATGTTCCATTAGCCAACTTGTGCGGGCATCAGGGTGAAGTGTGTGGGAAGGAAGTACCTAACCTTCACAAAGTGTGTGTTCTGTATTTGTAGAAGAGCTTGGACCTGCTTAGACCAAGATTGTGTTGCTGAAGGCATTTCTGTGCAGGAGACATAAATATGGAGTATTCCAGTCTGAAGGTGTAAAGTGGTCTTCGCAAGCAAGGAATAAACACAATGCCTAAATATGGCATCTTTGTTTTTATTTAGAAGCTTTTTGTAAAGATTATTTAAACTTGTCCCTGAAAGCAGAGAAAGATGAGCTCTGTGAGCTACCTGAAGGCTGCAGGAGTTCTGAATGTTGAACAAACACTGATTAAAGCTAGTGGTCAGCTCGGCTGATTTTGTGACACTGCCTGAGCATGTGTTGCATTCTGTGATAACCACGGAGATGGTGCTAATTTGAAGCTCAGCTGCCTTTGCCAGTTTAATGGAGGAGCTGTTACAGCCTCTCTGCCAGGTCCAGCCTGTGATATGCCGGGTGTGACAGACAGGTGTTAGCACGGGCATAGCGGCAAATCGCATTTTGGCTCGATAAATTATTTATCTGCTTTGTTCAACCTGCTCGTCAAACTGCAACCAATGTGATGTGCTTTTGTTTTTATTTACTGGCAACACAAAAATGCTGCCTCCCCTCTTTGGTTCAGTGATGTTTCTCTTGTGTTAATTTCTGTGATTAGGGATTGTCTGAGAATTTCAGATCAATAAAATCTGTTATTCTTGGACATCCTGGGTGTTAATGCACTAACTTTGATTTAATTTATTGTTTTAAATTAATATGGTAAAAGCTTGATCACAGCTTGAGGGAAGAAAAGAGGGATTATGATTTTTAGTGGCGTGTATAAAGGATTGGGAGTGTATTCATAGGTTTCCATGTTTGTGTGCAGGGCCCTGCTAATTGCTGGGGGAGGGATCCTGTTTGTAGTGATATTCAGGCTTTTTTGATTGGTCTCTATAATTAATAAGGATCCAACTAAGCAAGGGAAGATAAGGAATCCAGTTTTTCTGTGCAGTGCTCAGCCTAACATAAGCAGTGAACTATATGACCCCTTGATAAAATCCCTTGTGCTTTAAAATTGCCAGGGGCTACATACCAAATCAATAACTAAAGCTTAAACCTTAGGAAAATAAAAGTGCTGGGCTACACTAATTCTATTTTTTGAAAATGAAAGAAAATAGGCATTAGTGCCCTAACAACACTGGAGCCAATAAATCTTATTATCTTAAATTGAGCAAAAAGGGACTGTAATTTACCAAACTTGAATAATTTTACATGAGAAATCTAAACTAGAAGAACTACTAAAGACAGTGTTTGGACATTTTCACAATTGCTGTGAGACTGAAGTGTTGTATTATAAGTTATTTTACTGAAGATGGCAGATTTCCATACTTGCTGTTTATCCCTGAATTAAAACCTTTGCTAAATTTTTAATAATTCTATTTATATGCTTTTTAAAAGGTTTGAAGAATCAAAGCTAATTTTAGAACCATAATAACAAACAACTTTTGAAATCCAAGAAACACGCCTACACACACACCCGTGCCTCCCCCCAAAAAGCACATTTGAAGTCATTCACATAGTGGACATCAGCAAAGGATTCGACAGCAGACTGGACCTAGTGGAGATGAGTTTTGTTTGAGTTTTTCCTGTGTGTCTCTGTGGCATCACCTTTCTTCTGGTCTGTGGTGTTGAATTGCAGAACGTCCTTTCCAGGTGTGACAGCAGATGGTTGTTGCAGCAGTGAGACCTGAGGTGTCTGTCAGGTCTGTGGGTTTGTCTGCACTGTGTGCTCAAGAGAAGGGAATGGATCTTCTCTAGCTACAGCCAAGCTGACCTCGAGGTGGCTGGAGTAGTGATAACCCCACTGTGGGATTCAGTGTGAATTACAAAACTCACACAGGACTCTGGATGAATACTTTGCTGTTTTAGTTAATGTCTGAGCAGCTACTCTTAATTAAAAAGGTGTACAGAGGATAAGCCTATCTTCCCTTCTTCCCCCTGCCTTCACTTTTTTTAGTGCTAGTGGGATGGGTCCTAGCCAGGGAGATGAAGCTGTGACTTGGGAATGGAATGTTTATATAGGAAAGTGACCAAGGGAATGCATTTGTTCTTTTCTCTAGTGCCCAGTCTTACAGCCTTAGAAATAGAGCATATGTGTAGTTATCTGTTTCACTGGGGCACTAGTGAAAAGAGGCACTAGGTCCAAGTGTTTTATTTTTTACTTGCTTCACTTAGCATTTTGCTAGGAAAGCTGCCTTTGATCTCTGTCATTTCAAGTTTTCTCTGAAAATTGTGTTAGATTTAAAATGCAAATGAGTAGGTGACTTATGTGTGTTCTGCATTTTGAGGCAGATCAGGAGACTGATACTGCAGCAGTTTGATGCACGAGTTCTTATCTGCAGCTTTATCCCACAGCTCCTTCATTTCCTTTGCTGGCCCTGCAGTGGCAGTTACCTCCCAGGCTGGGCAAGCACCAGTGACTGGAATAATTAATATACACTTGGAAATAAATGTGGGGTTTGGATGCTTTGGGCCTTGGGAGGGAAAACAGGATAGGAGAATACTTCTGATGATTTTGGGGGTGGGTTGGGTTTTTTTTCATTTTCTACATTGGCAAATGCTGGATAAAGTTGTTTCTTGCCCTCAAATAGCCAAATCTTTTTAGACAGACCAGCAGCATTGTCCATTTCAATCTGTCAAGCCTCAGGCTTGTCCTTGTTCATCCCTTTGGGGCTCCTGCCCTGTTGCTGAGTATTTAAAGCACTGTGTGAGTGGCACATGCCTTCAGCTTTGAAGACATCTTGTAACACCTCCTAGGAGTAGGTGTTCAAATGGAACAGAAAACGTTGTGAAGCAGAATGTATGTGGTGGAGCCTGAACTTGTTCCCATGGCTCGTATGCATGATTGGTGCCACCATCTGACAACTCAAGTGAGAATCGGTTTAACAAACTTAAGAATGTGTTTTTTCATGATGACATGTGCTAAACACATGGGGTTGTACAGCTGAGCTCTAATGGAGCAAAAAGTGAACTGACAGTCTCCAAAACTGCTCATGAAAATTATTTTTAGGGTATTTATTATATTCCTGAATCCCAGATGCTACTCTACAATACTTCCTGATTAGTTACTAGATGCATCTGAAATTTGCATTTTAAATAGTTGTGTTCATAATTTTCCTCAGCCTGTATTTCTCTCTTTAAGAAAAGAATGGTGTTTTTCTATAGATAGTGACTAAAAGCCCATTTAAAAAATGTCTTGAAGAGCTTAAGAGACTTTTTATCCCCTTCAGGAATGATTGCTCACTTGAATTTCTGTACCTGATCTTGGATTCTTTTGTCTCCAACTATTTGAGGTTGTGAAAAACAAATAGTCCTGGTATTGGGGATTTATGAAATCAGTTGGGTTTTGATCCTGTGGTGGCAGGTCAGAACAGTGACTGGAATAAGGCAAAAGCTAGGAACAGCTATTTCTGTCTAGGAAGTAGATTGTCAGCCTCTGTAGAGTAATTAATTTAGAATGGTGATATTCAAATGTTACTGCCCTTTATAAATAAAATATAAGAAGAGAATACTTAACAGAGTAGAATTATTCTGTTTGTACCTGCTGGATTTACTGCTTTGCATGAGTTCGTGTCAGCCTGCACGCCGTGTTGGGAGCTGCCTGTTGGCTCCACTGCAGCTGGACCTCATGCAGAGAGAGCAAAAAGCATTTTTTTTTCCTCTTCAGCTGAACTGTAATTATACTGTTAGTCTCTAAAACCTCTTATTTAAATAATTTGTCTCTGGAATTCATGGTTTCTCCATGGAGCCAAACTACTTCTTGCTCTAACTTGTACTAAAACTCTACAGGTTTACGTGTGGAGGGGCGGAAAAAAAGTGCTGGTCTTATGCAAAACTCTTTCCCTTGGGAGGAAAGGGGGGAATTCTTCATGAGTTATGTATGAGCCAGCAGGTTCCACTAATCATAGCAGCTCTGCTAGTGCTGAAGACTTGTAGTATGAGCTAGTCAGCCCTCTGGTTTGTGAGAAATTGGCACAAAATTTTAAATTCTTGCAACTCTTGCTGAGCTTGAGTAGGTTTTGCCATTGTAAGTCCTTATGTACAGTCAAATTATGAGTCTTCTTTTGTTACCTACAGTTCTTTAGCATAAATATGAAAATGATACTTAAACCATTTGATCTGTTTTTTTTTTACTGCTATTAACAATAGATTATGGTCTGCTTGGAAAGAGCTATACTTAGATTCCTGGTCTAAGTGGATTTATTTTAGAATAAATAGGATTTTAAGTTGCAGAAGTGTGTACCTTTTGTGAGTACCTCTGGAAAATCTGCCACTTTTGATTGAGAGGTATTTCCCTGAGCTCCTGTGCAGTTCAGGTCTTCGCTCTAATCTTTACTACTTCTGGGGGCACAACTAATCGGGGAAATTCTTGAGGGGGGGAGGCAAACAAGGGTTCAAAGTGCATCCTACAGTTGCAGAAGAAGGGAAGAACCAAATGCAAGGAGGAAAATGAGGAGAAAGTGGCAGCCAAGGACAGCGAACGCTTTTAAAGATTAAATTTGTCATTTAAAATGTTCTTTTTCCCAACCTTGCCTTCAAACAATGCTTGAATTTTGGTGACATGAACATCAGCTTGACAAATTTGCCTTGTCCAGGCTGTATCAGGGGAATCTGTTGCGCACATATTTCACAGCTAAATTTTGTTTCTATAATGTTCTACATGTCCTCAAAGACTACTTGAACAAGATGTATCCTTAACCCTGTAAGTGCTCAAGCATGGGCTGGCAGCTCAGCTCCCTGCAGACCATTGGAATGGAGGAAGCAGAAGTTGCTTCTGCTTCCTCCTTGCCTTCACTTCTGTCCCTATTTCTTAAAATACATTTTGCATTAATGCCTCTGCCATACCTCTCCTGAAACTATAGTTTGTCAAAAACTGTGTGGATTTGTCTTTTGACTGTTTAAACTTTCTTCCAGCATCAAGCTATCTTGACACTTCCTTACTCCATACTAAGAAGAGATACATTCCTCATTTTTTCCCTGAAAATTGCCTGTAAGGGTTGAGTGTCACTTGCTCTCTGCCAGGATGGGCAGCTGAAGACTCTTGTGACTCTCCCTAAAATCACTGAATTGCCTAAGTTGGAAAAGACCCCTGAGATCATCAAGTCCAACCTTCCTACCTAGAAAAACTCAGAATGAAACTAACAACTTTCTCTGCAGGGTCACAAAAAATAAAGATGACCAGAGTGATTATAGTTGACATTTCCTGACTTCCACCCTTCCCCTTAACAGCTTGTTGTGTCTGGAAATCTTGCAAGCTGTTACCTTTGCTCTCTTTAGGTAACATTAAAAGGAAGGGCCTTAGTAAAAAGGCTTCCAACATTTCTATAAACTTTGTTGAGCTTTCTTTCCTTTCAGAAGTTTCTGTTTCAGTCCACCTGTCTCTGTTTGGATTACAAACACCTGCGTGATGTCGCAGTAAGATTAGAGGCACTGTTGATGCTATTTGCATGATGACTAATAAACTCCCCTTAAAGCTTGTTTGTTGAGAAGAAAACATTATTTTTAACTTTCCAAAAAGGCTGAAGTTACTAACCATGGGGCAATATGTTGATAAAAGAGCTGCTCTACAGGCTGGTCAGCTACTGAAAACGATCCCTGGGTGACTCAGGTGTGCTGCAGGTTGAAATTCTGTGGAAGTGGCTGAACTACCCCCAAAGGTATTTTTCTGAACCCCTTGGGGCTCCCTAGTTTAAAGTCCTCACAAAGAAAACACTGTTATGCAATCTTCTAAGTTTGCTTTGGTGCTAACTGGATTTAGCTGTTCTTGGTCAGGATTGCAGTCGAGACTGAGAAGTCTGGCCATACCTAATCAAAATCTTCTAAAAGCATGTGTTTTCCCTCACTCATGGTTCCCAAAATTCCCAGTTTACTAACTGGGAGGGAGAGGCCATCATCCAAATGGGTGAAAACTAACTCTCATGTCCTAATGGCAGGGATCAAGTAACACTCCTGGGGTGTGCTTGGGTTTGCCAAGGTTTTTCAGCCCCCACAGACAGATCTGAGCTGACCTTTCACATGGCCCTTGAACTGTGCTGACAGCTACCTGTATTAGTAAGCTTTCTCCCACTCACTCTTGGTTGCCACGGATAATACTCAGTTTATTGTACCTTTTTAATGGATTATGCTTTAAACTTTCTTCTATGGAAGTAAATTTTACTCTTCACGATGTTCTGGGAGCAGTTCCCATCTGAAGTGAATTATGCAGTTTTCACAATTAAAAGTAATTGAAAACTCTTTACACATAAATTGTTCCTCTCTTCTTCTCTGTACTCTGAATATTTGCCATTCTAGACTGGGCTAGATGGACCCCTCCAGTGCTTACTGCTGTATTGGTCAGATGTTTGGCCCTGAACATCATCTTCCTCTTTGTGTAAGGTGTTGGCTTCCTTCAGTCAGGCTGGAGTGACTCACTCAGCTGGAGGCTGTGCCTGGGTATTGATGGCCACACCTTCTATGCATTTTTCTAAACCCATTTTGAATCCATCTGTCCATTACAGCATGAAATCCTCATAATGTAAACATTTACTGTGTGGAATAAAGTCACTTTCTTCATTTGAAACATGCTGCCTAGGAGTTTTACTGATTTTCTCTTTTCCTCTTCTCTCCCCCTCCCCTTGCAAGAGACAATAGGAAAACATCTCCCCTGTACCTCTCATGGGGAGAACTGATTTGCCATTGTCTTCTTGGCTTTGTTGCTTTTTTTTTTCTGAGAAGGAAATTGGGAGAGTCTGATGTAGTCCAAACCCATTCCACTCTTTGTTTTATCTTGGTTCTTTTTGCAAGTCTTTTAGTTCATTTTAACCTATCTCAAGAAATGCTAAATGTAAGTACTCAGAGTATGGAGGGGCTGACACAAATTTAGTGTCAAAATACTTGTTTTGTTTTGTTTCTTTTTTAAGAGAAACAGGTAATGTTTCTAATTTGTCTTCAGATTGCTGTCCCCTTGATTGTGTTATAATTGCTGAGGAATAATAGTTTAAAACCCTTAGCTTCATACAGTTACAGTTCTTTGAGGTTTTTGGTTGTGTTTTTCCTCACACGTGTTATTTTTGTATTTAATCTGACATTTAACACTTGGCCTTTCAGTATTAAAAGTTATCAGTGTAACTGATGAATTTTGAGATTTGAGTACATTTAGTCACTCTCTTGATGAACTTTGCTACTTCACCCCTCTGTTACTTTCTTGGATCACTCCTGAAGCTGCAGCCAGTCCTGGGATCCTATGGCACAGCCTCCCCCTGCTGCAGACACTGACTCTTCGGTTTCCTTTTCAACCACCAAGGGTGGGGTTCTTGTGTTGTTAATGAGCACATTCGTGGGGACGAGTAGCCAAAAGTGTGAGTTGTTGGGTTTTTAAATGAAGCAGCTCAAATAAACCCTACAAAAGCCTTGTGACTATTCCAGTTTATCTCAATGAGTGATTCATCTGTCCTCTATACCGAGTTATATTTTTGTTCTCTCCTGCCACTGATTAAGTGGAGGTCTGAGATGAAGATTGCTTTTCGATTTTATAGCTTTGCCAGAAGAGCCCAGCCTCCAAACAGCTGCCTGAGTCAACTTAATTGGATATTCCCTGTACTTCAGGGAGGTTTTATGGTTGTGGACTGGTGATATTGCTGCAAAGCAGCTGGGACCAACCAGCATCTGTCATCTCATCGTATGTATTTTAAAATCTTTAGATAAGGCCTGGTCCTGGTTGGTGAGTACATCCTTGAGTTGGCTTCCACACATTGAGGTCTTCCCAGAACTGCACTTTTGGGAATGTTTCTGGATGCATCCACACTAATGCATGGTCTGAAAAATCCCATTTTGTTGTGTAGGAACGATTGACCCCTTGTCAGGGCCCTGGGGGGAGTTTTTTGTGGTCGAGGCATTGATCTCCTGATTGGAATCTCCCAGTAAGGGAGAGTTTTAATGCCTTAGCTTTTATTGAGACTTACAATGGGGATACTGTGCTGCTATAATGTACTTGGAAGCTTAAAATTAGTCTGTGGTCAAATAATACACCCTCGGGTGTCAGTGACCTGCATTGTGATATCCCTTCCAGGTTATTGCAGCGGAGCCATAACGAGTTCTATTCTTGTTTTAATTTGTTCTTGACCTAGGACAATTCTTCTAATTTGAGACACTAATTAGGAGATGGTTTTAGTTATCTCTGATCTTTTCCGTAAAGAATTTTGTGCCTCAGCTGTCTTGACTTTAAGATTCTGGAGCAAGTCACTGCTTTTGGCATTTAGTATCTGCATTTCTGCATTATTCATATAAGGAGACTCTTTGATTTTTTTTTTTCTTTATGCCCACAAGCCAAGAGAGCAGCAGTAGACTTTTATTGTAGATATAGTTGGTGTTTCTAATGGTATGTTATATTAAAAAAAAAGGTAGTGTTTATCACTTTCATATTTTCTGTTCCTCTGAGATATTGTAAGTAGTGTCTCTTTCTAAATTAAAAAAATTATTCCTGTATCAGGATACTGTTTTTTCTTCCTGACCCTGAGTAGCTCTGGACAACTATTTCGTAGCCCAATCCATGTGATAGTGAGCTGCAAGAGACTAGTGTAGGCTGAGTCTGTTAGTGATACAAAGTTCTGTTTTAACTTTGTGTCATGAAATTGTATTTAAATGCTTTATTTTCCTTTTATGGAGAGAATTGGACATGAACAAATGCTATTTTATTAGTTCTGAAGTGAAAGAGGAACTTCATTACACAAGGGGATTTTTTTAAGCATCACTTTGATGTGCAGATGTTGCCTCCTCTTTTTTTTTTTTTATTCTTCTTATTTTCCCCTCTCCCCTCCCTTCCAGTGTATAATTCAGCAGTTTACTTTCAATAAGCCCCCACAGCTGTGATTTTGGACTTTTTCTGAGGTAGAATGAAAGTTAAATTTGCTTTGGAGTTCTTGGGCCTTGTACTTTCCCAGTTGAAGTCAGAGTAGGAACAGTGTTCTGGCATGAGTGGATGTCACAGACCATCAGCAGCTCTGGCACACATGTGGTCCTTGCTGTACAGTATCATCTTTCCTCCTCCTTTCCAAAAGAGGAGATTATTGGTGTCTTTCCACTTTTTGCCATTCCTAATGACTTCTGGCACTTCTTTTTGGGCTTAGACAAAGGCCACTTAGTTCTGATAGCTTTTGTTTTAAAGGAATGATCCTTATCCTTTGCCATCTGATTCTGTGTCTATGGTTCAGATGGCCTTCTCTCCAGCTCCTCTCTCCATTAGCAGTTATCAAAGCATATTCTTTTTTCAGTCTCCTGAGGAGTGTGTCTTTTTACAGGCTCCAGTGGGAGGGTGTTTTTCTTTTCTCTTTGAAAAAGGCTAAGCTTTCCTGTTTGGCCAGAAATTGTTGAGCTTTTTATGGTTAAATTGAGGCCACTGTGACTCCAGAATTTGTTATTCCAAACTTATGAGTACAGAATTGTGGGTGTTTCATTCTGTATCCTATTGGTTCTCCACTAATTGAGCCTTCATTTAGTGATGAGTTTGGAGAAGAAAGAAAAATGGATTAATGTTGGAATGAATCATCACTTTTTGACTCAGACCTGTTGTGACCCAAAAATAGGCTAAACTTAAATGCCATTAAAAGATTCCTGGAATATGATAGTTCATTATCCTGTAGCAGCCTGAAAACAATCATACATTTCTTCTGAAAGTTATTGTGGATTGAAGATCAATGTGAGATGTTGGTACACCAACCCTGCTCTGTTTTTAGAGAATGTGTGTGTTTGTCCTATTGAGGTTTGGGTATGCTAAAGGCACGAGTCACTGGGAAGGCACTGAGGAAGCTTGCTGGAGAGGCTGGAATATTGGCACTTGTCTAAAAGATGGAATTGATGGTGGATAAGTGGATTGTCCAAGTCTTCCTAATAAAATTACTTAAGATACGGTGTTAAGAATATTGACATACAAGTTCTGTGCCTCATGATTAAGGACCTAAGGAAACCTGGAAAAGAAATTAGGGATTTATAACTGAAACAAGTTGTTTGGGAAACTATAGATTTTTAGAAAATCACTGAGGCTAACCAGCTGGTGCAGTTTGGTTTTGCTGGCTTTTAAAACCATTAGAATAATTTCTCAGAACAACCTGTGAAGCAAAGTTGTGATTAAATATATTTTCAGAAAGGTTATTTAACTGCAAAATCCACTGAAATCCGTTTTTCCTATGGTTTTCCTATATGGTTTTTTAATACATGTTTTATTTTATGTGTTTGCCTTGGTGACTGGTTTTTTTGACATTAAGGTTTGCTTCTTACAGGCCTAGAAGTTTGAGGACAGTGTTCCTCATGGCTTTGGTGAACAAAGACCTCTCAGTACATTTGTTATTTGAAATCTTTTTCTCTTAGTAGAACCTGGCCAGGTGGAAATGACCAGAGTTGCATCTCTTAACAACCTCCAGAGCTGGCTTGAACAGCCTGTAAGAATGGACTGTTTGAACTGTCTTTGAGCTTTGGGTTATTAGTGCAACACTAGCATAGTCCTGGTTGGGTTTTTGTTGTTGTTGTTGTTGTTTTTAAACCAACCAGGTTGGTTTTTTTGTTGGTGTCTTTTGAAGTGTGACTGATGACCTGCACCCATCCATTGAAACATGGATGCAAGGAAACAGCAATGTTCCCTCTCAGGCCTTTAAAAGCAAGTCCCCTAAAAATCTTTTTGCATTAAATGGCCTCTTTATTTTCCTTTCTTTCTCCCCCATTCAGTGTTACATGAGCAGAGAAATCACTGGTGCTCATGTAAAGTTGTACAGTAAAACTTCATCTCTTTTCTCCTCATTTGGTTCTGTTTGGTGAGATTGGAGACATCCTGTGAAATGTTTGTGAGTGAGTTTAGTGTTCTAGGGCCAGCGGTGCAAACTGCCCCTGGTGTGGTCTGATACATTCATTTACACTCAGGGAGGTTTGCAGGCTCTTGGGGTGCTTTGCATTACGCAAATGGGACAGGAATGAGTCAGATAATGTTCAACATTCGGATCAGAAACCATTTGCAAGTGTCTTCCTCTTGTGTATGTGTCCCACTAGCAGCAAGGAAGTGGGAACAGCTTTGCAGTTACAGGAAAACGAGGAGAGTTCCCTTTTCTCTTAAATATTCTTACTCTGAAGATCAGCCAGACTAAGTACCAGTTCCTTTCCTCTTCAATTCAAGATGTTGCTAGACATAAGTCAGTAAAAACATTAAATAAACTTAATCAAAAATGCACTGATTAAAACCATCACTCTGCAGGTGACAAATCTCTGATAAATATCATTGCAGTTCCTCAGTTGTAAATTAGTGGTTTAAATGCCTTAAACGGTGTTTTTTATATTGTAGAAAACTGATCTCTTATGTCACACTGAGCCAAAATGTTGTTGGCTCTATGCACTGAAATTGCCTTGATTTGTACAGGCAAATGTAAGCTTCATTAATTTCTCTTTATTTTAGTCAATACTGCTTTATAACTGAATTTCTGATCTAGTTATGAAAGTGTCTTGTTTTAAGCAAGGGTTTGTTTACATGCAGTTGATAGCAAAAATTCATCTCTGCCAGGAGGATAAAATTACACTATTGGTGCTGCTGTTCTTTTTGTGAGGATGGGATTCTTGGTGCAGCCCTGCAGAACTGGCAGGATCCGGTGTCCTCTTCTGGCTTTCCCCAGGGAGCCATCCCAAAATGAAATGGGTGCTAAGTGCTTTCGGCAGATCTGCATGTCTTCCCTGCAAAGGAGAGTTAAATTTAACATTTTAAATGAGCAGATAAGAGGTGGGGCAGCAAGTTTTGCATATGTGCAGACAGGGCTGAGGCAATAAAGAGCTTTGTGTGGAGACCGACCAAATTCCTAATTGTGGCTCTGTCTATATAATACAAAATGACGAGGGCTGTGAGAGTGTGAGCAGGCTTTTTGTGGGCTGAATTAAAACATGTTGTAAAATCACTGGCCGAGAGCAGATGAATGGGAACTGTGCTCTGAGAGTTATGGAGTAATTAGTCTGAACTGACAGGTGAACCTGCTCAGTAAGAGATTGGGTCTTGTGGCACTTTTTTTCCCTCCTTTCTCAGGTCTTTGCAGAACTGTCTTAAAGTGCTGCTAAACTGAAACATCGAACCTGAATGGTGTCCTGTTGCAGGATCTGATTTAGAGAGACTGAGGCTTTTACTGTCTTGCAGCATAGGGCTTTTTTTTTTCTGGGAAAAAGTTAGGATCTGTTAGCTGCTTGAACAACAATTTTCCATTTATCTTACAGCCACCAGTCTGTTTTTAATTCCTTGGATGGTTTCTTGCTTACCTCTGTTTCCCTTAACAGCGTTACTTAATCCTAAGGCATCATTCTGATCCTATTTAGTGCTAAAATCCAGCATGCTTTTCTTTTTTTTTCTTTTTTTTCTTTTCTTTTTCTTATGCTTCCCTGTTGTTGATTCTTGGTCAGCTTCCACCGAGGTAGGAGGACAGTAGCCACCATAACAACTCTCTAATATATTTGAGGCTATTTCATAGCACCCCTCTCCCCCCTGCCTATATCCTGCAGAAAGAAGAGTTAAGGGATGGTTCCACGCTGCATCTCTTTAATACTCTGTCTTAAAGCAAGGTTAAAACTGTCCCTTCCTGCGACTGCTTTCTGTCAGAGTGGTCACAGATGCAAATTGCTACTTCGTGTTTATCCACCCTATAGGAAAAATCAATGAGCAGCCCCTGGTCATGCGCAGTTTTAAGATCTTTGTTTTTCAAATGGTTGGCTCTTTACTCGTTGCATTCCCAGTTAAAGCATCTGGGAATGGTACTGGCTGCAGTCTCAGTAAATTAGTCTTTAATATTCTGCAATTATTAAAATTACACTATGTATTACTTACTGTTAGTGTAGTATAGATTTAGAGATGCCTGGTTCTCCCATCCAATATGTTATATTAGAATTCGTTAAAGAGGTACAAATCTAGCACAATATTGACTTACAGCTATGGTGAACCTTGCAAAGATGCTGGTTCTAGGAAATTGGCCTCCTGTTATCTCTGATTTCATGCTTTTTCCATCTGTCTCAAAATGAAGAGATTAGGGCTGATCCTAGCTGTGTGTGTGAGGCAGATTATGGTAATCTTATTATTCTGATCTCATTACACTTAATCTCTAGATTTGAAAATGTCCTGGCTTTAACCCTTTCTTCAACAGCTACAAAAAATGTGGTGAAAAAGGTGGCTGAGGCGTGTTCTGCAAACTTCAGTTTAAATGTTTATTTTATCCTGTAGTAGTAAAGCACTCCAAGACTTTGCTACTTGGAGTCATACACGTTGTTGGTTGGGGTTTTTTTTTGGTTGGGTTTGTTGGGGATTTTTGGTTGGGGTTTTTTGTCTTAACAGACAGTCTAAAATGATGGGTAGATCAACTCTTTTGAGTTACAAAGGATGCAATTCACACATGACAACAAATTAGTAGTGGTTATTACAGTTCAAAATTTTGGGAAATTCTTAGTTCCCGATAGGTCAGAATTATTTTATTTACTAGCTTTTCTGAAACGAAATATGATTTTCCAGAGCTTTGTCTCTGTGTTTGACACACAAAAATATAAAACTTCATGGAGTGTCTCCTCATCTTCTTACAAGAACACAGAAGTTAATGCAAGATGCTGGAAAATCTGTAGCTGGGCAGTTTAAATGCAGAAGGGCCAACTCAATTTGAGCACAAAATTCCCTGTTTTTTCCTTATCTACAGCTTCACTCTTGTTACTGGCAAGTCATTTCACTTTTAACTGACTGTAAAGGGTTAACTCTGTAGTCTGTAACAGAGAAGACTTTTCTGCACTGGGCTGACATGTTTTACTGAACAAACATTGTCAGGTGGACTTTGAAGATTACAAGAGCTCTTTGTCTGAAACCTGGGGAGGAAGCTCTGTCCTCTCTACACAGTTTTGGGCATGAATTACGAAACAAGTGGTATTGCTTCTTCAGGCCTGGAAATGAAAAGAAGGCAAAAGGACAGCTGCTGATGGTGGGAGTCAAAAAGCAAATGTGATTCTCTGTCTTTAAGAGATTGGTATTTTATTGTAACTCCTGTTTGAACAGATTCATAGGGTAATTGAGATTTTATTGTACTACACTGATGGAGTTCTAGATTAGATAGTGTAGGGAATTCTTTTAAAAGCGTTTGGATATTGCTCTGACTATTCTGCTGGTCATCTTTGAACATGGAGCATATTTGCCAGTTCCCATTCTGGAGCTACATTTGGAGAAAGGGGAAAAGATGTGTTAGTGCTTTGAAGCTGGCATAGGAAGAAGCAAGTTCCTTCTCCTCCTGTATTTGATCTGTTATTTTTATAGGTCATTTAAACGGTGCCTTTCTGTACAGTGGTGTATATTGTTACACCTGGTTTTGAGAGAATCTGCAGTGCTGGAACATCACTGAAGTTGCTGCTTGGAACTCCAACTGCCTGGAGTGTCTGACTCTGATCAGGCTTTACTGTTCTGTGCAGTACAGAGACCACTTGTGCTTCTCCTCTAGTTGTAATTCCTGTGCTCTGTGGATATAGAATTCACCCAAGTGACTGAGCTCCACTGGGACTGAGCAAGTAGGAAAAAATTGAGCCCTTGAAAATGATGTGTGGTTTTTTTTTTTCCTTTCTCTCTGTCCTGACTACCTCCTCAAACACTTAGGCCAGCAGAGCGTGGGGGTGGAGAGTAAAGGGTGAGAATGAATGGCTGGAGGGAAGAGAATACAGGGAGAGGCTGAACTTAGCTCTGTAACAAATTCCTCTTGTGGAATCGCTGTCTTGGGGACATGTCTGAGCTTTACAGACAGGACACTCTGTTTGAGTGTCACTCGTATTGTGGTAGCACAGACATTTGTAGAGTTGCACTGTGAACTGGACAAGGGTTTGGTGAGGTTTGGGTTTGGTTTTGTTGTGGTTTTGTGTTTTGGGGTTTTTTGTGTTCGGTGGCTTTTTTTGTTTTGGCTTGGTTTTTTGGACTTGTGTGGGAGTTTACTTTTTTTTTCCCTTTTTTTTTTTTTTTTTTAAGCTAAGGTTGTCTTTGATTTGATGTAAAGTAGTTGTGCTGGGTGCACTCTCATCCAAGTTGGATCAGCCACCGCAAGCTGACGTGGATGGCAGTCTCCATTCCTGCCCTGGGGCTGTGCATTTGGCCAAGTCTCATGATGGCAAAGCAGCCCTTTCTTTTTGTAACTTGAGTTATTTTTCTTGCAGTTCTCAAGAACTCCTTAAGAACTTGCCTTACCAAAAATGCTACTTCTATTGTGCATTCACACTGGGTGGTGATGGTTGTTTTGCTTTAAGTGCTGAGTTGCTGGCAATGTTTTAATATATTTTTAGATAACAGTGAAGTATTTGTTTTTCAAATGAGAGGTAGGAAATTGCAAAGAATAAAGAATTGCATGAGCTGGCTCAGTGATAGCAAGCCTGTTCCATTTGGGGTAGTGGAGGAGGAAGGTGGAATAGATGGTGAGGTAAGAGCTGTTGCTGTGACACTCCCCCAGTAATAACTTCAGTGAGGAGCTGTCAGGGGTGGAAGGAAAAATAAAGATGTTGAGAATTCGTTGACTTTGACACTTGATATGAATCATATCTCCTCTGTTGTAAGGGGAGGATAATTCACATGAGCACAGTGAACCCTTCCTGTGGCAAACACAAAGCTTTTCTTCTTTTCTCCCCTGAACTTGGTTCTTGGCAAAGCAGAGCATAGATTGCAGTCCCTTTGAGGCAGGGGTTGGCTCTGTAAACAAGATCCGTAAGACTCCTGCCATAAATTCTAGCAAACAGTGTTGTTGAAGCCCTGGATTGATGAGGCAAGTCTTTAATTTGTGATGTCTGTTGGTGTAATGCAGCTGCAGTAAGCCTTGCATCTGAACGCCTCATATAGCGTGGAGATTGAATGATGATATTTCATAACACAGTAGAAAAGTAATGAGGCTTTCTAGATTACTTTAAATACTATTTTCTGGTTTAACTATCACTAGTTATTCTTTTCCATTTTGTGTGTGAAGTCTGCTTAATAAAAATCTTTGTCTTTCCATCCCACAAGCATTTATATCATCTTGTTCTCCATCAATAAGCCTGGGGAATTTTATGGCCAAAGCTAAATTATGCTTTTTCAAAGGTGCAGGTGCAACTGCTGTTGCCCATCCTAACAACAATAGGAAAATGTATTTTTATGTATTTAATTGTATATTTATTATATTGAAATATATTATATTGAAACACACGTATTTCATAGGTATGTATTTCAATAGGCTTCTTTGCACAGACTGACAGTAGTTTGTGGAGGGGTTCTCAGACCTGCCCAGGATCTCTTGGCACTATTGTTTTGCAGCAATTGCTCAGAAAATCCTGTGTGGTCCTTTTAAAAGTAATTTTCATTTTTCATCTCAAAATTAGATTTCAACACCATTTATTTCACTCTTCTCAGTAGGATGGGGATTGAAATGCACGGATGGGGAGGTCAGGATGTATTTTGAAGTTGGGGAAAATGCAGTTCAAATAGATGGTGGTAATACTATTCTTAGATCACTGAGGCTGTAAAACCTTTTTGGTGCTAAGAGGAAATGGCAACTTGAGCTTCATTGGCAAGTGATGAGCCTTTGCAGCTGGGGCCTGACCTGGGTGGTGGTGACATTTGGGGTAGCTGTCTCAGCGTAGTGGAACGTGGGCTTTTCCTTCTTCTGTACTTTCAAATGCAAATTGCAGAGTGTGCCCCGGGGACTGGCAGAAAAGTCCATGTGGGTCTTAGATGTGGAATAAATTAGTAAATACTGATTGTCAAATTCTGATTGTTCAGCTGCTGCAGAGAGGTTACTGCAGTTAGCACTCTCTTGATGTTCTGTGTCTAAAAGGTTTGAGGTTTGTGCACTGGTATTAACATGTAGTTTCAAACACCATAAAGCCCTGCTTTCTCCTGTGTGCAGTTTTGCAATGTGTAGTAGGATGGAAGGGATGACTTTTGCTCTGCACGTGGGTGATGTAACCTGTAAAGAATTAAGCTTGTCAGAAGGACCAGCAGCTGTCATTGCTGACAGTACAGAGCACAAAAAGAGACTTGATGGATGAGCCCACCAGCATTTCTTGTGTGTCCCTGAACTTTAGAGCTGTTTCATGCGTGAAGTCTTGAGTTTTTTCTGTCTATGCTGCAGAAATCTTTAGATGTGTCTTGCCAGGATCAGTTAGCTTAACCTGGCTGGCTGACATGAAGGTATGGCTGACCTGACTCTCCTTTCCATCTTTATCCATTAAAAGTCCCAGCTTGTATACAGTTTGGTAAAAACAGTCTTAACACTTGTCCAAATAAGCCTGTCATCAGAAAACACAAATACATCTAGGTCTCAGCTGAGTCACTCACTCCTGCTTCCCCATTTCCCTTCCTCCCACTTGCAGTCAGTGAGTTCTGAATTTTTGTTGCCCCAGAGCAAGACTACCCACTTTCCCCTTCTTGAACTCTTGTCCCTTTCTTCTCCTGATCTGCTGTGTTTAAATCTTAGAGCAAGTGGAACTGTTCTTGCATGTGGACATTTTGGGGTGGGTTGCTGCAAGAATTGGGGAGAATTTGTGTCCTTTGAAACTGGAATAAGGGTTTTTCCTTCATGGCAGTGCCCACTCCAGCAGTCCTGCCCTGTTCCTTTCCTTCCCGTCTCCTCTGTTGCTTCACTCCCAGAGCTGTGCCCTGCACTTCCTGTGGAGCCAACCAGGCAGGTGAGAAATACAGCACCTCCCTGAACTCTTCTGCATTTCAGTTCTCCAGTGTGAGGAACTGAACAGGTGCCTGTTCCCACTTCGGGGAGCACAGGTGGGAGGGTGCAGCCACCGCATAAACCAGCGCACAGAGCTGCTGCCAAACTTGGAGCCACCCCAAACTGAGAGTGTGGCCTCTGAGTTTGTAGCGGGGTAGGAATTCCTGCTCAGAAGTATGAATTCCTAAGTAAGGTGGTTAATTCCAAGGTCAAGATGTGTGCAGTATCAGTATTAACAGTTTGATTGCTGACTGTGTTGAGAGATGCCTGCAAATATCCTTATTCCTGAAAAAAGGCTTAAATCAGCTAGATTTTGGCTTATAGCTCTGTCCTTAGTAGAATAAGTTTTTGTGCCTTTCAAGGCATGACTTAACTGTGGATTCTGAGGACCATCAGTAAGAGATGTACCAAAGTTCAGTAATATCAGAGTAACTACAGTGTTGCATAGTTTTTTTCAAATACATTTTTTGATATGTCCTATCGGGTATAATTAACCTAGGAAACTTTGTCCTGTAGATAATTAGTTGTCAAATATCATTCCTGGAATCTTTCTTACAAAGAGCTGTGTAAAACTGTTTCATGTTCTGTAAAATTTACAATGCTATAATATATTAAGCAATCAGTATTAAATAAGAGTCTATGCTAGTAGAATCCTAAAGCTTTTAAATTTTAAAACCAGATGAAGCAAAGTTAAGGTTTTTATTGCTCTTGTTAACTTGTCTGCAGTGTAAAATGAATGTGTACTGAATACTGTAATAAAACATTTTAAGCAAAACCATGCATTTAGAGAAAAAAAAATTTAAAGGTTATCTGTCTTGTAAATGTATGCCAATTGTGCTGAAAGCCTTTTTTGACCCTCCTCTTACTTAAATTACTGTCATTAATAGCAGAAATCTGCCTGTTTTTGTCTTTGGAAACATGTTGGACCCTTTGCTCATGTGTCTGCAATAGCTTTTTCACTGGAAAAAACAGAGCAGCTGCAGCTCAAGTTAATTTGCTTCCTTTAGACACAAAAACTGAAAGTTGGTACTTTGAACTTTTTAAAGTTTTTTTTTGAGGCCTTTATGGGGTTGTATCTTTTCTTAGTATGTTTTAAAATGCAGCAGATAATGTTTCTAATTGTACTTCCCACGGAAACATAATTGGGTTTTGGACAACCTTTACATTTTTTTCCTTCAGTTTTGCTTTGTAGCAGGCAGTGTTGGTATGTGGCTTGCTCCTCACCAAATTGTCTGGTTGTCAGTGCGAGGCGTGTACATTTTTTCTTTTAACTTTTTCCAGGTTTTCAAAGTACATGATGTTGTTAGTCACTCAGACTTACCAGTGCATTCTGGGTTATCAATCCTGCCATAGAATCATAGAATATCCTGAGTTAGAAGGGACCCACAAGGATCATCGAGTCCAGCTCCTGACCCTGCAGGGGACAACTCCAAGAGTCACAGCATGTGCCTGAGGGCATGGTCCAAATGCTTCTTGAACTCTGTCCACTGCCATTGTCAGGCTGTTTTACAAGCAGAGTGACCTCATTTAGGTGACACCTCCTGTCATGATGGTTTGAAGAAATGTGAAAACAGGAATATATTCAACAAGGATCAGAGTCGTAGGCAGAAATAATCAGCTGCACCAATGCAGGACAGGGGGTAACTCGCTTGGTATCAGTTCCTCTGAAAATACCCCAAACATTACAGTGGAAATTTGGTTGAAATCAAAGTGATGTCACCTCATACTGAGCTGTACAGACAGGGCTGTAATACCTGCCCATCGTGCAAAGTAATTCTTCCACTCGGTGCATGTGAGGCTGTGGCTGGGGAGCATTGTAGTTTGACGTCCACAAGGCTGCTGCAAAACTGCGCTCCGGTCACATACCCTAAATTTCTGATCAAAGATTAAGTCCAGGTTGTCCCACTAATAATCATTGTTCCTCCCACCCAGCTTTTCCAGCACTGGGGTCGAGGTGCCTTGTGTGGTGTGGTATTTTTGCAGGATGCTGAGTGTTTCTAATTAGTTTGTGTCCCTTAACACATCCTGTTGGACTTTAACCTGCTGTTACTTCTGTACATCACAGCACCTCTGTTGTGTTTAAGCATTAGAATGGTTGTGATGGAGAATGTCCTACATGAAGCAATTGCTGGACGTCACTCCACAAATAACTGTTCCTAGCTGATCAAAAGTCATAGGTAAATTGTTGAGTTTGTGTGCTAGGAAAAGGAGTAATTAGAGTGAAAGTACTGGCATGGAGTGTTGGGTTTGGTGGTTTCTTGGGCAGCGAAGTGTAGCAGAGGTAATGGTACACATCCTCCATTTGGAGCAGAAAGGACAGTTGTCCGAATTTCAGCATTTTTTATCTTTCATTCTTGACAGAGGAATTTTGGGGATTTTATATCTGTAGAGGTTTGGAGTACCAAGCATGAGGTGATCAAGGGCTGGTTGTTACTGGTGCACTATCCTGTGCTTCGGGCACACCTTCCCTTGTCCTCTAGTGAATGTTTTGGTCCCTGACTGTGGTGTGCTCAAAGACAACATGTGGGACAGTCAGCCAAGAGCTCTGCCTTCTGGTCCTGCCTCTGCTGTGCAATCAGAGGAATTGTCCCTGTCTCTGGGACAGGTGTATTTGCTTCCTCCTGAGATGGTAAGAAATTCATTCTCCAGCGGTGCATTTTAGTGAGAGATAGCAGGACAAAGTAGGACACATGCAAATAGAAGTGGGAACTGCTGGGTATTCAAATAAAATTGTTATGCAGAGCAGGTTACGAATGGATTTTGCAAGCAGTGAATGTCTGACCTATGGGCTGTCAGGCCATGTGTATTTCCTCAGGGTATTTCCAATTTTACTATAGTGACCAGCTTCATTTGTATTGTAAAGCTCTAAGAGGACAAGCACATGCTATGATTGCTTGTTCTTAATTACCTTTTTCAGTTTTTGTTTGAGACGCACTACCAAGTCCTGGCTTACAACAGAGCTAGCACAATGAGAGAAGTGCAGAAAGTGAGAAATGTGTAATTTTGTTATGCTTGCAAACTGCCACAAGCCCACTGGTGATATTTCTGCTGTTTCTCTGTTTCTCTGTTAAGCTCGAAAGCAATTCTGAAACACTCTCATTGAAATGTTTGATAGCTCTTTTAAATTATGTTCTGTTAGTGACTTTCAACCTTCATCCCTCAGAGCTTGTGCCGAGAGCTCTTACAAAAACCTCACAATTTCATTAAAGGCCTGAAAGGTTGTAGTTTGGTTGTACTTGGATAAATAGTCTAGAGCACATGATAACAGATGTTTTATGCTTGGTATCCATGTTGCTAAACTTGAAGTTGCAGCTCGAAACAGCCCTTGTAAGATGGCCTGGAATTTATAGCACTGGTGTTAGCAGCAGATACAGGAATAGAAACCAGGAGACCTTACTCTGACCAATAGGTAAAAAGACTTCTTTCAAAATTTTTCTTCTCAAAATTGAGGGTTTATTTAGGTGCTTAAGGCAATGTGTACTCTGTTCTTTATGTAGACATGCATATATGCATTTGGGTTATTTTGGGGTCTGGTTTTGGATTTTGAGCTTCTCCCAGATAGAGCAGGTTTGTATTCAGAATTCAAGGCTGTTTTCTTTCCTCAGTAAAAAAGAGGGAGGATGGTATAGAGCTCTCTAGGCTTAAGCACGTGACCTGTTCTTCAGTTTGTGCTTCAGCAATGGTGGTTTTTCTGGGACCCTGTTTAATCCTAAATTAAGCAATGCTAAAGAAAACCTCAGTGAATAACTCGTTTGCAAACAAATGCCCATCCCTAATAGTACCTGAGTGAATTAATTCACACTGCACGACAGAAAGCCGACCAAATGCTGTGCTCTTCAGGGCTTCCAATTTTGGTCTGGATTGGGTTTGAGATTAAGGAAGGATGTTTTGTCTTCTGTTTCCGTGATAACATCCTGAGCACTACAGCTCGTTATAAAAGGCAGCTGATCCTGGTCTTTAGTCACTGTAAACTAACCCTTGGTCTGTTGGGGAAAAACAACACTCCCCTTCCTCTTTTTAAGAAACTGCTCTTGTGAATCCCTGAGCATTCTGCTCTCCACATGTTCTAGCCAAGCTGTGGAGCTCAGGCTGTGCTAACAAGCTTTTTACTGGTTTGCACTCCATTTTGATCAGGCATTGGAATGAGACTGTGCATGCCTTGCAGCATCAAATGTTGAAGTAGTCCTTACATTATGAAGTTTGTCAGAATTAGTGTTCACTTAAGTACCATTAAAGTTGCCGAACATAAAATGAATCTCACTTCTGAGAGTCCCCGCTGTTTTGGAAACACTTGGGGGTCTTTGGGATGTGGGAAGCCTAATTAAAATGTGAGCTGTAGCTACTTCAAGCTCTGTAAAGCTATTTTTGTTTGAATTGTAAAATCACGAATACTGATTTTTTGCTGCAGGCTGCCATGCTTTCTGTTAGGGAGATTTTCCATCAACCTTTTTGAAAATAGGCTATTTGTGGTATCTACAGCTTAACCTTTATACAGGTGGTAACAGTGGGAGGACTAATTTGAAGGGAATTCTCTAGTCAGTGGGGCTGACATCTCTCTGTCCACCACAAGAGCAGAGGCAGAACTGGCACATTTGTTATCATTTTACCTCCATGTGTTTGTGCTGGTGGAAACTTCCTACACAGAAAGGAATGCAAGACCTGTGGCAAAGTTTCTTGAACTTTATTGACTCCATCCAGCATCTCCAGTAGACATTTTGGAGCTCCATGTAGTATACTTTAAAATATTGGGCTTTCTCCTCCCATCTTTGTGCCATGTGAACCAAAAAAGGTGAGCCATAGGGAAAGAGAATTGTTGTCTGGATTGTTCCTTTTTTACTTCTCTTTCTCCTGTTATCTTAAATAAATAACTCTTCACAATTGAAGACCTTGGGACATGGTAGTACCAGACTGGCAAGGCCTGAGAGGCAGGGGGAGTTAGTCTGTTCTGAGTTCTGCCCTTGTGGCTAGACTTGATTGTGCCTCAGCTAACGTAAAGTTGTCTCAAGTATTCTTGTGTTACCTACAAAAAAATGTAAAAGGTGGTTTTGTAAAAGTTTGAATGCTAATTCCTTGCTCCAGTCCTCTCTTTGGACTTTTCTTTGTTACAACAGATTTTACTGTGCTGCCAGCCAGTGCAACTGTGAATTTCTTGTCCACTTTAGTCAGTGCTCCTACGGATTTGAGTTTTGCACAGTAAAATACTGTATGGAATTGTAGTGACAACTTGTCTTTATCTCATGCAATTAAAAATAACATCATTTCCTGTAATCTTACCCAGCAACTTCTCCCCATCAACCCTTTCGGAAGTTTTGGGTAATCATGAATTTATCTATAAATGTTTATATTGCACAAACCTCCAGTGGTAAGTAGTTTTGTGCAGCAGATATGGAGGACAATATTATTTAGGATTTGGAAAGACAAACTTAGATCCTAGAGTGGCCTTTTTCTGTGACTTTATTGTTGGTCTGTTGTCTCTCAACTCTGTCATGCATTTTACTTTAGAGGAATTTCCAGGTTCCTTCAGGATGAATGGAAATAACTTAGACACTTCTTGAAGAAACTAAATACAGCAGTTGGTAACCCAGACATCAGCCTTCTGCTTTGAAAAGCTTCAAAATTTCCTCTTCTGGACTCCTGCTTCCAGCTGCTTGGCTGTTGTGGTAAAGGCTGTGGGTGTGCAAAGTCCGTGTGTGTTGTAGCAGCAGTGTCACTTCAGATAAGGCTTCTGACAAAAGCACCACTGAGGAGTGGGGAGGAAAGACCCCTGGACTTTGTTGTGGTGGGGAGACTTTCTGAAATTATTTTCTTTTGAGTTTGTATTTTGTGCTCTTCTTGTGCCTTTAAAAAGCTGTGGGTGGAAGAAGTGTTTCTATAGTGATAATGGGAATTGGGGCGAGCGAGAATGAAAACCTGTATCCATAACACATTACTGCATTACAGTGCAATCTACATCCATTATTTAGGTATTATATTATAATACTTGGTAGTTGAGTGCAATTTAAGAAACAGTCTTTCTCTGGCTGTTTTCTGTAATATTTGCTCAGTGGTTGTTAAGCATTTCCACAGCTTTTTATATCTACCTAGAGAACAAGCATGCACAGTCTTCTCAAAGCATGTCCAAACATGGTACTTCAGGCTTTGTGCTGAAAAATGTGGATATTTTGCATTTCCTATGTGTTATCATGATAAATTGAATTTAAGGAAAAGGCTAAAATATTTCAGCAGTTACGTGTTCTTGAGTCACCCTAATTGTCCAGTGTATCTTTTTGCATTGAAAGTTTGCAGTTAAAATTAACTGTACTGTGTTTGATGAGTAAATGAAGAAAAAAAAAATTGATTTGGCCTGGTCTGAGTCACAATGCCATTTTGATGTGCAGATTTCCCCAGGTTTCCTTAAGATGCCATTCCTGCCTCACAGCCACCTTGGTGACATGCAGCCAGAGGTAGGAGGATTCATTTGTTCAACACGAGGATGAGACAGGAGCTGCAGGTGCCCAGGCCATGTCTTGGGTTGCAAAACTCTGAAGAGATGAATTTGAATATCCTGTGGCGCCATTTACAATAAATTTGCAGAGAACAAAAGTGTTTTATATTGGGCTGTGGTGAACTTGCTTTGTTGAATCCAGACATAGTTTCCCTTGGAGCGATTTCTGCTTGCTGGTTTATATCTAGTTTGTAACTCTCGGAGCACAAAAGGAGCCATTTTTCTCTGAAATGAAAAGCAGTGTTAAAGCACCTCTGCTGAGGGTGAGAACCCTCCTTCCAAGGGCCATTTCATCCTGGGACAAGTAATTTCCAGGCTTAAAAACACAGTTGCAGAATTGCTGCCTTTTGAAACATTTGTTCACTTAGTAAATTTTAATTCCTGCCCTAGTTCGAGTGTCATGGGTGCTTTCCTTGGATTCTTCAGACTGTGGGAATGTTTTTAATATACTGCATTGTTTTCTTTGTGGCATTGTCAATGTGACTGTGGAGGAGAAAAACCACATTGGCAATAACAGGTGCTACTGCAGCAGTTGAGTTACACTTTCTGTTTCAGTTAGCACAGCAAGAATCTGAAAACCTTGGAGTTCAGGGAAAAGAGGAGCTTCAGTCAAAACTCAGAGCCCTCTCTGAATATGGTTTTTGGGGGTTGTCTCTCCAAAACTGAAGCATGCTGATAAATTTGGCTAAATTTCACAGCACATAACATTCGAGGCATTATTTTTAGTTTCATGTTTGCATATGGATGTCAGCTTGAGAGCTGAGCCAGATCTGCTTGTTATTTTCCAATTTAGTGCCTGTGTGTTCCTGAAAGTGGTTTGGTTTTGAGAGGTTTGAGACTGGTATGCAATTCCCGAGGGTGTGCTTAGAAGTACTCGCTAGGTACGGAATTGAACCTGGTTTGCTGTATGTGAACTGTTCTAGCTAAAACTTGGGAACTGCCTTGCTGTGCAACTCTTCCGCGGTGCCTCTTCTCCATTTCCATGGGAACAGATGGGCTTTTGTTGATAAGAGCTGTTATCAAACTGGGAAACTGCTGGGCGAAGTTGAGCCACTCTTACTGTAAACCAGGGCTGACTGCGGGCTGAGGACATCACATGGCAGCATGGCTTCAAATGGAGGGGATAAAAATATCCTTCCTCCTTCCTCCTCTCAGGCACAGATGCCCCAGAGTGAAAGGAAGAGTCACTCTGGCACAGACCTGGTTAGATCTCTGGCAGCCGTAGGATTGGATGCAGAGGAACGCTTTAGGTTTTGACCTACCCAAAGAGCAGCAGTTTTGAACAGCTGAGCTAAAAAATTGTTTCAGATTTTTTGCAGACCTTGAAGGCTGTCCAGTTTGGAGCAGTGAATCTTTAAAGTTTCATTTTATTACTTAATTTATCTGTGTTTTCATTTTGTACTTGGCGAATTATTCAAAGCAAAATCCAGTGATGCATGCGGTACTTAGATTAAATTTTGTAGCTTGGGTAAGTCCAGGGAAATCTTACTGTGGTTCAGTTAAGAATCATTGTTTTTCTTAGAGGCATAGCACTGTGTTTTAATATCCAGATGATAAATTTTAATATGATTTATTATCTGGAAATCACTTGGAGGTATAGAATAGATGGATTTACTGGATGTTTTTCATAAAACGTTTTGCAGTAAAATGGTTTAATTACTTAAAGTCAGTTCTTTCATTTCAGTGGATTTATGATTTAAAGTAAGAGAGCGGTGTCAGATGTAAACATCAAAGGCAGATACACCAATGCACAAAATTCCTATGTGTGTTCCTGACTTACTTTTTAGTTACATTTTGCTAAAGGATGTTAGTGGCATGATTTTTTTTTGAAAGCTGAAATTTTACAGGACTGTTCTGCAGTTTTCATGATAATAGCTCCATAACTTCATAGGAGCTACTACCAGAATTCCAGCCTTGTGCATGTGACTGCAAAGTTGTCCTGAATTTAAGGCACTTCAGTACAAGTCAATTTTGCTTGGCTAAGCACTGGGAGCAGCTCCAGGGGTGTCTGACACTGTCAGAAAAAATGATTTTGTAGATCTTTGTTGTGGAGATGACTCCTGCTGAAATGATACAGGAACATGGAGCTTTGGAAAGAAAACTGTGTGTTCTGTTCTCTCTGGAAGAGCCAGAAAGGGGAACCCAGGGGTGTTTACTGGGTGAGTGTGTGTGTACGAGCTCTCCGGTCCATAACACAGGGCATGGATCCTTGGCTGCCTGCCAGGGTGTGAATGGAGCTGTGACAGCTCGTTAAAATGATCCTAGAAAGGACAACGGGCTGCGAAGATAACGTCAGCCTGGGTGTGAGGCAGGAAAAGGTCCTGGGAGCAAACAAAGCCGCTGAGAGGGGAGCTGTGAAGGGCTCATCACTACGGCAGAAGTCCCCTGAACAGGTTGGACCTGCGGATATGTAGGCAGTTACCTTACCCTGCCTTTAATCAGCTATTTTTCACTCCGGTCACAAAACTTAACGCATCCCTTAGTACTGCTCCCTCGCTGGCATTTGGCTTCAGGCCAGGCATTAATGAGTACCCCAAGCCCGGTGTGGTTTGGCTCCTCCAAATCTATTAGCATATCTTCAGAGCAAGATAAAACTCATTAAAATAATTTACATTTGGGCATTAGAATTTCTGATAATTTTTTAATACCTACTGCCAAACCCACAAAACTGTGGCAGTGTCTTTCAGATGAAACTACAATTTACCCATTCTTTCTGGAAAAAGAACAGACTGCTAGATCCCTTAACTGCTCTCTGATGGTGATGAAACAAGTCTGTAGCACATGAGCTTATCAAAGCTCATGGGAGGTATCTCTGATAAAGGAATGCACACCATTGTGTAAGATTTGGTTTATTAGAAATGATATTAAAACGTGTTGTGTTATATTGTGCAGGACTCTAGTGAAGGCAGCTTGAGTTGCGGAACAGCCCCAAATTACTGATTCTTGGAAGCTGTGTGCTGAAATCTTTATATGACTGAGTTATATATCTGGGCTTCAGCTTGTGCCCTCCCTGGTCTCCGTGCAGTTCACTTTTTTACACGCCTGTTTTTGATTTCTGTTGTCCCTGTTCAGTATCCCAGAACTTTTGCTGGTGTCTCTCCCTGTATTTCATGCTGAGGAGGAGTCAGTCCCTGCCCAGATCTCTGTCCCGCAGCTCAAAGGCAGTCCAGCAGACATCAGCTGATCCAGGGCAGCTCTCCACGTGTGAGCTCTTACCTCAGAGCCTGTAGGAGCCACGCTTGAACTGCTCATGACCTGTGCTCAGATTATCCCGGCTAAATGACTGAACTCTGCTGTGCATGCTGGAACAGTGCTTGTAAATAAATGCATGGAAGCCCAAAGTAGTAACTGCACAAAAGACAGCTTGAATGTTTTCATCCATATGAAAGTACTTGGGATCTTTTAAGTGTTAAAGCCTCTTCAGCTGAAAATATCCTGAAACGGGCCATAAAGGTGGATATCTTAGCTCACATGAAGTTCTGTAATGTGGCCCTGCTGCTGTGCTAGTTCCCCAGTGGAAGTGCTGGCACCCGGGGAATGTACATCCCACAGCCTCTTCCCTTGGGAGTTAAGGCCTATCCGAGTAACTATTACCCACTGTAATTCGCTGAGGAGGTTCACGTTTTGCTCTCTCTTTCCTTTGCCACATTTAATTTCGGTAGGTTTTGAGGTTTTCTCTGTCATACAGTCAGCAGTGAGGCAGATTTAGGGTGTTGGTGTGTCACATATTTTTGAAAGGCAGCAAGCACTGATCTTTAGAGTTTAATTTTCTGAAGCACTCCCATCAGCTGTAAGAATTAGATGTGCACTTGCAAATTCTTGTCTGCTTTTACTTTCTCTTTTTTTTTTTTTTTAAATTTCCTCTCACCACCCTCGAAATAAAGAAACATAATGGCATAGCAAAAGAGTTTGAGGGTTTGGTGGATATCTTCACCATAACTGTGTGTGTGTTATATGATCTCTGGATCTGCATTCATGTTTCTTTCTCTTTGCATTTCCTCATCTTCCTGCATTCAGGCGATGCTAATCACGTGATACTTTTGTGACTTGAGGCTTTAAGTTTTTATTTTTTTAACTCAGATCTAGCTTTTTGTTGGATCCTCCTGAGAAAGCTGAGAAGAAATGAAAGTGCTCGAGGAAAAGTGTAATTGTGGTATTTAATCTTAAAGGGAAGGGGGCAGGTTCTCTGAGGTGTTTACTTCCAACACAAAGTAAAATCATCTCGAGGAGAGGTAGTTTCAAACACCAGCATGGTTTTACTTACAGAACATAATACAATATTGAAGGGACTGCTTTCAGTCAGTCTGCCAGGTTTGCCTATTGCACTGTACCAGTTGACAGAAATTCAATGAAAAATAAAGCATCGAAATTTTTAGAGCAAGTATGCTTTGAAGTATCAATTTGTGCTTTTTAAAACTACCTTTTCATGTGGCTCCTCTCTTGTGACTCCTGATCTTTCATTCATGTTTTAAAATTACAGCAAGAAAAGTATCCCCTTAAAAAATAAAAACAAGGAGCTTTGTTCATCTACATTTGCTGTTTGAATGTGTTTGACTGTATTAAAACTGCTCAACACAAATGGGAAGAATAACCCGGTACCTTCATCAGTTTTGCTTGTATCTTGACTGTATCTCAAGCTTAATTTTTGTTTGCTTCCTTCAGGTTTTGAATGAAGAATGCGATCAGAATTGGTACAAGGCAGAACTCAATGGAAAAGATGGCTTCATTCCCAAGAACTACATAGAAATGAAACCCCATCCGTAAGTAGAGCTTTTGGGACAGGCTCCCTTGATCTTACTCTGGGCATCCTCACAAAAGGATGGTTTTCTGCTAAAATTTTAACAGATCTACTCAAATGTAAAGACAGATGAAGGATGGCTGGTGAGTTGTGTGTCTCTGACTGTAGTGTTTGGTTTAGCTCCTTTCACAGTAGCTGCATTGCAGGGTGTTTTGGGAGGCTTTTCCGGTGCTTGCTCTGGTGTTTTTTAGGGTCAGACAGAGCAACCTTGGGGTTAGCAGCCATAAACCAGCAGAAAACCCTTTAGGAGAGAGTTGTCACTACCACTGCCCCAGGAAAAATGTCTGTGTTCTTGTGATGATTCTCAATTTTACTTACTGAGCAGCTAAGAGTAAAAATCATGGCATTCACAGCTCAGCAAAAGGTGAAGGGTATTTGGAGCTGAACTTGTAGTATGTCTGTCACATCCTGAGTATAGAATCACGGAATTGTTAAGGTTGGACAGGACCTGTAACAGTCATCTGGTCCAACACCTTCCTCACAAAACAGGCCGACCTCAAAGTGCTGTTACACAAGTATTGTTGCCTTGATCTGCTGCTCCAGAGAGCTGTGTTTGAGTAACTACTTTGAACCTTTCCCTCCAGGTGTAATGAACCCAGCATATGAAAACTGTAGCATTTCATGGCTGGGTATTTTCTTTGTGTCAGTTCATGTGTTTCTGCTGTCTTCTGCTAAACTTTGCTTCTGCCAACCTTTGAGATCCTGCAACATCTGAACAAGAACAGCAAGCTCTGGGTAACAGATTCAAAGGAAGGTTTAGGAGGGAGCAGCAAAACCTGTAATCAGGGTTTTTACAAGGAGCTGTAGCGTTTCATTTGCTCACAAAAACTGATGATTTATGTAAGTGTTGACTGTCATTATATAATGAAGATATTGCTGTTAAATGCAATCAAGAATTATTTTTCTAAGGGCTCTTTTGAAATAACAGAAGGAAGCTTCTGAGGGACTGGGCTCCAGGAAGGGAGAAGAGGTGTCATACTGTAGTGCAGCCAAGTGGGAAGTGAAGCAAGGACACACAAGAAAATTATGAAATTGTTTAAAACCTTGTTTTCTGTAGTAACATGTCTGATTTACACTGATTTTACCAGTCCACTGGGGATCACAAATCCACATTGCAGTTTATCTCACATTGATTTGATACTTGTACCTTCTCATGACAATTTTCCAGGCATTTGAGTTATCCTGCAGTGATGTCTCCTATGATGATCAGTTTATTCTGTGATCCTCCATTGTATTTTGTTTTAGAGGAATAGAGCTGTCCATTTTTCACTTTTTTAATATCAAAAGGGAATGAACAATGTTTGAGCCTGCAAGTGGGAGAATTTGGTCGTGGTTTATAAGCATAGTTAATTTGATCTTATCTGAAGATGTTTCAAACTGCTGATGGCATCTGGATGGAGGCAGTGCCATGTGTCAGCAATGCTGGGAGTCTTAACTACTGCATTAACAACCCTGGGAAATTATGCAAAAGTTTTTATAGCATAATGTTGGCTTAGCTGTAGTGCAGAGCTCTCCAGTCATACAGGTCATACAAAAAGCAAACTGTAGGCAGCTGAGCAGTAAGAATGTTCCTTTTCTCAGACTAGTATCAAATCATTTTCAAGTGGTTTTGGAAAGAAAGCAACTGAAAATGGCTTTAAATCCTGTCCTAGGATCCAAGACTTAAATCATCCAACTGCACAGCTGGTATTAAATGCAGTGTTCCTCCTTACTTGTATTTTGCAAATCTTACAGATCACTTTGTAACTACCAGCAAATGAAGCTGAAAGGAAAATGTGGCACCTCTCAGTGACCAGACTCTCCTGGGGATTAACTGAAGGGTTAATCTGAATTGCCACCTCAATTAACAAAGCAAAGACTTAGCAGAACTAGGCAGGACAGAGAAGAGCTACAGGAAGCTCTGGGCAGGGAGGTTCCTGTGAAGGCACAGCACACCTTACTCTTGAAAGGGGCAGGGGAAGACTTCGCTGTTTATGAAACACACCATGGATCTGATCCAGGCTATCTCAGGTCTTTGTGTTTGTTATCAGCTTGTCCCGGGGATATTGCTGAAGTCTCACTTTGCAGTATTGTAATTTCTGTGGAGGAGCTCGGCCAAGTGAAATGATTGTGTGAAGTGAAACCGAAGGAATTGCCAAAGTGCCGATTGAGGGAGGCTGGAAGCGATGAGAACCTGTGCTGTACAATCAGTGCAGCTCCCTCTGGCTGTGCAGCATCAGCAGGAATGCCTGCATTTGGTTCTGCAGTGCTGACAGGATGAGTTTCACCTGCATTACAGAGCTTGTTGGAGTCAAGCCTTATCAGGCTTAGCCCTTCAAAAGAAAAGTTGTGGGAATGTCGTGGTCACTTTGCCTAATTCTCCACAAATTATTTTTGACGTGCTGTGATGTTTGTTAATTTTTTCAAACATTCTGTAGCAAAGATACATGCACAACACTTCTGCTGCTTTACAGCTGTGTTCTTAAGTAGACAGTAGTCCTGCAAAATAACTTCATTTGTTTCATCTCTGGGGTTTTCTTTCAGTTTTTTAATTCAGGTTCCTTTATGCTGGCTAATGTGGTAGTGAAGCCATAAAATTGCAAGGAAGCTCAAGAACTGTGAAAGATTTTTAGTCTTTCTGTTTGAAGTGCCTTAGAAGCAGCTGGCAGAAAACTGAAGTAGTTTGGCATTGTCACTTTGGAAGTGTTATTTCTTTTAAAAGAATAGTACACTTCTACTTTGTAGTGATTCAGTAAAATTTAGGGGAAAAACAGGTATACCGTTGAGGCTTCAGGAAGGATTCTATTAAGCTCTTTCAGGCTTTCCTTCTTTATAGAGAAAGGTGAGGTTGTTTTTTGTTTGTGTTTAAGATGAGACTTTGTCACACGTGAGTAATTGAGAATTATTTGAGAACTAAACAGGATTAAGACACTTTGTAAACAAATATGGTGAGATACCTAAAATCATAATACAAAGCTTGCTTTAAGCAGCATTTGGCAGAGAGAAAATTCAAGACTTCCTGACAGTAGTGCCAGAAGCCCAGGAAATTAAATACTACCTTTGAATTCTGAAGGAATTTCACTTAATGGTTTCTCTTGGTTGATTTTTGAGGGCAGGGAGGGGCAGGTTGGTCTCCCGTGGTGGTCTGCCACCACCTCAGCTCAGGTACCAAGAAGCAGCACAGGTGCTAAGCCACCCAAGAATGTACAAAATGCCATGAAGTTCTTGATCACTGGAAATAGGATGGTTGAGGGAGGAAGCTTTTTCTTCTCATTCCAGGGGATAAAAAGTACACAACAAGAGTTTCAAGCAAGTAAAGCATGTTTGGTGATCGAGTAATCAGTCCTTCTTCAGCTCTAGAGGTGGTTTCCCCTTAGAAAGATCTGGTGACTTTGTGACGTCACGAGAGCTCCAACTTTTCTTAAGAATGACTGTTTCAGGAAGGATTCTGCAACTCCTGCCTTGTTGCTGCAGCAAAACCTTCACTGCAGACAGTGGGCCGTGTGAGTGGAGCCCTTGTTATGAAATGCTCTCCTCTAACAGAGGTCAGTCATCTGCGTGGGTGTGATAAGTGCTGCTGTCCTGTTCCTCAGAGCTGAAAGCTCCGCTTTTTAGTTGTGAAGATGCTTCTGCTTTTCTCATGCCATGTGACCTACCATTCATCCCTTCTTTGCCTTTAATCTTGGATTAGTCTGGAAATGCAAATGTAAATGGGGACCAGGATCCCGTGACCAGGCTGTTGGTCAGTGCTGACGATCTGGTGGCCTGAGGTAGGTTCAGCCTTGGTGTCATGGTCAGCCTGTGGCTGGTGAGAATTTTGGATGTGGTTTCCATGAGGCAGCTACTTCATGTGACTCCTTCTGTGAAAGCTGCTGGATTGTCCTGCCTGTGGGAGAAAGCAAGAAAAGAGGCTCCTGAAACAAGTGGCATCAGCATCTTTTCTGGAACGGAATCCATGCCTAGCTCAGCACTCCTCTGCAATGGAGCAGAGAGACCTTGAAGGAACTTTTCTCACTTGTTCTGTGTGTAACTGCAGTACTGGCACCTGCCTCAGCTTTCTGACAGATGATACCTGTCTTGGACCATAGGACTCTGGTAGGGCTCAGAGATTGGACTCTGGGCTGCAGGATTAAACAGCTGCTGGACAAAGATACTAATTCTCTCTACTGAAGTAGATGTGTCTTACTACCTGATCTGAAAGAGACTAGAAATTGATTTAGATACAAAATGCACTTTTGACTTGTGCAGGATGGGGCAGTGCATAGACAGGATCTTGTTTTCAGAGCCATGATGTTTCTGGCTCTTCCATGAAAGGATTAAAATTCTTAACTTCTCCTATTGTTTTCTTTTCCTCCCTTCACAGGTGGTTTTTTGGAAAGATTCCCCGAGCGAAGGCTGAAGAGATGTTGGGCAAACAGAGACACGATGGTGCCTTCCTCATCAGGGAGAGCGAGAGTGCTCCCGGGGACTTCTCCCTCTCAGTCAAGTAAGTCATGCCCAGGAGCCATTGTGTGCTAATCAGGCATGTGCTGCTCCTTTGGACTGGGGAGTAAAGGGCAGGTGATTGTCAACGCTGAGGAGCAGGAATAGTCTCACAGATGCCTTATAGCATTCCTGTTCTTCTAGTGACATTTATTCCCTCTCTAATAGAAAACAAATATCTTTGCTCTGGTTTGCAGTGAGCCCACGGGACTGACCTGGCGGCACCTGGCTCACACAGGCCCAGGCAGTGTGTGGTGGCTTCTTTGTAGATCCCATTCCTCCCTCTTACAGCCACAAAGCACCCGGTGTGGACAACCTCCCATCCTCCTTCATTCCTCCTCTGCAGTGCAAGTTACTACTTTATCTTCCCTCTGTGTAGTACATTTGCAAGTATGTTTTTCTCTGCTTGGCACATGCTTTGGTGATAATCCCATAGCGCTGGAACATGGAGCTGTGAAACCAGAGGTCCATTGGAACTTTCACAAGTGCATTCCACATGGGTTAGGAAGAAATTCTTCTCTATGAGGGTGGTGAGACCGTGGCACAGGTTGCCCAAAGAAGCCGTGGCTGTCCCATCCCTGGAAATGTTAAGTGCCAAGTTGGACAGGGCTTGGAGCAACCTGGTCTAGTGTAAGGTGTCCCTGCCCATGGGGGGAGGGTTGGAATGAGGTGATCCTTAGGTGATTCCCAACACCAGCAATTCTGTGATTCTCTGATCTGAAGTCACTCAAATAGATGTATTATTACATTAGATGTATCTGAAGTCACTCAGTAGATCTATGAAAAGGAATGTGAAGTAATTTAATGTATGATGGGGGTGGGAGGCAATTTGTCCTCAGCAGTTGATTTTGGCTTATTTTTTAAAGTTATTTTCTATAATCTTCCCCTTTCCTACCATTAATAAACAAGATTTTCTTTAGAATCTTTACAACGTTTTTTATTATTCATGCGCAATTCCAGCTGGCTCTGTTTCCTGTGGTTGTCAGTGATCTGTCTCAACAAGATTTGTTTCCTTTTTTCTGGTCATCTTTGGTCTGTAACCAAATTTTTGTCCTTCTGTACAGCAGCATTGAGTCATGCCAGCAAACTGGATTAAAGCCACCGATTTTAGAGATGTTTATATTTCTGTCTTGGGTAGAGTCATCTGGGCTGGAGTATTAGATATGAATGGAAGCTTCAGCTGCAGAAAGTGCATTCCTTTAAGAAACAGAAAGTTACAGTGGCATAGCTGGGCCTGCCTGTTCCACCTGGTGTTGCCATCTGGTGGTAATGTCTCAGCTGGATGGTTTTTACTGTGTGTATAATTTAGGAAAGTCCTTTTCCTAAACAGTGATCTGTAGGATTTGAAATAGTGAGACGCTCCCAGGTTGAGGAAGGCAGAGCAGAGGCAGCACCCAGGAGTTGTTTCAAGGCAGTGTCTGCTTTCCCTGCTGATGTGTAGGAGCCGTGTATGCCAAGGGGGAACAGTTGTCTTCTGTTTTCAGTGTTTTAGGCTGAAGTAAAAATACCGATGTGCCATTCATCTGGAAAATCCCAGTGGACTTCTCCAGAGTTCCTCTTTATTCAGAGTAAAACTGTTGGAAATGTAGCTTCAACTGAATGCCGTCGTTTGTCGGAAAAAATTGTTAACGCAGAATTGAAGTTGCTGGTTTATGTGTGCAGCAGCATCTTTGAACATTTTGGGGTTTGAGGCGTTTTTTGGTTACATTTTATTTTGGGGTTTTTTTTAAGGACCAGAGAGGTTCTTTCTTTTCATAAGAGAGCTCTTTGCACAAGTCCGTGCTGGCTGCCAAAAGAGCCAATCCTACCCTCCCCATGGCAGTGTTTTCCCAGGAATTTGCCTGTAATGGGACTGGTGCTTATGCATTGCGTTGTTGCACGTACCCAGTGGTGCTGTGGGAGGGAGGGACTGGGACTGTGAGAAGCAGAGAACCATGGCAAGAGTAGCACAGACTGAAAGTGGCCTCGAGTCAGTTGTGAAACTGCTGGGTGTGAAGAGCTAAACCAAAGTGCTTGTGCTGTTTGAGTGGCAATCCTGTGTTTGGGGATGTGAAGTGGAAGGCCCTGGGGTGCAGCTGTGTTACTGTGACCTTGCAAAGGCCATGGCATTTGTCCTTGGGATTCTCTGCACCATCTTCAGAGACACAGGTGACGGCGCATGTAACATACATCAAGAAGTACCTGTGACACCAGCTATGGGATTACATGTATGTTATCAGTGTCATTGACAGTTTTCACTGTGCCCTGAAGGACCTTTTTGTTTTAAACTCTGTGCTGATGATCCCAAAAGGAGTTCTCTGTGGCTAATAATGTGCTCTTTTTTGTTCTTCATTCTTTCCACACAGGTTTGGAAATGATGTGCAGCACTTCAAGGTGCTTAGAGATGGGGCTGGCAAGTATTTCCTTTGGGTGGTGAAGTTCAATTCTTTGAACGAGCTGGTAGATTATCACAGATCCACATCTGTCTCCAGGAACCAGCAAATATTTCTCCGGGACATTGAGCAGGTGCCACAGGTAAGAGAAGTGTCCCTGCAGAGTGCCCTGTTCAGGCTATTGCAACCACAGTCTGAAATGGGATTGCATTTCAGAGTAAATGGATAGGGATGGAAAGAAGCTGACTGACTTTTTTTTACCTGTGGAAGTGTATCTTCAGATCCTGCAGTCAAAATAATACTGGTAAATAAGCTGCATTCTTGTGCAAAGCCTACCTGCACTACTGGTCTCTCTTGAGTTGAGGCAAAATTATTGTTGCTGCTTGAACATTTGGCTTGTTGTGATGTTTATGGATTCTGTTGCAAGAAGGTCATCTGATTCCTGTGAATTAAAAATGGATTTACTCCTGTTATAGGGCACAGTAAGAAAGGATAAGGAAGTGCTGGGTTAATGGTTGGACTTGGTGATCTTGGAGGTCTTGTTCAACCTAAACAATTCTGTGATTCTGTTCTGGTTTATACCTGATCATAGCCAGAAGTGCAGCCCTCAGTGAGGCTTTGATACTTGGCTTTCCTGAAGAGGTGGTTACAGCATATGGAGCATCTCTGGTTTGGATCTAGCCAATGTGAAGAGAATCCAAAAACTGTTGTGCTAGCAGAGCAGCTTGTGTATATCCAACTCTTTATTTTGTTCCATTTCCCAGGTCAATCAGAGTGTTATATTTCATGTAACTGCATGTTTTGTCAGTTCTGGATAAATCCTTTTGCTTCCTCATACAGCATTCTGGTTCTAGCCTGAAGACAAGGGGTGTGGAATTGGTGCTGCTGCAGGTGTCACAGGCAACTTTGCCACAGTTTGTCTGACCTCAACACCTGGCTCTGCACTGCCAGGTCAGGCATAAACAGAGGGTGAGAGAACAGCTGGCTGAAAAGGACAAGCATGAAGAGACCTTCCTGGCCTCACGATTTTAAGGCTGCAAATGTATTTTAAATAACTGTTAGCTTTTCCATCAGAATGGAAGACTTGCTGACCAGGCAAAATGTTCTGTGACAGAAGAGTTAAGAAAAATGTGTAAAATATCAACATCCAGTTTTTAGGGGGAACTTTGTGTAGATCAGTAATATTTGTGCTGTCAGTTGGTGAAAACAGGACAAGTAAGCAGCAAGACTATTGTATTGCAATAGAACACAGATTTACAGTAGGCCACAAAGAGTGAAAAATACTAAAACATCAGAATCATCTGCTCTATTTCAGCTCTTTCACAGAAACTTGACTTTTTTCTGAGGTGTTCTATAGCCTGTGCTTTGCTGTTTTAGCACCTTGTTGCAGCTGTTGGCAGCTGGCTTGCAGGGAAAGGGAACAGCCCAAATGTTTATTGTTAAACTGCAGAGTAAGAGCAGCTCCTGCCCGCGGGAGCAGCTGCCTGGAGTGCCGTGGGTGATTCTCACTGTGTGTATGTTTCTCTTTCCCCTTTCAGCAACCAACATACGTTCAGGCCCTGTTTGATTTTGATCCCCAAGAGGAAGGAGAGCTGGGCTTCCATCGTGGAGACTTTATCCAAGTCCTTGACAATTCTGACCCCAACTGGTGGAAGGGAGCGTGCCGCGGACAGACGGGCATGTTCCCACGCAACTACGTGACCCCAGTGAACCGGAACATCTAGAGATAAATATTAGAGATTATTTAAGGAAACCAGAGAAACAGTAAATACACATACAGAGCCTAACTGCAGCCAGTGACCTAAAAATCACACGGCGGTAAAACCGGAGTCACCTTTCACCGTGAGGTGATCCTCCTTCCCTCAGTATGGAACTTCAGGGGCGGGGGGGAAGAGTTCAACTTACACACCAAAACTTATCTTAAAGGAAAAAAAAAAAAAAGGAAAATAAAAAAAGGAGAGAGAGAGAAAAAAATGAAAATAACAAATTTCCTCAGCTGCTCCTGGGTTATCCCCTTTTATTCACTCTTGTTGCAAATGAGTGTTTTAAGGTCACTTAAGGTCTCACCACCACAACTCTTCTTGTTTCCCCCTCCTCCTCTGTCCATCAGTGCATGAAGTTTTAATGCCATATAAAGTCCTAGCCATGCAGTTAAAGGAAAAGGGAGAAACTCTGCTGGTATTTTCTCTCTCTGCAAACGGTCTTCATTTGACATGAAGGGACATGAGAGAAGAACCAAATCCACAGTCCTGCCTTTAAAAAAAAACAAAAATCATCAGTCTCTGCTTTTGCCTTCAACATTCAGCATTTCTTGCCTGGGAAAGATGAGGTGTTAATCTAATTTTTATTGTCTCTTCTCCTTTGGCACTTTCTTCTGAAGCTCAGCAGCTTCCAAACAGAGGAAGGGAGAAGAGTTGTGTGGCTTTTTGTTCTATTTTTTTCTTTTGAGTCACAGAGCTGCTTTGAGAAACTCCAACGTACAACTGAAGTCTATTAATGCTGTGCTGACAGCTTTTTTGTTTTTTCTTAAAGGTGTACGGTTGAGCACATTCTGTAATTTTTTCCATAGTGCCTTTCCCTTATTTTCTTTTTTATTATTTTTTAAGTTAAAAGGACAGTACAGAGCTTTTCAGAGGGTTTTTTTTTTCTGCCTATGTGTAAATAAATACTTTGGGGGAAGGGGGCAAAGGAGGGTGGTTTTATCAATGGACACTTGAGCAAAATCTACAAACAGAGATGGAGCTTTAATCTTCAGATTTGTCTTACTGTTCAACTTCCCTTATTCCAAGGAAAATAAATCAAGGCATTCAAGTGGCAACTTAGGCTGCTCAGAGGTGGAGAGTTGCAACCAGGAGCCTCAAAAAAAGTAAGAGAAAGGGGAAAGTTATGATCAGGGAAAATGAGGAAGAATATTTTGGGGAGGGAGGGTTAAAGGGGGAATTTGAGAAATAGTAGCCCTGAGATGTCCTACAAACTGTACATTCCTTTGGTGGAAAACTTCATAATGCAGAGAAACCTCAAGAAATAGTGCTTGAAAAAAACTTTACGCTCTTAGTGAATGTTTCTACGTGATGCATGTGATCAGCCTGTCTCCTTGGCCTGGATAGGCAGTATTTGCAGTCGTTGCTCTTGAGAAGTGGAGTTGGCATCCCTGTTCTCCAGTCTCTCCTCCCTCCTCAGGTCAGTGTTCCTGTTGAAGTAGCTCCCCGCCCGCTCCCGTTCACAGCAGGCTGTGTGTGACTGTTCTCCCCACCCTGCACCCCCGGGGCGTTTCTGGTGGCCCTTTGCTCCTCACCAGAGCAGTGTGACATTAATTGGACAGAAGGAAAGCAATCAGCCCGCAGCGCTCTCTGTGCCAATCTTCAGTTGCGTTTTTTCCCTTGGTGGCCCTTTGGCTGGATCCCTTCACCCCACCAACGCATCCCAACCTGCAGCGGAGATCTCCTCCCGCCCTGCCTCAGCACGGGCAATCTTTTGTTGGAGGGTGCCTTTTTTTGTACTAAGTGTTACAAAAGTTTTACTCCTGAGATGGACTCTGCCTTACACTTTAATTTTCCAGCAAATGAAAGAGAGAGCTACCCTGTAGAGTATTACTTTCTCCCCCTCTCCTTACTAGCTGTCACTCACTTTCTTCCCACTTTGTAAAGTGATTGGAAAAGGAATCTATGGCATTCTACACCTGGACCATTTGATTGTTTCCTTATTTTGGAATTGGTGTATATCATGCAGCCTTGCAGACATATGTCTTGTGTGTGTATATATATTAAAAAAAAATTTCCGTGTTTAAATAAAAAAAAAAAGGCCTATGTACTTAATCCTTTAACTCTGCAGCAGCATTTGGTAGATAGTAATTAACTGTGAATAATAAATATACATTGAATTCTTCACTTGAGCATCTGTCTGTTATTTTCAGTTAACTGACGAAGGTATGACTGAGCTTGTAGTTCAGACGCTTCTGGAGCCTTTTGCTAAAAGTGCACGTTTTGGGCTGGTGTAAGCACAGCAGCCAGGCTCAGGCTGTTGTGGCTTTGGCTCTGCTCTATCAGGGCCCTGCAGATTGTTTTCACTTCTGTTAGCTAAAGCAGAATGGCTCTGTTGTGCTAACAGGGTGTGTGGGCAGCTCTCTGCAGCTTCTCCCCAGCCTTTGCCTAATGGTCAGAAAGTGCCTGTGGGCGTGAATGTTATAGTCAATTTTAACATACAATAGGAAAAGGCCCACATGGGAGTTTTGAGTGGTTTTTTTAAAAGTTGCTCTTAGTTATTATGCTTAAATACTGATGATGTCATGGTGCAGATGCCTAGATATTCGTACGATTAGTTCTTTATTTTCCTTTTTTTGTACCAGAAGTCAGTATGGAAAATTCACAGTGCGCCTTGAAGTGCTTGGCTTTTTTTGGAATGCTGTAGCAGAACATGTTGCTCAAAGTGGTGGGTTACTGTACCTTGGGTTGCTTAGTATCTCGCTTCCCCTGTGCTTTATAGGGACAGGAGCAGGTTTGTCGGTCTGTGGTTGTGGCGGTGGCGGGAGCAGTGCTGAGGGCAGTGTGTGCTGTGTGCTGACCTTCCCCTCTCGCAGCCCTGGCTTGTGGGACCAGAGAAGGGCAACAGAGCTGGGGAAGGGTCTGGATCACAAGCGTGATGAGGAGTGGCTGAGGGAGCTGGGGTTGTTTAACCTGGAGAAGGGAAGATCCAGGGGTGACCTCCTTGCTCTCTACAACTCCCTGACAAGAGGGTGCAGCCAGGTGGGAGTCGGGCTCTTCTCCCGGGTAACAAGTGACAGGACATAAGCTGCACGAGGGGAGCTGTAGGTTGGACATCAGGAGGAATTTCTTCATGGAAAGGGTGATTAGACATTGGAACGGGTGCCCCAGGGA
>VWZW01001644.1:389343-403444 GCA_013397115.1 Edolisoma coerulescens
GGGGGGGACATGAAAACTTTTCCATCCACTGGCAGCAAGTTGTCTGGTGACTGGAGATTGGGGTTTTTTGAGCAGAGCAAAACCATAAGTCAGTGTAATGGGCCAAGAGGAGCTGGTCCTCTGATTCCAACAGACATTGCAAGCGTGAAAAAATACAGCTTGAGATTCTTTGGCCCAAACTATGTAGAAGAGGTGATGTAACTTCAAAGGACTTTTTTGACCTTACTTCTTGTGAAAAGTGATTTTTAACCTACCTCTTATGATCTTTAATCAGAATTCCCTGCTAATCCTCTTTTTTCCCTCCCTGCTATCCTTTTCCCTTTTTGCTTCTCAGGCAACATTAAAAACCTTGTTTGTGGCAGCTGTGCTGGAGTCATCAGCAAAACTCTCACGTACCCTTTGGATGTGGTCAAAAAGCGACTGCAAGTGGGTGGCTTTGAGCACGCTCGGGCAGCCTTTGGGCAGGTGAGAAATGTTGGAAGTGGTGGATTTTCCTGAGAATGGATATAGTCCAGTGCACTGGAATGCAGTGACAATCCACCAGTGGTACCTGTTGAGTTCATGTTTCGGTTGGGAGCTCCCACTGAGCTTTGGTCTCGTTTAATAATGTGAATATGTTAATAATGAGAATGGCCTGAAATTAAAAAACAAATTAAATACTCTGGTGTTCTTTAGCACCATTGTTACCACCTTGAAATACGCTTGAAGACAAATACACATCTTTCAAGGAATTTTCTCTTTTTTTCCATGAAATGTGGAAATTTTCTCTTTTCCTTAAAATTCCTTGGATCTGAGAAGGAAATCAGTCTGTACCCTAAGAAATTCTGGAATACAGTTTTGATGTCTCAGCCCATTGCATTGGATGCTTTTCCTCTTGCAGTAGTATAGTTTGGGGATCTTTGTGGTTTTTTCCAGTTGTGCTGAAGTTTTCTTGTTTATGGTTTGGGCCATTTCTCTCCCAGGTACGGACGTACGGGGGTCTCCTGGACTGCATGAGGCAGATCATGCGAGAGGAGGGCCCAGGTGGGTTCTTCAAGGGCCTCTCTCCCAGCTTGCTGAAGGCTGCCTTCTCCACCGGCCTCATCTTCTTTTGGTACGAGCTGTTCTGCGGCCTCCTGTGCGCCCTGAAGAGCCCCGAGAGCACGAGGAGGAAGGAAGGCTGAGAGGGATGTGTGTGCCTGCCTGCTGTTCTCCTCAGGAGGGGAGACTGATGGCCCTGCTCTGTCATGAGCGTGTTGGAAACGTCAGAGCTCCCAGAGCTCCCCACCCTGTGGGGAGTCACCTCCTGGGACCAAGCAGAAGGAGACGGTGACTGCAGTTCTGCTGGAGACACTGAACTGCTTGGCTGGAAGCCATTCACCAGAGCACTTTTCTTCTGTCTCCTCTCCTATCAGTGCACATTCAGTGGGGAGAGGGGGAACCAACAGACCACTCCCTAGCAATGCCTGTGCTCTGGAAAGGCACCCAGTAAAGCGGGTGAATCCCTGAGCTTGCCCTGGATCCCAGAGGGGCGATCCTGGCCCAGCCTAGTGCTGCTTAATCAACCAAACACCACTTCTAGCACTGCATCTGCACGGCTCTATTCCCTTGCTCTGTGCCTGCTGTTTGCACCAGATTCTTGTCTCGGTGTTGCACAGGTCACTCTGTCCTGCTGGCGTGAAGTCAGGTAAAGCCACGTTAGTGCACAGACCCTCAGTTTTCCTTTCCTTTGCTGCCAGCTGCTGCTTCTTGGTCTCCACTTGCTGGCTGTGCATTCTCTGTCATCTTAAACACAGCATCTCTGATCATGCTGGACCAGACTTGTTCTTCCTTTAACTCCAGTCAGCTTGATTGTATCCTGAATTGCCATTTCTCTTCCTGGGTGTCTGACCATACATCTCTTAGGGGTTTGCAGTGCCTCACTCACACTTTTTACAAGCAAACCTGCATATTAAGAGCCCCACTCTGAGGGGATTCAACGCACAAACGCAATTCTTACTTCAGGGTTCTTTGGTTCAAAGCAGTGAGTAAACAAATGCTGTATAGAGTTAAGAAATAATTATTCTAAGTTGAAATAATGAAGGGAAAGTCCTGTGGAAACTAGTAAATTTTTAAATTATTATTTATTTAATAGCACCTTTGAATGTGTCTAGCAAGTATTTCTGTAGTGGCCTCAAAACATTTCAGAAACTCAGTCCTGTACTGGTGCTAGCAGATGAAAATGTTTTGACAAGATTTGCTGAAGTGAAAGGAATGAACATCAAAGGGGAATTGGTTGGCTGAGCGTGGTGTTTCACATGGGTGATTGAATTAGAGATGGAAAAGTGTTTTTCTGGAGTTTCAAGGGTTTTATGAGTGGTTACAAAACCCAACAAAACAACCTACCAACAACTCTGATTTATGTAACAGTGGAAAAGAGGAAAATTACTTTCTTCCTCCTCTTTTATTCTGTGTTTTTTCAAGCCTAGCAGGGTGTGGTTGGACTGTGTGGAAGGCAGAGTTCCGAGCCCTGCCTACAAAAGCACGTTAGTCATTTGTGAGGGGTGGATAAGGCAGAGCACTGCAGTTATTTGGAGGATGGTTTGATGGTTCTTCTCTTAACACAGAGCTTTTCCCAGCTCTTTTGCAGTATTCAGGGTGTTAATCCCAAATGGTCTGGCCAAATTCCAGCATGACCAATTCCATTCTGTTGACACAACTTCTGGCGATTTTTAGCATATCAGCATTGCTCACTTATCCTGAGCTATTGTGAGAGGCTGTTTTTAAAGAACAGCTGTTTCACTGGTGGCTGAGGGATCTGGAGAAATTCCTTGCAAGCCCAGGCCAAATAACTTTGTGTCTGCTGTGGGTTTGAGATCTTGGAGTACAACGTGGCCGTTTCACTGCAGGTGACTGAGCTGCGTAAAATTAAGTTCATTGAGCAGTGTTGATGTCAGGCAGGAGGCCAATATGTGAGTCTTAAAGAATGAGAGAGAGCTGCATGTAACCTAAAAATGGCAGTTTTGTTTAGAGGAGAAAATGCAGGAAATGTGGAGTGAGTTTCTCCAAGTGCCTCAATCCTATTGGCATTTTCCTGTGTTATTTAGGCTGAGATTCCTCAAAATCTTCTTAACAATGTTTAGGCTTTGTTTATTGTTCACCTGTTGTTGGAAAGACATCATAAGGAATAATGAACTCAGCCTCATGACATCCTTCTGAGGGAGAGAAATGTCTCCTCTTAAAACAGACACAAACAGGTTGAGTTTGTTATTGTCTTTTGTTGCTGGTGAGAGGAATGCCGTCATGGTTAGCAGGGACAGGCCACAGCAGAAAATGTTCAGTGCTGACCTAGGCTTCCTTAGGAAATGGGGACTCATCCGTCCTGTCTAAACATTGTAAGACTTGTTTTCCACTTTATGTCAAAGAGCTGCTGTTAAACTGCACAAAATAGGGGGAAACTGGTTGGGAACTCAGCAGTAGGAAAGAACAGGAAGATCTGTGCTCTGCTAAGATGATGTTCCTCGAGGGTGCTGTGCAGCTTGGGGTGATGCAGGCATGGGCAGCTTGGCTGCTCCACAGAGAGGGCAGCACTGGAGGGTATGGAGCAGCTTTTCCTTTCTGGGGTAGTTTTTTCCTCCACCCGACAGATGGTAAAGCCAGAGTTTAAGTTGTGCCTGTCTGGCCCAGGCTGTGGAAGAGACACTCCCTGGTCAGAGGACTTGGGGCTGGGAGTCACAAATGTTACAGGCTCATAAATGCATCTGGGCTTCCAGTGAGAGGGAGAAAGACATGACAACTTCAACAGTATTAGGAGCTGCATCCAACAGTCACTTCATCACTCACCTCTGATCAGCAGCATCTGTCCCTCATAGATTTCTCATGTGCACTTTGCTGGGGAAAGCACTGTAAGAGGAATGTTGTTTTCTCTGTGGGATTGAGGCTAAATGAAGCACTAGGAGGACGGGTCTTATTTCTCATTCTGCTCTGGCAAAATACACACTGTTAGGAACTAAATCTCTTAGAATTAGAGGAGCAGGAGATGGGAGAGATCTGTGGTCACCTTGTTCTCCCATGTGCTGGGACAGATTTGCTCTCGGAAGCTGCACGCTCCCGTTCAGTGTGAAGTGACTCAGTGCAGCGAGTGCCTCGCTGTGAGACTTGGCCGATTTTGGCCTTTGGGATTTCTTTCCAAGCTAATCGTATCACCAGGGATTTGCCTGCAGTTCACCTCACAAGCTGCTCAGCAGTTGTGTTTGTTTTCTTCTAGTGCCTTTTGCCATCAGAACGTCCAAAAGCTCCTTAGTAGGCAGAGCACTGGCGAGCAGTCGTGCCGTGGTTGTTTGCGGCTCCACCACGGTGCTGAGCCGGCCTCGGACGCACAAGACCTGTGAGGAACATGCTGCTTCCTGCAGGACTGGCTGGCTCACCGAGTTCCTAGGACAGTCCCACTCTCAGGATGCTCATCCAGAGCTGCACAGCATCATTTTTGACAAGAAATATTCATTTTTACAGTCAGGACTGGAATAGATCATATTTAATTTGGATTTAAGTTTCTCTTGTGATGTAGAAACTGTAACTGGCATTTTGTTGTGTTGCCTGAGTGGATCTTTTGCAGCTGCTGTTTCCTGAAAGCATCCGAGCACAACACGCACGGTGTGTGCCTACCTTTGAGACAAGGTACATTAAATATTTTGTTATGTATGTGTCTGGCTGCAGTTGGTTTATTTCTTTCCTCTTCGTGCCTATGCTGGACCCCGCAGGAACATCATGGCCCTCCTGGTGCCTGAAAGGGAGGATAATCAGGGCCCAGAGCGTGGGGCAACAGGAGCCATTTGGATTTCCCTTCTCATCGCTGGCTTGTGGATGCTCCTCCGCAGTAGGCAGAACTGTACCCTCTGTGTTGGGTATCGCTGTTGAGAACTGCACCAAAAGGGATCAGCCAAGGGGGATTTGTGCAGCCCAGTCCCACTGTTGTGTCCTACGGGGGCTTTTGGAGCTGTGATGGCCAGTCCTGAGCCTCGCACCCTCGGTGGGCGAGTTCAGGCTTTGTTTGGATCCAGCCAGGCCACGCAGTGCTATGGAAAATGTTCCCAAACTGTTCGTTCTGTGTTCGCTCAGCCGTTCCCTGGTTTCAGCAGCCTGGCTGCTCTGCTGTGAAGGCTTCACCCCCTGCGGTGCCTTCCCTTGTGAAATGGTTGAGATTAGAGAGGAAAAACGTGAAGCGTGTTATACCATACTCAGCTCTTGTTGCAGTGCATTGGTTTAGTGCATCTCCCCTTCCCTGACTTTTTTTCTACTCATTTTTTTATACCACTCGGCTGCAGCCTGCCCTGGCCCGGAGGGAAGGGCGGAATTCACGCCGTTATCACCCGTAGAGCGCCGGGACAGCCCCGCGGGGGACCGGGACAGAGGGGTGAGTGCTGCCCGCGACCCGCCGGCGGGGAGGAGTCGGAAAAGCAGCGGCCGTGCCCTGGGGGTGTCTGGGGGGGCAGCCGGCCGTGCCTGGGGGTGCCCAGGGGAACGGGGGTCAGCCGACCGTGCCCGGGAGGGTGTCTGGAGGGGCAGCCGGCCGTGCCCGGGGGAGCCCGGGAGTTTCCCGAGGAGCAGCCGGCCGTGCCCGGGGCTCAGCCCGTCGTGCCCCGGCGCTCGCAGGCGGTGGCGCTGCCGCAGCAGCCGCCGCTCTCCCGCCCGTCCCGGCCTGTCCCTCCCCCGGCTCGGGCGAGGAAATGACCTAAGAGGAAACCTGGGCCGTGCCGGGAGGGCGCGGGGCCCGGGAGGTGCCGGCAATGCCCCGGCGGCCGGAGGACACAGCGGGGGCGGCCGGCAGGTCGGTGGGGCTGCGCCCGGCTCCCCCTGCCCGGCCCGGGGCAGCGCGGGGGCTGCTTTCCCCGGGATCCGCCTGTCCCTCCGTCCGCCTCCCCCTTGGGCTTGTGCCAGCCGCGGGGCTGGAGCGACGGAAGGCAGTGGCGGGGGTTCCTGGGGGCTCCGGTGGTCCAGCTGCCCCGGGCAAGAGGCGTCTCGGCGCTGGGGGTTCCACGTGCAGCTCAGCGGGTATGGGATGGGGGTCCTGGGGGCTGGTAGAGCCCCTGGGGCAGATACCAGGGGGTGGCAGAGGAGACTCTGCTCTTCTTCCTCTCCTTATAGTGGCCAGGACTTGTCCAGCCCATACTGCCAGGTGTGACCCCGCAGGTCACAGGTGCCCTGGCACCTGAGCTGGTGGATCACCGGCAGATTGAGGGTGCTGACCCCAACTGTGTCAGCCCCCGGGACGGCTCGTTGAGCAGGGGTCAGTGGCAGAGGAGCAGTCGGTACCCACAGGTCCCCCATGTCACCCACTGCCACCAACCCTTCAGACAAGGTGGTGCTGGCAGCAGGGTCTCTAGTGCAGGCGAGACCTGGCTGGCTCGGTGTTCACACGCTGTGGTTTGCTCTGGGCAGGGTTATTTGGCACAGCAGTTCAAAGCAGCCGTGGCCATCCCAGGGAGCCGTGGGGACGGAGGCTGGGCGGCGGCGGCACAGACGCTGCCAGACGGGCTCGGGCGCTTCCCGCTGTGCTGCCTGAGGCACTGAGCTCCCGCCAGGTTCCTTCTGCGTGGAGATGCTGCCGGTGGGACACGGGGCTGCTGCTGATCTCGGGCTGCTCCACTGGCAGTGCAGCATGGCATGAGTGCAGATGCAGAGAGGAGAGGTCGGCTAGGAACGTGTTTGCCAACCAAGCATGGCACGGAGGGCACCCAGCTGCTTGTGAATCCACCTGGGAAAGAAACCTCTGTGCCGGACCCAGGGTAGGTGAGAGCTCTGGCTGCGAGAGCAGCGTTGGCAGGCGGCCACCCCCACGGCTGCTCTCTGCTCTGAGGTACTGCTGTGCTGTGCGTGAGGGGACTGCCCACGGTACCTGTCCCATGCCCCTAAAGGCTCTCGATCTGGGTAGGGACCTGTTTGCAGAGAGGGGTGAGTAATGGCCGAGGAATTTCGACGAGCTGGCAAAACTCATTTGGCTGATTGCCTTCTCCTGTTTGTGCTTTCGGTCTGGCCAGCCCTGCATTTCCATCCAGCAGATCCTGTGTGAGCAAGCCCTTCCTCTCTGTGCCGTGCGTACCCTCTTGCTATCTTCACTGTATCATGAAGCAGAAGAAAATAAATCTAGAGACTAGTTAGGAGCACTGTTGGTGCTGCAGAGCAGTGCTTGACTGCAGAGGGATGAGATGGGAGCTGTTGCTGTTGGGGATTTGGCTGCTGAGTTTGCTGCGTCGCGCTGGGAGCTGAGGGAGCCTGACTGGTGCAGGAGAGGTGCTCTGGTGAGCATGTGTTGGGTGCTTTTGTGCTGGCTGTGATTCTTCCCAGATTTTTGTATGAAAGCAGCTGAATTGGTATTTCAAAGGCCCAAGGGAGCAGTGTGTGCTTCCCTGTGATACAGCCACCGGGAAACATTCTGGGGTGAGATAGGTATATTTTGGGTCTGCTTTTCCTATAACATATCTCATATCAGAAAAATATAAAGGCTCTGAAGATGAAGGTCTATCACCAGCTGGTAGGAAACAAGGCTTTAAAAGATGTGGGAATGAAGATTTGCCTGGATCTAGGGCTGGAGTTGGTGCCCTAATAAAAGAGGAGTTTCCTTGGGGTGGGGAGCTGTCGGGAAACAGCCTGTGCTCCAGCACTCCTGGGATTTGCCAAATGGCAAATGGGTGAAGCTTTGCCTCTGTCCAACTAAGCTCTGTGTGCTCCCTCCCCAGGGACTGTCACTAGCTCATCCAGTGCCCTGACTCTGCCCTTGGAGGAAACCAGTCATGGGGGAAACGGGCAAAGAAGAGTACAAAATACAGTCCTTCGACTCCGAGACTCAGAAGCTGCTGAAAACAGCCCTCAAAGGTCAGCAGGTTTTTGTGAGCTCCTCTGCCACACGCAGTTTCTGCACCATTTAACGTGACTGTACCGGGCCCTGCACAGACCTCAGTTGCTTTCCAGGTACCCCAGAGCAATCAGGGGCCAAAGAGGTCTGGGTCCTGACAGTATTTCTCTTCTCTGCAGACCCCAGTAATGTGGACCTGGAGAAAGTGGCCAATATTATAGTGGACCAGTCCCTCAAAGACTGTGTGTTCAGCAAGGAGGCTGGGCGCATCTGCTACACCATCATCCAGGTGAGAGCTCACGTCTGGACAGCGAAACGCCTGGGCTGTGTTGTGTAGGTTGTCCCTGGGCTGGGCCAGGAAGGGCTTTTGCCCCAGCCACATGCTCTGACCCTTGGCCATCTCTCCTCTCCTGCCACTTGCCCCATGCAGTGGCAGCATCCAGAGGAGCAGTGGGCTGGCACAGGCAGCGAGTTGCAGCTTTTCTGCCTCTCTGGGAATCACAGAAGGATATCTGTGTGGTCCTGCATCCCCCTGCCCCTCTGGCACCCCTGTTTCATCCCTCCATCCTGCTTTTGTGGGTTCATAGGCAGAGAGCAAACAAGTTGGCCAGAGCATCTTCCGGAGGAGCCTGCTGAACCGGCTGCAGCAGGAGTACAAGGACAGGGAGGAGCTGCGCACCCGCTCGCTCCAGGCCTGGATCTGCTACGTCACCTTCATCTGCAACATCTTCGACTACCTGAGGGTGAGGAGCTGGAGCAGGAGCACCAGCACCCGGCTGCTGCTGCCTGGAGTGTCAGAAGGGCCTGGGCATCCCAGGATTCCAGGGCAGGGGTGTTGGGTGGGTGTTGTACGGAGCCCCAGGGCCATGTGGGCCAGAGCTGGTTCTCAGCACAAGGATGCTGCCAGGGCTGGTGCTACCTACAGGCTTGGAGAGGCAGAGGAAGTCTTCAGGAACAGTCACAAAGTCTCAGCTTCTTCATTTTGTACCTGGTGTTTGAAATCCCCTGATTTGCCTGCTCCCAGATGTCCCAGATTGCACTGGTTCGCAGTTGCTGTGGGGTTTGCTGACAGAGTTTGCCTTCAGGCCTTTGTGCAGTGTGTGAACTTTGAATTCCTGCTTGGAGCAGATGTAAAAATGATGCAAGTAGAGCTGCAGGCAGGAAAAATACTGTTGGAACAGGTATATTTCCCATGACTACCTGCTTACATTTAAAAATAGATGTTTTTTACATCATTTGTTCAGCTCCTCTGCTTCCTGGAGACTCAAATGTCTGATCTCTGATGTAAATTCCACTAAGACAGCACAGCTAAATCCTGCTCCCTTCTCCTTTGGAGAGCAGCAAGGGAATAACTATTTAAAATAGCTACAGACTCCTTTCTGGCCCCAGGCTGACGATACTCCTCTCTCCTTGCAGGTGAACAACATGCCCATGATGGCTCTGGTGAATCCTGTGTATGACTGCCTGTTCCGGCTGGCACAGCCCGACAGCCTGCAGAAGGAGGAGGAGGTGAGTGCAGGGAAGAGCTGCTGATGTGCCTGTTGTCCTGCCAAGGACCTGTAAAAAGCACAGCCCGGGGGGTGCAGAGCAGCCTCCATTGCTTTGTGTTCAGCCATCTGCTCTTCCTTCTGAAGGTGGACTGCTTGGTCCTGCAGCTCCACCGCATTGGTGAGCAGCTGGAGAAGATGAATTCCCAGCGGATGGACGAGCTCTTCTCCCTCCTCCGAGATGGCTTCCTTCTGCAGGAGGGGCTCAGCTCCCTGTCCCAGCTCCTGCTGCTGGAGATCATCGAGTTCCGGGCTGCCGACTGGAAGATGACGGACGCTGCCCAGAAATATTATTACAGCGAAGTGACGGATTAACGTCCCGCGGCAGAGGAGGGGACTCCCCAGCACCTTCACCAGCAAGCTTCCTACCAAGTTGGAATTCTTCACATTAATTTTCTAGCACTTCCTGTAAATAGGATTTATACTGGCTAGAGCCTCTGTGCACCTACTGTCAGATGCAGCTGGTGCTGGTCTGACTTTGGAGGTTCAGAGCAGTGGGAAGGGCACACTTAACCCACCAAGTTCTCCCACTGATTTTGTCTTAATATTGGGCTGCTGCCAGCAAAGGGCTTGGGAGGCTTCTAGCTCACACCAGCATTTTCTACGAGTGTTAAGGAAAGCACAGTTTAGGCTGAGAACATTTTGTTTCACCCCAGAGCCAGCAGAGCTGCGGGAGGCAGCGGGGAAATCTCCCAGCTCAGGTTGTACCTGGTTCTCTGGGACAGGTCACAGAACACATCGTGGCTTCACAAACAGCTCAACCAAGTGCTATTTTTCCCAGACTCCTTCCAGCATGCTGGCTGCACCTGCATGCACACAGCCTCTCCCACAGCCAGGAATACCTGCTGTCAGGCAGCCTGCGACAGGAGAGGTCCCTGAGCACATGTAGGAATGGGTTTTATAAGTTTTATACAATAACTATCATGTTTTTTTCAGAATTTTGCAAGTTTCAGCTTTGGTATGTTTCTTATAAGGATGGGAGAGGAAGAAAGGAAACAAAATATAGTCTATTGAAGGATTTTTTTCTAATAAAAGTTTTCCACTAATGCGTGCCCCGCTTTCTCCCTGCGCAGCTGCTGAGCTCTGAGCAATACTGAAGGGTTGCTCCTGCCTGAAGCCCCAAGGCTGTGATAACACAGTTTCTGCTGCAGTGTAGGGCCTCAGGGCTTTACATAACTAGAGTGGCTGGAGCAACGGAGACAAAGGTCTGGAATCGGGAAACCTTTCCCATAAAACTGGTTTTATTTTGGTAACACTCCCATCAAATCTGTGCAGACAATGTTGCTGATGACCAGAACCAAAAATCAAAAAGGGCCTTTTATTGCCTGTTGTACCAATCCCTCTAAGGCTGGTTATGGTGTGGAAGAGGATCCAGCTCTGCTCTTAGCTCTGCAGCCAAAACCATTGCTGATTTCAGGAGCAGAGAGACTTTCAGATCCCCAGGAAACAGGTGAGTGAAAGATGATTTTGTTTAGCGTTGCTGTAAGAAAAACATCTAAGGCTTGTCTTCACTGGGAAGTGATTATGAAATAACTGGAGCATCCCTGCTGGGGCTGGTAACTCAGATTCCCCCTTCCCCCATCCATCAAGCACAAAGAAAGAGAACCTCATGGGGATCGTGTGAGCTTTCCTTGGGTTAGATCAGAAGCTGCCTGCACGGGATGTTCCACCTTTCCCTCTCCCAGGCTGGCAGCCCTGGGGCTCTGCTCTCCGGGCCGTGGCAGCGTGTCCCAGGCAGGGTCCCTACCACCAGCGGAAGTGGGCGTATGCCCGGTTGGCCTCTGCCATCTTGTGCAGGACGTGCTTCCTCTTGATGACGGGCCCCTCGTTGTTGAAGGCCAGGAGCAGCTCCTGGGAGAGCTTTTCTGGCATCATCGTCCGGCGGTGCTTGTTCTCCCTGCACTCGGTGATCAACCACTTCATGGCCAGGAAGCGCTTCCGATTGTCCGTCAGCGGGACGGGCACCTGGGCAAGGGTTAAACCGTGCCAGTTATCAGCAACCTGCTCCTCCCCAGCAGCCACACAGCACCAGCTGGCCTCTGCAGATGTTCACTGTGCTGCTCTCTGCAGCCTGACCCGCTCCTGACAGCTGAGCCCTGCCAGTTCTCCTGCTCTGTCCGCAGGAACTGGCCACTGCTACCAAAATGGAAATTCTGGCCTGTTTGGGAGCTGGATCCAGGCTGGTTTGTGTTAGCAGAGATGGGAGATGGTCACCTCATCCCTGCACTGAATACAGAGAAGTCACAGAATCACAGAATGGTTTGGGTTGGAAGGGATCTTAAAGATCATCTCATTCCAAATCCCTCCACATCTCACCTCTCCTTCAGGCCCCAAGGGTTGCAGAGCCCGTACTCTGAGACAGCTTCTGCTTGTGTTTTAAATATCTCACTGGATCTAGATGACCCATTTTGCCACGCTGACCTGCCCCAGGGCTTTGAGACCTCTCCCAAAGCAACACGGTGCAGTGGAAAGGATGGGACTGGTAAAAGAAGTCCCAATTCTTTTACTGCTGATCTCTGTCTCCTTGGAAAATACTTGCTGTGTATTTCTCCTCACATCTAGTCAGAGAACCAGAGACTGCTGCTGATAAATGGCTGGACTTGATTGATCTTAGAAGTCTTTTCTAACCTTAGTGATTCTGTGACAGGGGAATCAAAATACTCATAGTGAGGATCCTGATTCTGGACAGTTTCTAGGTGCTGTTTTATTCCAGACTGTGGAGTGGCTCTTTCCAAGGAGAGAAAATCTTGAGCTGATGGGGTGGAAACCAGTTCATCTGCCTCCCTAGCTAATTTCCCCCAGCCCCCCTTTCACCTGGTAGGTTTTGCCTCCTTTGGTGATGTTGCTGAGCCCGATGATGGGCTGGCAGTTCTTAAGAGCCTGGTGGAAGATGACGTAGGGGTTGCATTCAATTGTCTCCTTCTCATTTTCTGGAGCTTTGTGGTATTTCTCCAGCTGCTTCCTCTTAATGGCCTCCAGAGTCTTAGAAGAAAGGCAAGAAAGAAGACATACAGAGCAGATGGCTTCTCCCACTCCCATGAGGTTACATCACTTTTACAGGCACCCCATTTTCACCTGAGCAGCTCATCCTCCAGCCCCAGAGGCAAAAGACTCACTGGGAATTCTTTAACTCAAGTTTTACTTCACCAGCTCTTCAGTCTGTTTTATCAGACACTGCATTTTGGGTAAGGGGGACAAACAGCACAAACCTGGGCCAGAAGCCAGGGAAGGGCAGGGACAAAGTGGAGGCAGGAACAGGGGTCTGTGCACTGAGCATCCTCCCCTGCAAAGCCTGGACTCCAGAGCCCAGAGCCCGTGTGCTTTTCTGTGACAAGGAATCAGCAGTTAATTGGGAACATTTGGGCAAAATGCGTTCCCATTTCAAGGGTGCAACAGACCAGATGGGACCACCAGCTAATATCAGTTGCTGTGGGTCAGAGCAGGCTCAAAGCTCTGTCATGGAGATGACACATCTGTGGGACTTCAAGGGCAAGTTATACAGAGGGTAAGGCATGACAGAGAGCTGGAAAGATGATCTTTAGAGAAAATTATACTTTTTAAGGGTATTCTCTGCATTTATGCAGTACAGAAGGACACAGGGATACTGAAGGATGGAAAGAGAAGGTTCTCCATGAAGCTGTCACCTGCTGGTCTGTGAGCTAGGTACATTTTATCAAACAAATCATGGTCTATCAGAGGAATCGTGCTAAGAGCAACGTGTGGCAGAGGGAAACACATCAGGACCACAGAGATGGACCACCCGAGTTCTGGTAATTTCCAATTCCAGTGGGTTTGACATCCCAGCCTTCCATTTTGTCTTGTTTTAACATAATAGTGAGAAGAAACATGAGTTCTTACCTGAGACATGAGGCTTCTGGCCAGCACTTTATTTCCACTCTTCATCATCATATTGGTGAATTTACTGTAAATACAAAGTCAAATAGGATCTGATATGAATTCTGATTTTATCACCCACAGAAATAAGCCCCCCACCCCCATCCCTTTGTGTTGTTCCCATGGTTAAGTGTGGGTGCTGCCAGATCTGCTGTAATTATCTCTAATCACTGTAGGACAATGGACTGGTTGATGGGAAAAGATTAACCCAGAATATAGTGATTGTGCTGTAACAAAAGGCAATGTGCAGCCAGCAGGTGAAGGTCGAGGAGGGCAGCACAGCTCCCAGGCATTTTTGGAGAGAGAAGGAGCTGCTGCTTTCTCTGACCTGATCATGGGGTCGCTAAACACGGAACTGGAGAGAGTGGGAGGAGCAGCTTTGATGGGTCGGACAGCCTTAAGCTCCATTTGTTCCCTTTCCTCCTCAGTCAGCTCCTCTAAAGGTTTCTGATACGATTCCTTTTTCACTTCTGGCTCCAGGTAGCTGGGGTTGTAGCGGCTCCATCTCACCGGCATTATCCTGCAAGGAACAAGAGAGGCGGGGCTGTAACCCAATGCACGTGCTGTGTCGTGACAGGGATGCAGACAGATGTGGACAGATGTGAACACGCCTCAGAAAGACATATTAGCTGTGAGGCATCACGCGGCAGTGGGGCGAGCAGCTCAATGCGGAGTTCTGTCCCTTTTTTCACTGCTCCTGTGGCCGGGCATTGGAAGCGGCTGCCCAGGGAGGCGGTGGAGTCACCATCCCTGGCGCTGGGTGATGTGGTTTGGGGGTCAGAGTGGCAGTGCTGGGTGCACGGTCGGACTGGATGACCTTAAAGGTCTCTTCCAACCTTGATAATTCTAT
>VWZW01001644.1:403478-434220 GCA_013397115.1 Edolisoma coerulescens
GAGGGGGAGAGCCTGGAGTCGTGGCTGAGTGAGTACCGTGGGCGCGGGGGCACCGCCCGGCACCCTCCGGCACCCTCCGACCCCGGGCCCCGCTGCTCCCCGACCCCTCAGCCCCTTCCCATCGCCTCCCTGCAGCCTTCGCTCGCCCGACCCCGCCGCCCCCCTCAGCCGGGCGGGAGCCCCGGAGCCGTCCCGGGGAGGCCGGGGGGTGTCAGCTCCTTGGGGACGGGTTGGCGCAGCCCCCCGGGCGCGGGGGAGTTCCGGCACACCGGGCAGGGCGTCTCAGCACGCCGGGGATGCGCCGTCCCGGAGGAAGAGCCGGGGCCGCCCCTCCCGGCGGTCACCTCGGTGTGGGGCGCGGCAGCGGGTGGGGGCCGGTCCCGGCTCCCCGTGGGAGATGTGGGCCACGGGCAGGTCTGCAGCTCGCCTTGCCCAGCACCTGCGAGGCTGCTGCTTTTTCTTATCCATAAAGGGTCATGGTTCATGTCTGTCCCTCCCGTCTCTTCCCTTGGCTGGGTTGTGGCCAGCCGAGTGTACAGCCTGAGTGCTGTTCGTGAGGTTCAGAACTGTGGGGTTTCCCAGATGAATTGTATTCATGTGTTACACAACTGTGATTTTCAAGCCGACAAATCCTGCTTTATGCCTGGCTGCAGTTTCACGGTAGTTGTGGACATCCATTCTGTACAGGCTGGAATATATCAAAACCCTTTGTCAGGATAAGGTACCTTAAAGGTTAGAGGGGACAAATCCCCGTTGTTTGTTGATGCCCAGCTCCTGCTGAGTGTCTCCTGTCCGTGTGTCTGTCCATGCTGCCCATGGCATTTGGGCTCTGGCTGTACAGAACACAGGGATGTGATTGCTGATTGAATCAGTCGTAGCTGTCACTGGTTTTTGTGTATTCCACACACAGGAGCTCCTGCTGTGGCCTGGGAGGCCATCCTGCGCATCATAGCCTGTTGCCTAGATTGTCTTCTCTTTTTTTAATAGTTATTTGTTCGATTATGGCAGCAAGGGAAGTTCGAAGTAGTCAGGCACTGGGCAAACAGCAGAAGATGGTCATTACCCCAAATACCTCAGAGTGCAAAACCTGTTACCCTTGGAGCTATCCTTCTATAAACAAGACTAGATAATTCTCCTTCTTTCTTGGTATTTTTGTACAAAATTCAAACATGTACATGCTGTCATGATCTGTTATACGAGTTACTGGCTGAAAGATGTTTTCAGTTCTTCTCATTTTAGCTCAATCCCTTCTGTCCCCTTACCGTTTTTGCTCCTCCTCTGAACTCCCACAATTTGTCAATATCTTTTGTTGTAGCCAGTGAGACACAAGAAGGAACACCCACATCCCTTCCTTGCAATCCTTCTCTCAGGAGAGCTGACTCACCCAGTTCAGTTTGTGTGTGAAAATATCTCTAGTAGGAAGGATATTTTGGGTTGTATCGCCTGGAACGCTTCCTGACTGCTTGTTTTGTGGGGATATTTTTTTAATTGAGGAAGTTAAGGGAGAGGTGATCTGTCCTTGGCCAAGGGGCTAAAGGGAAGAGTTGCAAAGGCCTTACTCACTGTGAGAAGAATTGCAGCGAGCCTGATTGTAGAGGAGCACACATTTTTTCAACGCTTGAGTGCTGCTCTCTGATTTAGGAGGATGCTTTAATGCCAGGTCACTGCTACAGTGATTGCTGCTGGTGTGGCTCTGTCGCCCCTCCCATCGCAGGGAGCGCGGAGCTTTCCGTGTCCGGGAATTACCGGCGGAGTCGTGAGGCCGGACCGGCAGAGCTGGTGCAGCTCCCGGCTTTCACCTGCCTTCCCGAGGGGTTTTTTCTGTAATCATCACAAAGCTGTGGCTAATGCCAACCTTGAGGGTGTGCCATGCTGTGCCCTTCCTAAAGGAACGGCTCAGCAGCACAGCCAACTTCCCAGCCACGGGAAGATGGAGAATTTCTTACTGAAAATGTTTTTTTTTTCTTGTGGTGGTGTGTAGCCTCCTGCTGCCCTGCCTCTGGCATCAGGTGGAGTCACAGACCCATGAAGTAACATCATCCTCGTGTCCTGCTGCTGCAGCAAGATCTGCGCCTCAGCCAGTGATGATCTGGCATCTGCATGTCCTGCCTCATTCCAGGCAGCTGAGATGAGAGAAGGTGATCCTTCCTGTCCCCTCCTGGCTGGCAGGCTCTGCTTCTGCACTGAGCTGAAACAGAAGAAGGTTAGGAGATAACGTCTGTTGTACAAACACAGCAGGAGCCTTTGACTCAATGCTGCTTTTTCTGCTGCATCCAGAAGGAAGCTTCTTGTATCCCACTCATGTCAGGCTAAGGCAGTGTTCCGCTGTGGAACAGATGCAAATGGATAAAATATTATAATTGTCTTAATTTCTTTTTTCCTTGGTTTTTCTGGCTCAGCATTCTTTTCTGCCCAGGGATGCAAACAGAGTCCGACTGTTAGACTGGACATGCCTGGGCTGGGGATTCCCAGTTCATAGGTTAAGCCTGGCCTGGGGAAACTCTTTATTGGGGTGGCTTTTGTCTCATTTCAGTAGAGAAGTGAACCCAGGAAAACAGGAGCATTCATTACCAGCCAGTTAATGGTCTGTGGTTCTCTTCATTCCAGCTGCTCTGTGGTTCTCTGCGTTCCAGCATCGTTTCTCTCTAGAGAAAACAAACACCTTTGCTTCATATCTAATTATTAATCTGAATGTTGCCTCATTAGCATTTCAGTCTGGCAGAGCACCTGAGGGCTGAGTGGCTCCTATGCTCAGGGTGGGTGTGAAGCAGCTTTGTTTGTCCTGAGCACATTAAAAAAAAGCTGAAAACTGAGGCAAAAGTGGTAGCAGGACTGGGGTAGTGCCAAGACTTCAGGCCCCAGGTTGCTAATTTAGATTCATGTGGTTGCCAGTGTGAAATGGGATTTTCAGGAGGGGACCAGGTGGACAAGTGTCTCTGGAAGCAAATAACTGGTACCAAATGGGCCTTGGTTGGCAGTTCCAACAGAAAAGCCAAGGACTTGATATTCCAGAGCATCAACTCTTCATCCTGGAGTGAATCCTTTCACATAAGGGTTAAGGCATATTTATAAAGCAGCACAGACGAGCTCCTTGCCCACATTTTAAGCATTCTGCTTAAAAATAGAAGATTTTAAGTCACAACTTGATAGACATGACACAGCTTCCTGTAGGGCTGACCTGGAAAGGTGAAGTGAGGTGATTCCACTCCGCTGCAATGCTGAGTTCATGTGGCTGTGCTGAGACTGGGAACAGGTATCCATACACCCTGTTGTGTTGTGTCATGCAAACACATCAATCTCCAGAGCCAGGGCAAGACTTGTGATCAAGCTCATTAACTTTTATGAACCGAGGCTTCCCATGGAGGTTTTATGGATGTTGGAAATAGGGAGTTTCTTCATGTGGAACAGCACTTCCCTTTGGCAGTCACTCTCTCTTTCTGAGGCTTCACTGTCTTCGTGTGAGAGCTTTTGCAGAAAAAAACTTAGATGAGTCTGAGAGCATGAAATAGTCCAGTGTCATTGGAAAAAAATTTTGGAGGTATTTGGAACAGCTTTGAAATTAACACTTGGAACATGGAAATGTTGGTTACATTTTCATGTTTATACCACATCATTTTCCTAATTTCAGGATGTTCAGCCAACAGAGTCCATTTGGTTGTGCGTCCTTATCTGTTTCTGCTCCTCCTGCATTTATTAAGTAAATTCCCTTAATTCCAGCCAGGAACTGAGTGTTTTTCTTCTGGGCCTGCCGAGCACAAGAGGTGCTTTGGAGCACCAAACCACCACGGTGCTGTTTGACTTGCATGAAGAGGCTTTAGATGTTGTAAGTCCATGGTTTCATGATGCTTCCAGGGTGTTCAGCAGTTGGAAATGTGGTAACAAGGTTTAGGTGCCACATGTTTGGAACAGTTGTTTGGCTCTGCAGAAGTTGTCTTTTAAACTGAGTCTCCCTTGGATCTCTTGAGTTTAAGACCAGCTTGGTAGCTCAGCAAGTTCTACAGGATGTGATCCTGCAGTTATTCCTCCCTGGCTGCTGTCTTTTGCTTATCTAGGGTCCCATGAAGGCCAGCAGCAGGCACAGAGATTCACCTGTGGAATATTTTACCACGCAATGCATGGAAAAATTTACTTGCTTTGCAAGTATCATTCAGTGAGGAGGAAAACCTGAGCAAACCTTGCAGGATGGGCACAGTAGGAGGGCTGAGGTGCACTGGGAAAGGGAGGGTTTGGAGTAGATGCTGGTTTTAGCTGTCTCTGGAAAGGTAAAAGGATTTGTTTTAATGATGATAAAAAATGACACTTGGTAATGCAACATGCGTTTGGTTTGTTATGCTTCCCTCTGAGATGAAAGTGCAGGGATATGTGCGGGGATTTTTCCTGCCCTTCATCCCCTGCTCTATACTATCTGACTAAGCAATATTTTATTTCCTAAACCTCTTTCCACTACATGAAAATTTTGAGGAAGGTTTCTTAAATACCAGCTCTTAGATATACAGGGACGGCTACAGTGCGTTGTTTCTTCTCTTACAAGAAAGAAAAACCATAATGTTTGGTCATCTTGGCTGGAAAATTAGGTTGAAGCAGGGATCTGATCTCCTGTAAATTCATTGCTACATCAGGGTTAAGTAAAATTTATGGAGAAGATGCATTCATAACCAAAGAGATGCTGATAGCCTCACTACTCTGCAATCAGTACAGTCAGTGAGGTCCTGCTGCTTAAGGGAGGATCCTTCAGGAGCCTGAAATTGCCCCGTTAGTAAAGCATCGATCTCTTGGCTTCAGCATGTAGGATTTGAGTTCCTGATCAGGTGCAGGCTGCAGTGTTTATTACTTGCAAGAAGAACTCGATGTATAATAATAAATTTCAGTTCATAAATCCCAGGAGAAATGCTAAGGCATCAATCAAATCAGCTGGCACTCCAAAAGCAAGTGCTAATGCTAAATGACTGATATGAAACATCTGATGTTCCAGCTCTTGCTTCTGCAAAATTCGCAGGGAATACAAAAATAATTTCATATGTAGAAAGTGTGAGGGTTTAACCTTTAAAGAGTTTAATGTTACAGCCAAATAGAAAGAGACAGTGTTTCAGGCAGAGGAAACTGTGAGCTGAAATATTTTATCCTGTGCTCTCATTTAGGATATGGGAATAGCCTGTTTTTAAATACTTGAGATTTGGCACCTGTTTTCTTTTGAAAGCAGTGGTTCTTACTGGATGTTTGGATGTCTCAACTCGGACACACCCTTTTCCCTCAACAGACATACCATGTGTGAACTTCTTTCTCCTTTTTTAGAGCTGGCAATGGATGTCAGATGCTTTTCTCTAGGAAATGTGTGACCTTTTATGCTGTTTCTTCTCTTGATTGGTAATATGTTCTCTTTCCCTTGCCAAAGATAAAGCCACCAACCCATCTAACAGGCAAGAAGACTGGGAATACATCATCGGATTCTGTGACCAGATCAACAAGGAACTTGAAGGGTGGGTGTCCCAAACTGCTCTAGACTTAATAAATTAACATTCACAGTTTAAAGTGTGAAATTTCATCATCAAACATTTACATTTTCTTTTATATATACTGATATCACAAGGAAGAGCTTGGCTACAACAGAGGGAAGATGCTGCCTCTCCTGTGAAAGGCAGCGTGGCTAATCCAGACTGAGCACTGGGAAACTGGGAATTCTGAATCTGCTTCTAATTTCAGCTTCTGCAGCTCCAGGGTTCTCATCTGGCCAAAATTATTCCATTTGCCAGTCTGTAAAATGGGGTTATCACTGATAGTGCTGGTGGGGCTTTGCATCTTTAAAGTCCTTACTGGGCTTAACTGAGGAAACCTCCTGGCTCACAGCATTCCTGAGAGCTAAGGAAGAAGTGTTTTCTTCTGAAAAAAGGAAACAAATGCAAGAGTAATGATTTCCTGGGCTGAGACCTGTACTGGCAGTTGTTTGGTCCCTCCCAAGGAGGAATCTGGAATTGCTGGCTCAGACTACCAGCCCTCTCTTCCTTTCACACATGCAAACAGCCAGGCTTACAAAGTTACCATGAACATTTCTTGTTAGCCTTTGTGATGGAAAGATAGAAGTATTTAATGCCATTTCCCTTTGATTATGTGGATGACACTTTGTTTAAACAGCAGAATTTGTGACAGTGTGAAAATCCTTCCTGGTGTTTAGCTGCTCTGTTTGTAACGGGGCTCTGCGCTGTTCCAGGCCACAGATAGCTGTGAGACTCCTGGCTCATAAAATCCAGTCACCGCAGGAATGGGAGGCAGTCCAAGCCTTGACAGTAGGTAGTCCTTACCCCTCCTCTTAAATCCAGGCATGCATCCTATTGCATCCCCTGTGTGGAGTAGAGGGGGCACAGGGAGTGTCCATGGGGTCAGCGGGGGGCTGAGTTCCCTGATCCCCGGGAGGGAGTGGGAGGTGGGAGGGAGCACAGTTCCATCCCTAAGTGTCCAGAAACAGCTCTGGTTTAGTTTGAGCTGCTTTCCTTTGTTATCTTCAGGCAAGATTTATGTTTGTTGTTAAGGCCAAGTATTGAGGTAACACAGACCCAGACACACCTGGCTGAGGGTGGGACACCAGCCTGTCTTGATGTGTCATCCCTAAAGATGGGAGATTGATGTCTGCATGGAGCAGGAATACTTGTCTCACTGACAGGGGCCCTTCAGCTCCCCTCTAAGCAGAAGACATGCTGTTATTGTAGGGTTTTGGTGTTGCTTTCAGCCCCTGTTTCTGTTCCTTGAATGCAGGTGCTGGAAGCTTGTATGAAGAATTGTGGGAGAAGATTTCATAATGAAGTTGGGAAGTTTCGCTTTTTAAATGAGTTAATAAAAGTGGTGTCTCCAAAGGTTAGTCCCTGAGCCTTATGGCTGTAGCTACTTTTTGTTTGACCTCTGTAAGCTACAGGCAGAATCCAAAATATTTGCAGTGTTCTGTCTGGCTCATTGCACTTATTAGTCTATATTCAAGAGCATTTGTTAGCTAAGCTCTTGTTGTTTGGGGGTTTTTTATGCCTTACTAAATTTCTCAGGAAGTTGTACTTATGTGCCATCCCTATGCAGTCTCTGGGCTGTTCTAATCCTTCAGGTAACTCAAGGGCTTCTAAAACTTGGGCTGTGTTGTTTTGAAAATCAGAACTGCAGTGATGGTGGAAGAGAAATGTGATGCAGAGGTTAAAACAAGAGGTGTGACAACACACCATGGAGTTCTAGTCCTCATTCTGCTGACTTGCTGTGTAAAGAGTGCCTGGCTAAGTCCCTCAACATTCATGATGAGTTTATTGTGCTGAAAATCTTCCCTATGGCGTGATTGATGCAGCAATGTATTCCCAGATTCTCTCCCATAAGACAGGGGAGGGGGTGGTTCTCTGTATTGCTGTAATTTTTAAATAGCAAAATCCTGGAGCCAGCAGAATAACTGCTTTTTCTTTTGCTGAAGATAATCACAAAGCTTCTCTTCACTGTTATTTCAAATCTATTAGAGGAGCAATTTTTCCTCCTAATGAGAGGTACCTCAGATCATCTTGGAACTTGGGTCATATACCTTTTAATATATATCACTGAGCATCCACAGAACTTTATTTTTAAAAAGAAATTAAGAACATGAAGAATTTGGATCCTTTTTTCCACCCTTAGTACCTGGGAGACCGAGTCTCAGAGAAGGTGAAGTCCAAAGTCATTGAATTGCTGTATAGCTGGACAGTGGCATTGCCAGAGGAATCCAAAATCAAGGATGCCTACTACATGCTGAAGAGACAAGGTAGGGAGTCAACTGCTCCCTCATGCATTCTCTCCAGCCTTGGCTTTGAGCAAGAGTATCACAAAATATACAGCTTCTAATTAAATGGGGTCAGGGCAAACTCCGAGGGGAGATAATACAAGGGAGAAATTCTCTGAAAAGCTTTTCATTATGTGTAAATGCCTTGGGCAGGGTTGGGTTGGCTCTGTTAACTAAATTAGTGAAATACCTTGCAAATACTTTTGTTTTGGTTTGAAGGGCCTTTTTGAAGTTGAATGTTTTATTTTGGTGGAAGTAGTTATTAAATGATTTGAACAAGTCTAATTTAAAGTGAAATAAGAGCTTCCAAGCAGCCTTTTGTGTTCTTTTAACTAAATGGCTTTGCAGCTGTACCTTTAGTTCAGCTGACACACATTTCTTGTGTAGGCACAGTGAAAAAAACTCAGTAGCTTCACAAGAAAAATTGATTCCATGAAAGCTCTGGAAACCATCCTGTCCTATTAGGACACACAGATTGCAAGTCATAACTGTCCCTTGCAGCACTGTGGATGGATAAACTGAAGGCTGAATGGGGCTGAAAATGGTTCCTCCCCTTCAGAGGGAGAGTTTTAGCTTGTGTTGTGGGGTTGGGAGAACATCCAGGTAAAAGCAGGATTTGGATGTATTGTTCACTGGAGCAGCGTGGCAGTGTCGGGGGCAGATGTGTGTTGGCTTTGACAGCAGCCTGGGAGTACCTGTGTGCCCTGCCTGGTGTGAGTGTGTGTGCTGACCACAGGGGTTCCCCTTCTGCTTTCAGGGATTGTCATGTTTGACCCCGTGATTCCTGCAGACAGAACACTGATTCCCTCTCCACCGCCTCGTCCCAAGAACCCGGTGTTTGATGATGAGGAGAAATCCAAGGTACAGTGAAGACTTGTGTCAAAACCACTACTGAAAAGTGATTACTCAGTGCACATTTAGAATAAGGAAGCAAAGTATAGTAACATGGCTTTTATTTTTGGGGGGATGGTCTGTACTTCTGCAGGACTCACTGCTTTGTCCACCTGCTTAACCCAAAGTTCCAGTTAAGACTTTGTCTGTTTTACAATTATGGGGTTACTCCTGTTAAAGTGCCATCCTGCTGAAGTACTGGAAAGCAGAGAATGTTTCACACATGGGAGGAAAAATAATGTATGGGAGGAATAACTATCTGGTGTCAGAAGTCTCTGAGATTTCACAGAATATGTCCTGTGTAAAAGCAGGAATGCAGCAACTCACATAGATAATAAGCTCTAAATGACTCGTGCTGAAGTCCCTGTAACTATGGAAGCTGTGTAAGCTTTGTAATACTGGGCTGTATCCTTTTTTCCCTGAATTGTTCACACAGATTCCTTTCCCTTTACCCAAGGGTCTTTATTTGTTTCCAGACTATCATATTCTTGTCTTTCAGCTTCTAGCCAAGCTGCTGAAAAGCAAAAACCCAGATGATTTACAAGAGGCCAACAAACTTATAAAATCCATGGTAAAAGAGGTAAGAAATTCCTGTAGGATTGGTTCAGGTCAGCAGTCTACTTTCCAGGTTTTAAGCAATTTGACTTCAAATGGTGGAGAGCTTAGGATTTGGTCTCTAGCTTGTACCTGGGAGATGTCTGTGTCACAGAAATGTCTGCAGTTGGTGTCTCTGGTGGAGGATGGGGCAGGAATTGAATGTCCCTTGTTGTAATTCCCATCACTCAAGGTGGGATTTCATATCAAGGTTTGGTGGGAGCATCGTGCTACCACCCCTGGATGCTGAGGACTGAGTCACTGGACTGGGTCTTCTCACAAACAAATTCATGGAAGCACCTTCCTGTTTCTAGAGCTGTACTGCATCCACCCATGACACTCATTCCAAACTCTGGAGTCGAGGAAATGACTCACTGGGATTCTGGCAAATAAAAGGATACCTTCTGGACTGTAGTGGTTGTATAGGTTTCTAAAATATTTCCATTCAAGCTCCTCTTGTCCCCAGGGCAGACTCCTCTGTCTTCAGTTGGAATCTCCAATCAGAGATGGGTGAACATTTTCCACCAGAGTGTGCATGTTGTTCCTACTAAATGTTTTGCTTCAAACACATCTCTTTTGTTAAATGGCATCAAGTGAACAAAAAAAAATCTTCTGAAAAGGTCAGAAAGGAACTCCTGGGAACTTGTTTAGTGATGTAATTATACATTGAAGTCTATTTAATGAGACTTTTTTGAAATATGGGGTTGCCTGTAATTTCAGAATGGTGAAAAGACAATAAAATAAGCAAAGCTTCACATGAACAAAGAAGGGTTTTGTTTGCTTTTTTCCTAGCTTAACCTTAAATAGCCATTACTTGACACGTTTACAGGTATCTGTGGTTGTGTTACTGTGAACTTCTAGAGATAAACTCACCCTTTCTGTCTGTGCTTTCCACCCTGAAGGATGAGGCTCGGATCCAGAAGGTGACAAAGCGCATGCACACGCTGGAGGAGGTGAACAACAACGTGAAGCTGCTGAATGAGATGCTGGTTCATTACAGCAAAGAGGACTCATCAGAGGCCGACAGGGAGCTCATGAAGGTGGGTCTGAGCTGCTCCTTCTTCCCAGCAATCCTGGAGTCAGTCCTTTCTTACAGACTTGGGTTTTGCAGAGAATTACAAACACTGCAGTGAAACGGAGAGCAGTGGTGAGAAACAGGAGCAGTTGCTGCAAGCAGCAGGCAAGAAAATATGCATGGTTTTAGTGCCTTTCACCAAAAGACTGGGTGGGGAGTAGCTCAGTTTCACATGTGCTTGAAATGAGGTGCAGCTGTTCTCCAAGGGTGTGGCGTGGCAGAACCAAGAAGCTGCAGTTTGTAATTCTGGATCCTCTAGGGAGACACGGATTGCAGGTCATAACTGCCCCTGCAGCACTGTGGATGAATAAACTAAAGGCTGAATGGGGCAGAAAATAGTCCCTCCTCTTCAGAGGAAGAGTTTTAGCTTGTGTTACAGGGTTAGGAGAACAACAGGAAAGTAAAAATTAAAACAGCCACCAGGGATGACTTGGTAGGCCCAGAGCCTTTAAGAGTTGCACATTATCTAATTTAAAAAATTAAACCCACTTATTTTTAACAACAAGGTCCTTAAACAGTGGTAAGAAGCTTAAGAAACTGGTTTGTTTCTGTGAACCATTTTGTTATTGCCACCTTTCTGCTGTGTGGTTGCAGACTCAGTAGTGGTTGCAGCACAGTTGAAGCCTAATTGCTGAAACATGATTCTGCTCTTCCTCAGGCTTTTAGGGACTACTATACAAGGAAGGAACATATCTTTTGGACTAGAACGTGGCCATAAGTGCTGATGTGAGGGAGGACTGAGAGATGTGTTGGGAACGCAGGTTGTGTTTAGACCCCAGGCTCATGTAATGCTGCTCAGCATTGTGAGCTGGGCAGGGAGGGCCATCCTGGCTGTGCAGCCACACTGGCATGGTCAGCACAGAGAGACTGGTCTGTTCTGGGGGTCGTTCTGTGCTGACTGGTGCTGCTGGCAGTGGCTCCTGCCTGGTGAAACCCTTTGTCCTAACCTGTCTTCCAGGAGCTCTACGAAAGGTGTGAAACCAAACGACGGACGCTGTTCAAGCTGGCCAGTGAGACAGAGGATAATGACAGCAGTTTGGGTAAACTAAGCTACACTTGTCCTTTTTTCATTGCTTTTGTGCTCCTTGCCCGTGCAAGGGTTCAGCTGTAAAGTCACCTCCTCACTGTGGGTTCCTGTTGCCTTGGTAAAGGACAATCCTTCCCTCTGTGCTTATCATTTCAGTTCAGGCAAGGACTGGGTAGTAGAGTTGGTGGTTCAGGAGGTTGGGAGCAAAAATGGGGGACAGCTGCTGCTTTGGGAGGGGAAGGGGGTTGCTGTGGGGAACAACCTTGGACTCATTGTTTCCTTGTTACTGCAATGTGCGTGGAGCTAGAAGAGGTCAGGGTGTTGCTTAGAGAAGTGAGGCACAGGCAGAGTGATGGAGCTCATAGCCAAATATTCATGGTTTTTCTTGCTGATTGTTTAGCTGACAACTGAGCACTCTCAGCATCAGTGGGAACAAAGTGACTGAAGCCTTGGAGGTCATTTTTGTCTCTCTTGTAGGGGATATTCTGCAGGCCAGTGACAATTTATCCCGTGTGATAAATTCCTATAAAAAAATAATAGAGGGGCAAGTGATCAATGGTGAAGTGGATCTCCCTGGGATGTCTGTAGTGGAAGGTGAGTTCCTGGGAAGCCAGTTGTTTGATTTTTGAATCCTGCAGTTCTAAGTCTTTTGAACGATGTTTCCTGATTTGTTAAAGTAGCTTTTGATGGTTCTTGTGGCCAGCAGTTTGTGAATCAGAGGGGGACAAGAAGGCTCCTGAGCAGTGGATAAACAGTTCTGGACAGGAGCAGCAGTGCTGCAGCTTTGCATTCTCCATTGCTCAGTCCATATTGCTGAAACCTTTGATGACATGAGTAGCAAACCTGCATCTGAGCAGTTTGTGTAGCTGGAAGTTCTCAGACATTTTCCTCCCCACATTTGTCCTGTTTCTTAATGGTGATGTGTAAGAGGAAGATAATTTTATTAAAAACACAAGAGCCGGAGAGTAGGAGCTGGACTAGAGGTCCTTTTCCTGGTTTTGCCAGTAATTCCATTTGTGAATTCAGGCCAGTTACTCACTTCACACTTCAGCTTCACCATTTAAAGCTCTGGACACGAGTGTGACAGAATTACCATTTGGGACTCAAACATTTGTGATGCTGCCTGGCAGCATCTTACTGGGACCAGACTGTTCTAAATATGAAGATTAAGATGGTATAAATTTCTCTCAGCTCTCCAGCTCTCTGGTAGCCTTTGTTTATTATAATGCTGTAGGATCTCCCAAAACCTCATCTGAGTTCAAAAACTTTTGAAGAGATCATGAATTGTGAAGCACTGGGGAAGGAGCAGTGGTTGCAGCAGGTTTTCACATGGAAATTCTTTAAGTCTCTGTGTTGACTTACATAATCTGGACAGCAAATACTTGCGTGTTACAAAGAGCCATAAGCCATGCTCAGATGAGGATCTAAACCATCTCTCTGCTAATTTCTTCTGCACACTGGGTTTGCTCTGAGCCTTTTGCCTTCTTTCCTAGTAGTGCTCTTCTCCTGTCCGCTGCAGGGAGTAACTCCACCAATAATCTCAACACCCTCATTGACCTTGCTGGACTGGACGTCACCAGCACCCCGCCACCTCCAATGCCACCCAGCAGCCTGACACCAGCCCCCAGCACAGCCCCTGGCCCAGCCGAAATCCCCATCCTCCCTCCTCCTCCCCAGACATTCGCGCCGCTGCGCAGCAGCTCCTCCGGCCAGGTGGAAACAGCACCCGCTCAGCAGGGCAGCACAACCAACTCCCTGTCCTTGCTGGATGAGGAGCTCCTGTGCTTGGGTAAGACACTGAGGGGCCTGAAAAAGGGCTGCTCAATCCATCCTAACAAAGGCTGCTTCTGTGTTCTCCATGTTCCTGGATTCCAGGGAACACTCCCTTGCATCATTCTGAATATTAGACCTGGTCAGTGAGTCGGTATTAAAATCTCTTCCCAGAGCTGGCTACAAGAAAGTAGCTGTTTAGTGCAATTGCTGTCTGATCTCTAGGGCTGCTGGGACATGCTGGATGTACAGGCTGCAATTTGGGACAGATTAGGCCCTGATTTTGGGGGTGTGCTAAAGAGAAGGTGCCTCAGAGGGGCTGTACATAGGAACCTGCAGGATGCCTGTCTGTGGAGCCCAGATGTGAACAGCAGAAGGCAGTGCTAATCAGGATGGGTTAGAAGAGCTGTGTGCAGGGTGTGACTGTTGGCTGCTGGTGCTGTCAGTCTCTTTTCCTCATCATAGACTTGCAGCCCATCTCAGTGTTTCACCAGGTTCTTGGGCTCTGGCAGAGCTGAATCAAGTTTTAATGGTACTGAAACAGCAGGCAAGGAATGACACTGAATTCATTTTCTCCTCTTGTTGTTTCTCCCTCCAGGCCTGAATGACCCAGCCCCTGCAGCAGGGAAGGAGACCTCAGAAAACAACCAGTGGAGCATGTTTGAGGTACAAAGGAGGGGTCTCAGGGAAGGGGAGGGAGGGATTGTCATTGTGGTGTGTCTCAGGTCACCTTGGAGAAGCATGTGATCACACACACAGGCAGAGGGGCAGTCTGGCTTAGCCCTAAAATGTGGGATAGCTGTGTTTAAACAGAGTAGGTATCCCTGAACCTGGCTTTCTCAGTGTCCCATCTGTCCCCATGACGTTAGTCCTTCCTTTGCTTAAATTACAGATCAGAAGTAGCCCTGACTTAGACCACAGACTTTGCTGCTTGTCACCCATCACCTGTTTTTGTGGTAAACCTCTGTCCTTCTGTAACAGAGCAGTGCCATCTGTGCATCAGGGGCAGCAGTGAGTTAGAGCATCTATCTGTCCTCTCTTTCAGAATGAGCAGTTGGACCTGGATTTCTTTAATCCGAAGATGGTGACTGTTGCTTGCAACCCTGCAGGGAACCCTCTTCTCCATCACACATCACAGACCACGTGTGGGACGTCAGCCACGCTGCCTTCTGCTTTCCCAGCCTCCCAGACTGCTCCCAGCATCCCAGCACCAAACTCTGCACCATTTGTATTTCCTGCTGTACCAGCTGCCCCTGCGGGGCCTCCTAAGACTATTCCAGCTGCTCCTGGGTACTTCAGCTCATCTGTGGGGAGCAACATGTCACATCAGATGGATGCATTGGGACAGCTCCTTGAAGAAGCCAAAGGGTAACCAAAAGTCCTACTTTGCTTTGGCTCTGCAGTTAGAAAGCCAGGCTTGCTGCAGTGCCAGGTTCTGAGGGTGACTTTCAACTCTGGTTTGGTAGAAATGTGGGATTGGGATTTTTCTTCTAAGAGGTTTCAGTTTACAAACGAATACAAGTTTCCCACCTCTGGGAGGGAAAGGCAGGCAGAGCACACAGCTGTACTGTTGCCTGATCCAAAGGTGTGGTGTGAAGGGGAACGAGCCGTTGAGGTACAGAGGCCTCATTTCCTTCTTGACTCAGAAGTGACCCCAGCCCTACCACCACTCCTGTCCTTATAGTTCTCCTCATGTGAGACTGTGCAGAGTCACAGGCTCCAGCCTAGCTCCAGGCTGCTGCTTTGTCCTCGTGATAAGCTGTTATCTCTGGGTGTTGGTGAAATTCCTGCTTCCCTTCCTGCTCCATTCCCCATGGCTTTTCTGTCTCTCTTGCAGGAGTGCCACCCAAGGCATGGTGACACCTGCAGTGTTCCCTGGGGTTACTTTGCCAACCACTGTCACCCCTGCCCCATTAGCAGCACCTGCAGGGCTGCCAGCCACTGCCTCTGGAGCCCCTCCAGCTCCCTTCCCAAGCAGCTGCACTGCTGGATCAGGAAGTCCTCTCTTCCAGCCGGCATCATTCCAGCAGCAAGGCAGTCCCATGAAAGCACCTGAAATATCTTTGGCCAATGTCCACGTTCCCTTGGAATCCATTAAACCCAGTAAGTATTTCAGGTTTTTCACCTTGCTCTGAACATTTTTTAAAGGCAAAGCTTCTTGGCAAAGCTCATGAAGTAGAGAGAAGGGATGAGCAGCTCCAGCCCAACATCCCAATCCACCTGATGCTGCCTCGGACCACCTGCTGCAGCACAAACCTGGATGCTCTCCCTTCTCTCTCTGTGGCAGGCAGTGCCCTGCCCGTGACAGCCTACGACAAGAACGGGTTCCGGATCCTGCTGCACTTTGCCAGGGAGTGCCCGCCGGGGCGCTCGGACGTGCTGGTCGTGGTGGTCTCCATGCTGAACACGGCGCCGCTGCCCGTGAGGAACATCGTGCTGCAGGCGGCCGTGCCCAAGGTAGGGACACGTGGGACAGAGACTGCATCCAGGGAGGCCTGGCCGTGGACTCAGGGACTGGGGATAGCCTGGCCTGACCTTTCCATAGGCTGTGCTGTGCCCCTTTCCAAAGCACAAAGGTTCTTCTCAGAGGCAGAAAACACTGAACAGGTTAAGTCAAGAGCTGCCTGTTCCTATTGTGTTTTGCAAGCTGGGCTGGCTCTTGTTCCCTCATCCTCACTTGTGGATTGATTCTCTTCCATTTGGATGTGTGCTGTTGTCCCCCCAGCCTGTGCATGCATCCTTCGTTGTCCCCAAGGCAGGAGATCATCCCTGAGGTTCTGCTCTCTATTTCACTTGCAGTCCATGAAAGTGAAGCTACAGCCACCCTCTGGCACTGAGCTGTCTCCGTTCAATCCCATCCAGCCGCCAGCTGCCATCACCCAGGTCATGCTTCTGGCAAATCCTGCGAAGGTGAGAGGGACAGTGGGATTTATCCTGCCCTCTTCAGACACATTTAATACCAGCTGAACTCTGTGGAGGGGTGGGACCAAACATTTGAGCAGCTACAGCTGTTTGGTCCTAAAAGTTTGGACTTGATGATCTTGGAGGTCTTTTCCAACCTTAATTATCTGTCATTCTAATGTGCCCTCCAGAAGTGGTTACTATGGAATGTTTGTTTTTCAGTTCAGGGCTAGAGAAGGCTCTTCCCAAAAGTCTTTGGCAGGGAGAGGTGTGAGAAGGGGCAGTACACCTCTCCCAGCAAAAGGGCAAGGATCATGTCAGGCTCAGCTTTAAAGGGTAGCAAAGCTGCGTCAGGAGTTTGAGTCCCCTGTGCACTGAACGTGCCTGGCTTTGCTGGTAATTAGATCAATGCTAAATTAACTGGTGCTATAGCAGTTAATTTATAACTGGTGCTAAACCAGTTGGTTTTGATGAACCAACAGACAAATGTCAGATCATGTCTGTTCTATCATTCTCTGAGGAAGTACCTGTGACCAGGGACACACCGGGGTTAACACTTTCCTTTCTGCTGATGATGCTGGGAGCAGCTGAGAAGCTGTTTTTCCTTGCTGTAGTCACTCATTCAGTCAGCCAGCTCTGAAAGCCCAAAGCTGAAGGACTTCCTAATTGTTTGACAAATTAGATGTTTCTACTTGAGAATTACAACAAAAGTGTCCTTCAAGTGTCAGCTGGAAGCTCTGAGGATAGAAGGATGAATGTCAGAGGGGTTTAGTGGATGTTTAAAAAACTTTGTGAGGTACATGGAGGTGCCCTCATTGAAGGGCTGCTTCCATCTCATGCTTACTGTATTGTAAGGCATTTTTCAGAGCAGGAACTGTTTTATCTTCCTCCACATGATGAGGAATTTAATTTGAAAATTTTGAACTTTTCCAGCAGCAGTCTTGAGGCTCTCTGGAGAGCAGCTGAGCAGCTGGCCACATCTATGCAGTCTATGCTCACAGGTCATTTATGGTTTTGTCCTTCTGCTCCATGCTAAGCAGTAAAGGTTTTTTGGTATAAAAAGTGCAAGGTGAATAACTCAGGTTTGTAAATAGCTGAACTCAATTGACTTAACCTGAGCCCTCCTCCCCTGCTCTGTACAACAGAAGTCTTGTGCTCTCTGTAGAGCTGTAACAGTGAACTGTTTTGTTTGGGGCTGTTCTCACGTTGCTTTTGGGTTTTGTCTTTCCTGCAGGAGAAGGTGAGGCTGAGGTACAGACTGACCTTCACCCTGGGAGATCAGCCCAGCACAGAAGTGGGCGAAGTGGATCAGTTTCCCCCAGTAGAGCAGTGGGGGAATCTATGACCTTAGGACACTGCCAGAGACTCTGACAGGACCAGGGCAGGATCCCACAGGACTGGAATGGATGTGCCGTGGGGAGGGACACACATGCTATCCACTGGTGATGTTCAGCTTTGTTTACATGTCCTGACCACTCTGCTTGTAGCTTTAGTCCAGAATGTTGTGCCCCACATTGGAGGGGCCCTGGAACACTTATGCCAAGCATGAACTGAGTGGCAGCCAGTGACAGGCAGTGCTGGCTGCTTTTACCTTGACCTCTGGGTGAATCTGGTTCTATCTTCCACTCTATTAAACTTGAAGTTATTGTATTTTGAGGGGAGACCTGTCAGCAGAAGGGGATTTAGTTGGCTTTTCCTGCACTGCTGTCCAGAGATCCCGACAGGCTGTGGGGTGATGATGCCGCGAGCTCAGCGCAGAGCCCTGACAGAGCCCTCCCTGGGACTGTGACCTCCTTGTGCCACACGGGCCCGTGAGCATGCTGAGCAATAATGCTGCTCCGTGAGGGAATGCTTCCTTTTTTACACTGAAATAGCACTTAGCTCCCTTCCCCCTCTCCTGCTTCATTCCCAAGGGCCCGTGTAAGCAGCCCCTCGCTCCGTGTGTGCCACACTGCTCTATCTTTACTTGTTATATTTATTTTACACAGCTGGCTGCCACCCTGGGGCAGCTGGGGCTGACTTTTGTCTGCAAATGGTTACACTGGTTATTTTTTTGCCTTCATTGCATTCCACAGTGTGGGGAAAAGAGGAAATGTGTAGTGAGGAGGAAAGAGGGATGGAAGGTATTGGTCAGTATTGGAGGAGGACAGCACCTGGAGCACAGAACTGTCTTTACAATCACTAGTCAGGGGCAGTGACTGAATCCAGGGATAAGGAGAGATACCTCTCATGTCCCCTCATGCAGGCAGTATTATTACTATAGTCAAATACTGTGTTTTATTGAGCTGAGTACAATGACCTACAAGATGTAAATAATAGAGCTGTAGGGTGTTAGAACAGAACAAGCAGGCAGAGGAAGGAAGAGGCTCCCCTGGGCTGTGTCTGGGCATGTGCTGGGTTAATGCCCCATTTTCTTTGTTCCCTGTATTAAGTGGCAAAGTGCAATTGTGCCCACAAAGGGGAAGGCAGTTTTTCTGGACATCAGTGTTCTGTGCTAACAGAACTGATCCCTTAGCTACAATCTCCTAGAAGTAAGGTTCAAATCAGCAAAACTTGGTTCCAGCAGTCTCAGTTTCCAGTCTCAAGCAGTGCCTCAGTGAGCTCTGAGACAGACAGTTGTAAAGTAATGGGGGTTTTTAACACCCATTGACACAAGCACAGAGAGGTGCTTGGACAGTCCTTGGACACTCAGCTCTGCATTTCCAGCAGGGCTGTCAAACAACAGCTCTTCTCAAATGTGGAGTGGGAGCAGCACAGAGAAAAGCAGTAACACAGAAAGAGGCTCCTGTCCCTTCTAGGAAAACTCCACAGGAGAACATGATGCTGGAATGAATGGTGGCTGTAAAACCATTGCTGCAAACACAGCTTGGAGTTATTTGTAGTTGAATTTTCTTTACTATGCTGCAGAGTAAAAATCCCTAGAGATGAAAACCACAGGGGATTGACAAGCCTGAGGCCCTCATCAGAGGCACCAGGCAGCTGCTGGAGCCCCTGAAGGTGGAATCCAAGCTTGTCCTGCTCTGCAGCCTGTGGAGACATCAGCCTTGTCAGCTCCCCGATGTAGAAGGCAGGTGAGAGGGATGGGTTGTTTGAATCCTAAAGAAAGCTGTTTTAAATCAATGGACTGGGAGATAAGGGACAAGGAGAGAATTCTTTCTGCATCAGACATTTTTGCCAGCACTTTAGACGTGGTAGGCATGGGGGCAGTGCCTGGGTGGTGTGTCCTGAGGAGCAGGGTCGCTGCTTCCCCTGCTGCACGTGGAGCTCACTGTGACTTGGAGGAAGGCAGGAGAGCACAGGTGCTTTCTGTGAACAGCAGCAGCCACCCGGACACGGCCACACACCCTGGTCCTGCTGCTTTTGGAAATTAAACTATGAATGTTCCTTGTCTGTAGGGTGAGGTTCCTGCTTCATCCCCAGCAGTCCTACCTGTACATACATCTCCAATGCGTTTGTGCTGCTGCATGTTGAATAAATCATTTTCCCTACCTGGCTCTGTGCTGGCCCTTTCTCGTGACAGCGTCTGCAGTGCGGTGCTGCTTCTGGGATGCCTCAAACTCAAACTATCGACTCAAGAACTTACTATGCAAAAATGGAGAAGCTGCTGTTTCTAAAACCCCACTGGTTTAAGAGGTGGCCTTCATTTCAATTCTGGGTGTTAGAAGCAAAGAAAACATAAAATCCAAGGAAAAGCTGTGTGAAGCTCACTTCACCAGGGGAGAGCTGCTGCCAGGCCAAGCTGGAACAAGCAGCCATAACATTTTGATGCAGCTCCTTCATAAAAGTTAAAAAAACCTCTATGTAAAGTTGTTTATGAAAGACAAGAACAAATGATCAAGCAATCTGCAAAACAAAACATTTATTCTTAGAAAAGGTCAGTTTATGTACAGCAAGCCCCAGAAGAAGCGGAACACCCTGCAGTCTTCAAGACCCTTCCACGGTGCCTTCTTTGACGATGACTCGTGCGAGGTTCCGTGCGAGAGCAAGTCTCAGCATTTCCACTTTGGTTGTCTCAACATCATCATCCTGGAACGGAAGAGAGCCTGGGTTAGGGTACTGCACACAGCGATGAGCCGGTGCCAGGGTCTGTCTCTGGGTTTGGAAAGTAAAGATGCAGGTCAGTAAAAGATAATTAACCTGTTACAGGGACCTCCTGAGAAGAGCAAAAGCTACATTTCCTACTTAATAGTTCAACCCAAGACAGCTCCAAGCCTTTTCATTCCCTGGATGCTGCAGGGCTTTGCACGTGCAGCAAACGGTTCCCTGTTCTGTGCCTGGAATGCTCAGAGCCAGAGCTGCTGGATGGCAACATCTGAGCTCTTCATTGCCTGTGTAATGTGCAATTATTTATCTTGGAAAAGCACCACGGTCCAGTGCAAACCATCAGAACACGAGGAGTGGGAGCACTCCTGCACTGGGTTTGTGAATACTTCAGTATCTTGTTGATGCTTCATTTGGCTGCCCTGAACCCCCTGTGCCAAGTCTCTGACTTGGTCTGTCCTCTCTTATGCCCTCACTAGGAATATAAATGCAGAGCTTCCCTCCCTGACCCTTCCCATGGCCCCCTTGATTCATTATCCAGTTGTCCTCAGAACTGGGGCTACCTGGAATTTCTGCTTATCTGGATTCCCTGCTGTCAGGTCTTCTAGGCATCGCATCAACTCGTAAGTCTGCTCTGCTGAAAATATGACCTGTGGAAATCAAAGTATTTACTGAAAAAGATCAAGTTTAAAGACATCACACAGGCTGAGAAAATAATGCAGTTGAAAGGAAGAGAATGCTTTTACACTCCCACAGACCCATTCTGACCCTTCAAATCACAGGATCCAAGGATAATTCAGGCTGGATGTGACTTTGGGAGGTCTCTAGTGCCACCTCCTGCACCAAGCAGGGTCAGCTATGAGGTCAGAGTGGCTGCTCTGGGTCTGTAATTGCTGAATTGTCCTTTTCGTGATGGATCTTAAAGGAAAAACTGTGCTTAGAAGAAGGAAGCACCGAAACAATCCTCAAGCCAAGTACCCAAAGAAGCTGGATGCAGTGTGTGCTTAAATGACCAGTGCAGATGAATTCCACTGCTGTGGTAAAAGCAGGGAACCGAGGTAAGAGTCAATTTATCCCTTCCTGGGTCTCTGTGTGTTCCCATTGCTGGGACACTTGGAGCTGCCACGGACAGGTCCTGGCAGGNCAGGAAAAAAGAAGAGGCCCCCCGGGGGGCTGTGTCGGTGTGAGCAGGACCTCACCTCCTTCTGCTCCAGCAGCGGGAGCGCGTCCGTGAGCAGCGTCATCCAGAAGGAGCAGGGGGCGATGTGAGCCGTCATCAGCGTCAGCAGCAGCCGCGCCGCCTCCGGGAACCGCTTCTCCCCGTACAGCCGGTGGAACTCGCGGTACTTCCCTGCCACGGGGGGAGGGAGCGAGGCATCAGGGGCTGCTGGGCCCTGGGAGATCCCTCTGCTCCCACAAAGCCTGTGGCAGAACCACCCCCAACCAAAACGAGCCCAAAGCAGCCTGGTCTGGGGAATCTGGTGCACGAAGGAAGGTGACAGCAGAGCCTCCTGAAAGGGCAGCCAAGCCCTGCTGCTGTTCTGGGTGAGCTTCAGGGTTTGCATCAGCCTGGTCAGTGGCTGTTGCTGCCTCGTGCTGAGTGTCTGCAGGGGAGCAATGCCTCAGTGGCTTAGAGAGCAGAGAGAATGTCTTTTTTGAGGTCACAGAGTATCAGGAGGTCTGAAAGGCTGCACTGTCTTCCTGGTTGTTTCAATGGAAACTGGGATCTTTGTTAATAGGGAAAGTTCTGCTTTAACTAAGAATTAGTGAGACCAATATCCAGCATGAGAGAAGTGGCTCAGGATGGAAGTGGGGATCATTCTGTATCCGCTAAACTGTCAAAATACTCGAAGTTAATGATTCCCATTCAGATTCACCTTGACTAATGCTTGAGCTCAAGGCAGAGACATGGGAAAGTTGTCCAGCAAAGGTACACCTGATATTCTAAAAACCCCAAAAGAAAAACAGGCAGAAATATTTCCAGGCCTTTCAGGATTGTTTATAAAGAGCAGAAAGGGAAATGGCTTCTCTGGGGCTGACAGGGTCACCAGATGATGCTGGGCATGCAGAGCTGAGGGATTACCAATTTGATAAGTCATCTTCAGCTTCTAGACCTAACTCAGGATAAGCTTTAATGAAGGAAATTCAGTTCCAGTTTTGCAAGCTGGACCAAGTGGGAACAGAGAAAACTCATGCTCACCCTCCCTGTAATCGTGGCATCAGGTAGAGGGGAGTCAGTCCAATGCTGACAGCTATTCCAAATTCCTATCAGATTCTGGCCCCTGAAATTGAGCTTCCTAACTCACATCAGAGAAAGGGGTATTTTATCTCAATTTCCTGTTCTGGTCCATGAATCAAAGGCCACAGAGCAGCTGCAGGCAGAGGGGTAGGTTACCAAGCCTGCCTTGTGCCAGGCAGGTAAAGGAAGCTGTGGTACCTGAAGGAAATGAGCTGGAGGCCCTCACTGTCTCTTGGCACAAGTGCTCAGCGAGAAGGCAGGGAAGGCTCTTGTTCCAGTGAACTTGACTGGCACACTGAACCCACACACTGGAGACTTTGGAGAACTTGGTAAAATTATAACAAGGTCAACATAACTTAAAGCAGTGGACTACTCTTCCAATGATCCCCCTAAGGTAGCATTTGTTAGTATTTCAGAGCCTGTCGAGGTAGTGATACAGTCTGGAAAAAGAGCAAGGACGGGGAAGTTCGGAGTGTCAGGATTTGGGCCTGTCCTGCTCAGAGCAGAGTGGGTGCCTGTGTGAGGGCAGTGGTAAATGCCACCCCTGGTACAAACTGCAACCCAAACCACATTCATCATTTGCTTTCCCCTCATCACTAAACCAGGAGGTAGCCAGGTGGAAGAAAGCATAAATCCAAGTAACTCCAGGGAGTTCTCCATAACAGACCAGTATGGACACTGTAGGCAGCTCTCACCAAGGAATGTGAGCCGGTCACTGAGCAGCATGGACGGGCCCAGATTGTCAATGAGGTCCAGGTCAGAGAAACACCCCCTTTCACAATAGTCCTTAAGGAATCTGGGGAGAAAGTGGAACAAGAAGAAAGCTTAGAGGGGAGGACATCATCCACATCCATTCTGTACCTCCTAATCTCTTCCCAGAAAACTTGACTGTACAGCTCAGTTCCATCTTCATCGACCTCCCCTAAGGGTTTCAAAAGTTGTCCAACATTCTCTGGAAGTGGCCAAGGAACTGGTGTAATGTACATTTAACAGACACTTCATTGATTCTTCTGCATTCTGTGGTAGTTGAGATCTATTCTTTCAAAGGAGTAAGTGAAGGAAGGCAGGCAGGAAGCTGAGGCTGGTGGATGCATAAGCAACACTTCCAGATCATAACAAAAGCTCTGTTTTTCTGCTGTGTAAAAAAGTTGATAAGCAGCAGGAACAAAAACAATGCTAAAAGCTTTTCATCTGTTTTGTCACAGCCTCCATTATGCTGCTTTCTGCAGAGCTGCTTCCTGTGATGGTTTTTTTCATCCTTCTGTTGAAGGAAATGTAACTATTCCCACTCCCTCAAATAACAAACACAGAAACCCCCCAAACCTCAGACCAGCAATCTCTTACCACTCCTTTTTCCACTGTTGAAGACAGTGTTGCCTGGCCACCTACCCAGAGTGTAATTTCAAAATTATACTCTAACTATGCAGAGATTGGTCTCTGCCTATTTCCAATTAGCAAAACCCACACAACATGGATTGTTAAGAGATTAAAAAGCACAAAGAGTAGCCAGAGCTTTTGTTGAGGCCTGAGCCAAGTGCCAGCATTCTCCTCACTTTGATAACAACCCTCCCACCCCAGAAAAGGTCAGGAATTTTGAGAGGCTCATGCAAAGCCAGGGACACAATAAAACCACTCCTTGATGCAAATTTTTAGTAGAAACAATGGCTTAAGTGACTGCCACTGACTTGTTTGGAGGTTGTGAGGTAAACTTGATTATAAATAATCTGCTGAATAAAGCACAGGTAGGGATTATCCTCCACCCAAATCAGCCTCCTGGGTCACTGTCTGGCCCATTGAACAGCTGTGCCCCAGCAAGTGAAGGACGGAAGACAGAAGTCGTTAAAAGAAATGTTTATCCAACCAAGCAAGGTCTAAGGGGGTTGGACTCTCAGATAAAGCCAATCTGTTTTGTCTCTAGATGTCAGGAAGGAAAACAACAGAGAGAAAGCACAGCTGGGGGTACTGCAGGGGAGAGCACCCGAGGGTGTTGTTTTCTGGTCCAGAAGAAGGTGCCTGGCCCCACGAGCTGCAGTGGGAGCTTTCCCAGGATGGCCCTTGGCACAGCAGCCACCTTCCCCCTGTCCCCCCCAGCCTGGGAGCTCTGGCTCAGCCTCACCGGTCCGAGATGAGGGTGGCAAACGCCGCGTCCTTGGCTCGGATGCTCCAGGACAGGGCAGAGCCCAGGCGGTTGTTCCGCAGCGCCTTCATGGCCATGATCTTACAGATGCTGCGCACTTGGGGGGAAACACAGGAAAGGAGGGGAAGAACTGGTGTCAGTAGGTTCAGCTGGATCACTGCAAAACAGTGAGACTGAAAATGCACCACCTTGTTCGTGCATCTGCCTCTGCTCACAGATCCTCAGCACCTTGAGGGCCTTCTGCTCCGTGCTGAGCGGGATGCGCTCGATGTGCAGCTCCAGGTACACTCGGCCGTACTCCGGGCAGTGGTCGAAGTAATCCACCCCCAGCTGCCACAGGCTGAAAGAGGGGAGAAATCACCACCATTCCAACCCTAGAAATCTTCAATGAGCACAACAGTAAAGCCCCAAGAAGAATCTGAGCCTGCGTTAATAACTGTTAGCTCTGATTAACTTTGTATTCAGTCCTGAAATGGCTTTTCCTTTCTACCCCATGCCAGCTCCCTGTAACGTAACTTTGGAATGCCACCACTTTGGAATACGTGCAGCTCATAAGAGCTTCAGTGCAAGGCACTCTGCACAGTGGCAGGAGTGGCTGTGCCCAGGTCATGACGTGTGAAGGGCTCTAACAGACAGCTTTTGTCTCCATTCAGGAAGGGAAATGTGCCAACCTTGTAAAATCCCTTAGGGACACCTCTGCCGAAATTCTAACAGTGGCTGCTCTAAGTTTTGCCCTTTTACTTTATGAACATGCAGTTATTTATTTTAGCTGCCTCACTGTTAGTCTGTCCTATGAATAATAAAACAAAAGTTGGTACCTGTGATGGGAGAAGAGTCCAGAGGCGTACTCCAGCAGGAGGAATTCCCGCATATTTGAACCAAAACTGGGGGGAAAGAGAGCAAATATCCAGGTATTATTATTTGCATTTCACTGCAAAAACCTGCTGACTTTATTTCACAAGTACTGTCAATTTCTGCAGCATGTTTTCTTTTGGTTTTTTTTTCCCTCTGGGCTATCGTAATCAGCTTTATTCAAATAATGCAAATAAATACTTACTAGAGATTGTGAGACTGCAGGAGTTTGCAGTGATCCAACAGGTCAGTCAGATGAGCCACAAACCACCAGTTGCTCAGGACAATGCTGTGTTTGAAGCAAAAGAAAAAACTAAGCCTACCACTGCCAGGGACTGTGTCAGGTTTTCCACAGGCATTTCTTACCAATACACAGCCCTGTTTCAGTGCAAGGTCTGGCTGTAATGTCCCAGACCTAATGGAATACTTTTAGTTGCTGCCAGCTTCACATATTTTTGCTAAATTCTTTGCAAGGATGACCAGGGCTCTGTATCCATACCCCCTGCCCCAAATACACAGAAGCAATACTGTAGAACTAGAGAATCAAAAACCTTAAAACTCAACCTGCATTCCTTGATCACTTGATGCATCTCAAATTCAAAGGCTGCCATTAAAATCATGTCTAGAGGCTCAGGGCTGCTGTCTCCACCCAGGAACAAGTCCATACTAGACTGCGGAATGAGATGACAAGACACGATAAATGCAGAAGCAAGACATTTGTTTGGATGTAGCAGTTATTTTATGGGAAATAACAGGTCGTGGAGGCTGAACCCATTAACAAAATGGAATTTTCCTTATTTTAGTATAAGAGAACTGGGAAAACAATTGGCAGGAACAAGACTGGCAACATTAAGACACTGAAAAGTGGGTCTTCAATAATTATTTGCCAACTTTATCAGTCTCCCAGTCCTTTTACAAACTCCAGACAACATCTCACAGGGATGTAGTTGCTGTAAGATTTTGTTTTTCTTTCAGTGCAGTAACCCTTGTGCGCCTGCGAGAGAATAGAAGAATAACTCTATTTCCTACCTGTGCGTAGAAGCGCAGCTCCAGCGGCTTCACCGTCGGGTGGGAATACAGGAGCCGGGTGACAAGGAAGTGATACCACGTAGTCATGAGCTCCTTCTTCTCCAGAATGGCATCCTCATCTCCCAGCAGGATCTAATGGGACAAAAACAAAGCAGGCATGCTGCAGAGCCAGCAACGGACACAGCTGCACTCCAGCTCTCCAGAGGCATTACTCCTGTTCTGCAAAGGTGAGGATTTAATCAAAATTACATAACAAAGATCCTTCTCACAGCCCAGTTTCCAAATCAGCCTTAGGGTCTTGGACAGGGAGAGAAACTCATCTGCCCAGGCTGACAAACAGAGGACAGGAGACATATTAAAGCTACTTATGGCTACACTGGGCTCCTGAAATCCACAAGGATGGATTCAATACTTTTGTCCAAAGTTTCCTTCATTCCCAGCAAAAACACACCTTGCAGATGGACTCCATGTGGGGATTGGAAGCAAAAGTTCCATCCTGTAGATACCGCTGACACTCCTCGTGCCAGTGCTGCCACTTCAGCTCCAGCTCTGTCAGTGTCTGGGTGTTGCCAAGCTGAACAGAGGGAATAAAGGAAGACAGGGAATAAAGAAAATACCAAGTCAAATCACACCAGGCTATTGGGCCGAACTTACAGTCACTCACTGATAAAAAGCTAAACATGAGGCTGCCTGTCATCTTTCTATGTTGATTTGTCACCTAACAGGCTTTTATTTGAATTGTTGGGTCTTTGGGCAATTCAAGAACACAAATATTGTTACTGTAAAGGAGTACAACTCAGATGTTCTAAAGGGGAACAAAAGGGGACACAACAGGGTGGCTTTTCCCAACAAACTTCATGAAAAAACACACTTTGTACATACACTGGGCGCAGGCATCTTCTTCATCAAGTCATCCAAGATTTTGTACATGTTCATGGATGTGGGATTGGCACTGGCTTCCTTGGAGAGCAGGTGCCGCGCTTCATCCATCCGGCCTTGGAGCACAAAGACATCCACCTGCAAAAACCCCCTGTCCATGAGCTCCATGCTGGGCAAGGCTATGGCACCCCCAGGAAAGGGATCAGAGGGGAATTTTAACCTCTGATTCAGGCAAGGGAAGTGGAGTTAAAATGTTTAAACTGTAGGCACTGCTAATTCAAATAGCAGTGTAAGGCTTGACCTCTATGGGTCATGAAGGATGAGGACAGGAATGAGAATGGCTTTATCCTAAAGCCTACACAGGCAGACAGCAAGGAGGTGTAGAGTCCAGCAGGGAAGAGGAAGGAAAGCACAGACATGAATTCCTTTTGTTTAAGAACCTTCCAGGTGGTGATACTCACCACGTTCCAGAAGAGCTTGTGTTTGGATGGACTCTCACTGCTCAGAACTTCCCGGACCATGCTGTCCACGTCACACACGTGGAGCCGCACCCAGTCCAGGAGGCGCAGCAGGAGGGGCCCAGCTGTGCAGACAAGATTTCCCTCTGTCAGCTCCCATGTGTTTGTTTCCAAACTGCTCTCACACACTTTGTAACTTCTGACATCACACGATGAGATTTATTGACTGGATTTCTACCTGCCACCCCCAAATTACAGAGTTCCTTTAGCAGACAGGCCCTGGGAGCACTCGGCCTCTGACAGGTTTTCCTGTGGCAACACTGTCCAGTAGAAAACCCAAACTTGAAGAAATAATAAGTGAGTGATTCAGATCATAAATCTTGCAGTGCCAAGAGACAAACAGAATATTTATGTTTATTTTAGCATCATTTCATTATTACTAACTGAATATGAGGAAGAAATCTGGCACTAGATGATTAATTTAGATTAAGTAATCTATAATTTGTGAATCTCTCCTCAATTCTGGGACTGTGTAAGTAGCACACTGGTTTGCACAATCTGATTTCCTTCAAAATTATTTACTACTTTAAAATGCCAATGTAAACAGACTGACTTCAAAAATGGCAACCTAAAGTTAAAGGAGTTGTATCAGAGCTGTGTAAATGTCAGCTGGCATCGACACATTTGATGCTCAAAGATATGTTTAAGCTTGTAAGTAAAACAGATTGGCAATAACTTTTGACATCCCTCCTCTTCATAACCTTTCTGACAAAGAAACAATTTAAATCAGGATGAGGGAGAAAACTAGAAGACAAACTGAATAGTTTGACATAATTCAATATAAAGAAGGCAATTAACTGAGGCAGAAGGGGTATTAAAAGGCTTATTGACACTCTGCATATCTCTAAAACATTCAACTATGACACAGTGTATATGATATACATTTTAAACAAATAAATATGCAAAGAAGAAACGCTTCAGTCTTTACACCAGGATAGTTCACGGCTCACCTGCAGCTGCTTCAACAAACAGAATCTCACACAGGTTCCAGATCAGTTCCATCGCAGAGAGAATCGAAACCTGAAGGAAAGCAGGGCCAAGTTTTAGAGCTAGTCATTATTCCAGTTGGGTTTTTTAACCACACAAAGGCATCTGCTGGCCACAGCAATCAGTTCTCACAGAGAAATATCATACTGACATTTCAGAGATAAAAATTAAAAGACACAGGCCACAATTTCCCACTTTTTTTTAATCAGAAAACACTGACACTGTGTATTGAAATGCAGCAATAATATGTAAGCAGTGAGCAATCTAACTGGTCTTATTTTCAGCCTTTCTGCACTCTAAAGACTCAATACAAACATTAAAGGAAGAAAGGCCAATGAAGCAACATCACTGCAGCTGATAGGACAAAACTGGTGTGAGCACTCTGCTCTTCCCAGAACACTCCCATGGATCTGACACCTCACCATGAACACCCAGAGGTTGCTACGAGGCTCAGAGGCAGCTGATTGGAATCTCAGTGTTTGAGAGGTGAAACACCACACAGGCAAGTCTGAAACTTTTCTTGTCAGCTTTGGGATGACAAGAAAACATCACATTTACAACAGCAAATATGTTTAAGACATGGCAGTGAGTTGAGGTGTTGGACATCCTTACTGTTTTAGAAGTACAGGAATTAACTATTTATTTCCATTTACTCTTGGTCATGAACTGCACCTCATATATAAGGCAGAGTTAAACCTGAAGTGCCTCATGCCACAGTGGTGGCCTGGTGAATTCACCAGCCAGTAATCCACGTTCACCCTGACACAACTGCAGATTACCTGAGTGCTGTACTGGCCTTGCAGGGCAGGGTCCCGGGTCGAAACTGGGGGAAAAACAAGGGAAGTCAAAGAGCAATATATATTTATCTTTGACAGTCCCTTCTGAGCTTTGACAGTTTTCCATGCATCTGCCCCATGAGATATGAAAAGGCTGCAAATCCCCAGAAAAGCAGTTACAATACGGTGGGAAAAAACAGTCTCTGACCAGATTTACAAACCAACTTGGAAATCTCCAACACGGAAATGGAGTCTTGTTAATTACATGCTATTGAACAGTAGTTGCAATAAGTTACCATTAAAACACTACTTTCATAATTGCAACTGGTGTTTCCTTTTCCTGCAGTAAGAGAACAAACAAACAAACTTACCAGCTGCCTGGTGCATGTCCTCCATGCAGGCTCTTATCACTGACCGGTAGGTTTTACTCACTTGAACCAATCTGCCAAACACAGAAAGACTTTGGTTGGCGTGAGCTGTTAAGAGTTTTAGTGTTATCCCCCCTAAATCCTCACAAGTTTCTCTGCAGCAGCAACTCCCAGTACCTGGGTGGACCCAGCTGGAATCAGTGAGACTGTGCCACACTCTACCAGCGTGGTTATTGGAAGGATCCGAGCCTTGCTTTGTAAAATCCCCCCGAAATGGTCGTTCTATCTGCCCCGCTGCTGATTCCAGAGCTGGTCAAAGCAGCCTGGCCCGCGGCACTCGCCTCATTAGCCCTTGGCGCTGACCCGGCTGGAGAAGGGGCAGCGGGTGCCTCCCACCCTCCACATTCACTCACTGCGCCTTCCGCGACTTCCCCGCCAGCTCCTCTTCGCTCCGCTGCAGCCCCATGAAGATCCCGTGCGACTCGTTGAAGAGTTTCCGCAGGGTCTGGATGTAAATGTCCTGATCCCTGCGGACCACGAAGACGCGGGAGGAGCTCGGCGCTCCTTCCCCGGTACCTGTAACAGAGCCCGTCAGCGCCCGGGCAGCAGCGCCCGGCCTGCCCTCACCCCAGAACCGGGACGGGGATGGAGACCGGGACAGGCACCGGGAGCTGGACCTACCTGCGCGGCCGAAGAGGGTCTCGCACACCAGCACCTCCGCGGGGCCCCAGGCGAAGCAGAGCTGCCGGGCCGACGGGTCCGCGCCCGGCACCACCTGTGGGGGGACGGTATCCATTAGCGCCGCACCGCCCGTGGCCCCGCACCCCCCGGCCCTGCCCCGCCCGTGGCCCCGCACCGCCCGTGGCCCCGCAGCCCCCGGCCCT
>VWZW01001644.1:440479-474599 GCA_013397115.1 Edolisoma coerulescens
CTCCTCCTCCTCCGCGGCCGCAGCATCCCCGCCGGCCGCCTCGGCAGCCGCTGCCCTCACGGTCCCCGCACGGCTCCGGCCCCTTTGTGCCGCCTCTGGCCCCGCTCGGGGCCGGGGGGGCCGCGGGGGCTCCGCTCCGCACGGCAGGAATTAACAGCGGCCGCCGCCGGGGGGTTGGATTTTTTTTTTTGTAGCCTTTTTTTTTTTTTTTTTTTTTTCTTTTTTCCCCCCCCTCTTTTTTTTTTTTTTTTTAACTTTTCTTGGTTNCACACGATTTTTAAACCGAGTTCGAAGTGGCGGAGGGCGCGGTGCCGCGCGCGGGCTGACACATGGCGGGACCCGGCTCCCAGAAAAGAGGGAAAACAAAGCTGGAATGGGGGTGCCGGGCACCCCGGAGCGGGACAGCCCCGATCCCCGGTCCCTCTGCCCTGAGGCCCGGCCAGAACACGAGGGACCGAGCTGGAAGTTGATCCTCCGCAGTTTTCCGCTCCGAGAGGGTCGGGTTGCTTGATGTGGGGTTTTTTTAAACGTTTTCTGAAGGAGAAGACTTAGGCCGCTTCAGGTTTTATCACTCTTTCAAATATAGCCCTTTAAAGTATCTGTAAAGTTTTTTTAACAAGTACGTCGAACGGTACGAAAAAGTTTGAGATGCAATGAGAAAGAGCCTTGCTGCTGGTTGGGATCACAGTTATAATACAAATCAGCTATAGCAGATCGTAGTTATAACATAGGTAACTTAATTCCTTTCAGTGGGAACACTGGTGTTGCACATTGTTGTGCTTTTGATAGAAATAACCTTTTTTTTTAAATCTGTTTTGAACGCCTGGCCTGGTAATTGCTAAATTTCCAGTCTGCAGAATGACAGCTAATACCAGGTTGGTTTTTTTGGGGTTTTTTTGTATGTGGCTTTTTTCTTTAATTTTTCAACTGAAAAGTACTGACCTTTATTCCCTAATTCAAGGTTTCAAGTCAGTAAACAGCTATAATATCTTTATTTCCTCCTTTTTAATAACCTGTTGCACTTTGGTAAAATGTTAACTTCTTGTTTCATACCTTTTTAAAAAAGTGTTGGTTATTTTTTTTTTTCTTTTATTTCCTCCACAGGAAGGAGTGAAGACTGAAAACAATGACCACATTAATCTGAAGGTGGCAGGGCAAGATGGGTCTGTGGTGCAGTTTAAGATTAAGAGGCACACACCACTTAGTAAACTAATGAAAGCCTATTGTGAACGACAGGTATGATCTCAGGAGAACGGTGTCTGGGGGAGAGCTGCTCTCCACAGGGATAGAGGAAGACAGTTAAAGTCTTAAAACTTAAGTAGATGTGCAAAATGATAGAGATTGAACAGAAATTAATTGTACTGTGGGAAGTGTATTGTCCCTGGGGTTTGTTACAGGGTGGACTGAGAAGGTTGTGACAGGAAACGGGCGAAATAAAGATCTGTTGTCATCTGTGAAATCTGCATTTATAGGTGGAGGCTTCTGGGAGGTAACTGCTGCTCTTCTGCTCAGAAATATTCGTGTGGAAAGGGTGGGTTTGGGATGAATTTAGGGGAGAGAGAGTTAAGTGATAATCAGGGATTTTTATAGCTCTGAGTAACTTCTTGGACTGGTCATTGACTTCTGATTTATTAGCTTAATTGTAGTGAGATGAGAAGATACCTTGAGAAGGAACTTGTACAATTAATGATGAGCTTTGTTTTTTCTCTTGTGGCCTGGTTGACAAATGAACCTTCTGAGAGACAAACCCCATGTATTTGTGATGTGGTGGCAGCTGCAGCCGTCTGTGAGGCTGCAGGCAGCTATTGCAAGTTTTAAAAACACCTGTTTGAGTAGAGCTATGAAGCTCTTCTGAAGCTTCTGATTAGGGAAATTTTGTCTTTGTTATCCATGACTTTTTTTAATGACTGTCTGCCTTTAAAAAGTTCTAGCTCTACAAAAGTGTTTAGAATTCGTGAATTTTTAATTTTTTAAACACAAATATTCAATTATACTATTGCATACAATAAAGTCAGTATAAGATATTGGTGCAACTATTTCATCGCCAGAAAAAAACCTTGTAATTCCCGTAGAGAGTAGTAAAATCTCTTTGGTTTACCCTGGGCCACAACACAATAGGAATAAAGATGGGAAAAATCGGCTCTTACTGAACATGTGAATATGTTCTTGTATGAGTGTTCTGAGGAGAAATTAGTGAATGTTGGAAGCTGTGAGTTTGTTTTTCCTACCTCAGTCATACAGACTCTTGTTAACGTTTTGCAAATCGCTGTGTTGTTTTTTCCAGTCATAGAGTGCAGTTATATCTGTCTTTTGGGGGAGTTTAAGGATTGGTTATTTATCTATAAAGTCCTGGGAAATAAGATTTTTAAAGTATTATTCACTCTTAGTTACTTTGAAACAAGCAAAAGTAAGATTCTGAATTGTCTTAGATTGCCAAAATGTTTACTCTGCTTAAAGAAAAACAAAGCCAAAGCCAGCAAAAAAAACCTAGGTTGGAGGAAAAAAAATCAGTAAATCTTGAGAATGGGAGACATTTTTTTCTGATCTCAGTTTTAAGCCAGTAAGTATCCAAAGAATATTTTTGTGGAGGTGGATTTGTCTTTAAATTTTATTTCTTAGGTGCTTACTTCTGAAATTTTGCTTAAAAACATTTGTTCTGCTTGTCTGTAAAAGTTTGATTTTATTCATGTATTTATTTACCTAGCTAGGTACACCCCAGCTTAAATCCTTAACCTGTGGACTTTAGATTTAGTTTTGGAGAGGTGGTAGAGAATTTATCAGCTATAAAGGATGATAATCATGTGTTGCGTGCAGTAGATCTAAAATGGAAGTAGCTAAACTTAAGTGATCTGTTGAGAAGATCGAGAGTATTTGTGATTATTTTAAGTGGTGAAAAAATCATCCATGGACCATACTTCATGTTTTGTGGACACAGCTCACCAAAGTACAGTTCTTCAGTATGTTTTCAGCTAACATTTATTTAGCTCATAAAGTTGTCATGAACCTGGAAAAAACCAATGCTCTGGGAATAGGAAATAGATGTTTTAAGAAACACAGTGTCAGAGAAAAGGGCTCAAACCAAATGTTGCTGTGCAGAAGTGTGTTGCTGCCATGAGACTGAGCCACACAGTTTCCTTAGACCAGATGATGCTTGGTCATGCTGGAGAAGGCATTTTGCTGTGAACTGTAAAGTTAATAAAAAAAAAGTTTACTCACTTTTACTAAAATATTTTTCCTGACAAATCTACTCCTCAGAAATAATTACTACATTGTTTTCTGTTGTGTGTGACATCCGCTCTTGCCAGCCTGAATGAAGGCTTCTCTTCTAACTCAGAGATGCCAAAGCACGACCCTGCAATCCATTGGATTGGCTTCAAAACCAGACTGGGCTTCTTGGATATTTAGATACTCTGGAGAGAATGGATAGAACTGGAAAGGAAGTTTGTATCCCCAGATGTCACTGAGATGCCCTTGCAGAATGTGGGGTGCTGTAAATTACCTTGGAAAACTCACTGGTGATTTTGGAGCTGATGTTACCAGTAGAAGAGGTTGTTTGTTACTCCCAAGTTACATTTTTCAGTCTGTTGGCTCAGGTGAGAATGAGAGATGTTCTTCTAGGGATGGAAGAGATCAGCAAAATGAATGTTGTGCGGTAGAAATGCTCATCCAAAATACCACTGGGTAATTTGTGGAAGTAGAAAATTCCTTTATTTTTTCCATCTGTGCATGGAAAAACTTTGATACATTGATTTCTTGATAATAGGAATTGGAGGTCCAAAAGTTCCCATTACTCTTTGCTGCTGCAGACTAATTTTGTTGTTGCATTTCTGGAAGAAATATTTCAGAACACCTTTGTTTTTGGAGAAGATCAAAAAGGAGTATTGAGTGTCACTGTTGGACATTTGTTACCTAGAGTGTTTCACCTAGTTTTTAAGTGAATTACTCAAAAGCACAATAAACCTGCTGGCCTTTGGGGTGTAGCAGAAATAGCTTTATTTTAACTTAGTCAGTGGGGGCACTGTTGCTTCTCATGAGTTGTTGGACACAATGCAATGTTTAATACAAAACAGATTGCAGGGATTTGGAGTGAAATGCCTAAAAGTCAGGGCATGAGGGGAGGACAGAATCTTTGTCCTGCATAATGGTGGCTTTTAATGAAGGTGCTGCAATTCAGTGACAAGTTCCAAGAGTAAACTACGGAGTACTTTTACACCAGATTTATCTCCCTTTGTGTTGCTTCTCTTTGTCCAGGGGTTGTCAATGAGGCAAATCAGATTCCGGTTCGATGGACAGCCAATTAATGAAACAGACACACCTGCACAGGTAAACAGCACAAGCAAGGCTAAAGAACTACTTGAAATTCACTGCAGGAGTTGATGCTTCTGTTTCCTATCAAATACTTACATAAATGTGTATATTACTGATAGAACTGGATTTTTTTTACCATTATTTTGGTGTAACTAGTTTAGGATTATTAGAAATGGAATCCAGGACTTTATTTAGTGTTTTGAATAATAAATCTGTGTCACTGTAATAATAAAACAAAAAAATTAAGTACAGTGTACAGATGGTGAGTCCTGTAAAACTTTCACTTTACTGAGTCATGGCTCTGAGATAAGGATGGTAAGTTAAGAATTGAGTTTTTCTTGAAGCAATGGCTTTATTTTTTATATAAAAGCTTGCCAGAATGTTATCAGAGATCCTGTTTGCAAGCTTGCATTTGTAATACAAAAGTAATTTTCTGTCATTTGTAATCTGAAGCTGTTTCAGCAGCATTAAATTAATGAATGTGGTGAAGTTTGGGTTGTCTGTAAGTGGTTGAATGAAGGCCATTCCAAGAACAGAAGGGTTCCCTGTGGCTCTGGAGCATTTTTCTGTCCTGCTTCACGAAGCTCTGTTTAATCAGCCTGAGCAAGTGATGGTTTTATCTGCTCTTCAGAACCACTTGTTATGAAATAACGGACTTTAGTTTTTAGTTCTGAATTTTCTAAGCTGTTGCTTTAAAGACTGTGCGTCTTATGGCCCCAATCTGTGTAACTTTTTAACTTGCAATACTGATAATTGAGGCAACAGGATGATTTTTCTCTCCATCCACGTTTTGCTGAAGCTCAGAATCAGTCTGTTTACAGCTGTGGTCAATGGCATAGACCAGTTTGATTTCCTGAGCAGCAGCTGAGTCTGTTTAGAAATATAACTTGCATTAGTTACAGCAGCTCCTTCCATTTTGGTACAGATTTTGTCAATAGGTGCCATTAACATCCCAGGAATATCAACTGTAAAAATTGGGTTGAAAAAAGAGAATTATATTAATGAAGTATTCTGTTCCTCGCTGGCAGTTTGTTACATGGTTACACGCAAAGTGGTTTTAATTTTTTTGTGCTTGCTGATCCTTGGTTTTACTGCCTGGTTGGGCAGAGGCCTTAATTCCAGTCTGCTTCCCCAGTGCTGTAGCCATTTGAGGAGCAGCAGCCAAGTGGAATTGTGGCAATGTTCTAAGGTAAACTGAGGGAGTAAATAGGAGAACAAAGGTGCAATGGCAAAGCAGGCAACAGAAATCAAATATTATAAATCTATTTCTTAGGAGTCACACAGTGTATGCTGAAGTTAGTACTAGAATTCATTCTAGGTCAACAGTTATCAATTGGCATTTTTTTTTCTGTGCTGTTTCTTTGCTTTTGAGTTAGTGAGTTTTGTTGAATGTACAAAGGGATGGTGGTGGAGGGGAGTGGGGCTGCTCTGGTTAAGTTGCATAGAAAGTAAACATAAAGTCAGGAACTGTAAGAACGACCCAGGTTGCTGTAGAGATGCGAGAAGAATTGAAAGCCCTTCTTTCTTTTTTCTGCTGTAGTTGGAAATGGAGGATGAAGATACAATTGATGTGTTCCAGCAGCAAACAGGAGGAGTTTACTAAAACAAACACACAAAAAAGAACCTGCTACTTTCCTCTCCAGAACTGTGCTCCCACAGGCGACACTTCACAATTAGAAAAATGAGACTTGGTTCAGCCACATCCTGACTACTGCAGTATAGTTTTCTCTCTTCTCTCTGATTTTTTTTCCTATTCCTTTTATTGTACATAAAGTAACTGGTGATGTGCACAGACATAATGCATATTTTTTTTTAACTAAATGGCCAATGGTATGTTTTGATCAACATTTAATGGAGATGGGGTGGGAAAACAAACTGGTTCTGTGAAAATGCCCCTCTCTCCGTTAGTGGCATGCTCCTTCTACTTTTACAGAATCACAGGATAAGCCGAGTTATCTTTATATTCCAGTAAGTTATTTTGCTCTCACTGTTCAAAAACAAAAACCTTGCATACCTTGTTTGATTGGATAATTTCAATGTTTTTCTTTTATCATTGTAAAACCAAGGGCAATTTTATAACTTTTTTGTACGTAGCTGTTACATGTAGAGCAATCTCTGTCTAAGTAGGGGTAAATTACTCTTTAAAAAAAAAGGAAAAAAAAAAATCCTAGATAGTTTTCCCTTCAAGTAAAACGTCTTGTTGTTTAAATAAACTTCTTGTTTAAAATAACCAGTTTTCTTTCTTTTTCTGTGGAGTAATAGTACTCAGCACCTGTATTTCTCTGCAGCACTTTATGCCTCTCAAATCTCAGCTTTCTCTGTGGTAAGTAAGCATAATCCCCCTTGTCTAGGCAGAAGACTGTTGGAAAATGCAAGGCTTCCTTGAGACCTGTCAGTCAGCAGTTGAACTGGAAATAGAAGTCAGTTTCCTCTTATTTCGATTTTTTTTCTTTTTTTTTGTGAATGTTCTGCTAAGCCAAAACTGTTTGATTAGGCAAACTGCAAAATACTGAACTACTTAGTAATGCCTTTGGGTTGAGCTCTTTTTGTCAGTCTTTAATAGAAGCATCACTATTGTTGTTGCAGTAAGACTCTGTATTTGAATGCTTATTGATGTAAACATTAAGTTAAAGAGAGCAAATAATTTCATTAACCATTCAGTTTACCATGGTATCAAATGGGAGATGCTTGGAAATGTAAAGCAAAAATAAAAAATTGAGTTCTGTTTTTGGGTGTATTTAGCTATGGTGGTGGAGATTCCAAGCTCTGCTTTACCCCACTCTGCTGTTCTGCTTGGAAGAGGGGAAGAGGCTGGAAGTACTGAAGGGAGATACAGTGATGGTGTTTTTCACAAGTCTTTTCAGCAGTTCTCGGGTTCTTGGGGAACTTCTTGGGGGAAGTTTAGAGGTTGCAGTGAAATCCATGGACGTTCGTGGAAGATTATATACCTGTCAAACCCACAGCCCCAGATTATTCTCTGATGTCCTAGGAATGTTCTGATATTTTGTAGTGTTTGCAGTAAGTTAAAGCTCTTTTAGGTATTAATTCGTTAGAAGAGGCCACGCTTTGGTGGTATTTTTTTGTAACAGTTAATTCAAGGAGTGATTATTACATGTGGGGCCTGTGCCTGCGCCTGCTTGAGCTGAAAGTTTTGTGGCAGAATGATGAGTGTGTGCATTTAGCTGATGAGTTGTGATCTATTTGTCTTCTGTTAGGAATAACACATTTGATGCTACATTAGTTACATCTAATGGAGATACAGGGAAAATGAACATCTGTTTTTGCAGTTGCTTTTGACTCTGTAGCTGAAGAATGTAATCTACTGTATGCCTCTGTTTTAATTCAGGGAAATGCTACTGCTAAGCAGATTACTTCTCATTCTGGGATGTATCTTGTAGACTTCTGTGGTGTTTTGCAGAATTGAAATTCCCTCTTGTGAACAAATGTTTACATATCCAAACTCTAAAAGGCCTAGAAAAAACTACTTTGAAGAAAAAAAGAGGGTAGTGGGGGAATATATTTCAACATCTTTCCTAGGTTACAGATGGAGTACATTATTCTTTGGCTTTAGAATCTCTGGCTTTTAAGCTGGCTAAACTTCTGATATCAGTGTATAAAATTCTTTCAACTTGATGTCATGCCAGGACTTTTCCCAGGAGAAAGCTGTCTTTATCTTGTTTGGCCAAAAAAAGGTGTTCGGACTTGCTTTAGTTTCTGAAGAAAGGGTGAGGTCTCCTTAAATACAATTTTTTTTCAGCTCAACTTAAGACCGTGAAGCTCAAAGCTCCCTGTTGTATCTTGCCTTGTACTTTTTATTTCCTGAGGCAACAGAAGTCAAGTGACAGGTACTGAAGAGCTTTTAAAAACAGTGTCTTCATTTCCTGAATTAGTCGAGTGTTACTTCATCTGTCATGAACTTACGTGCAGCATTCACCTACATTCCTCCATTTTTCAAATCTTTTTGCTGTTACCTGGCCTTGTGCATGTTCCTGAAATGATTCCTCTAACAATGCTGAATGGTGTTTGTTATGTTAGGTGGTGACTGCAGCCAAAAACTGATAAAATGGTCTTTTCTGAGATAGTTTCTTGGTTCTTTAATCTAATCACAAAAACATCTCAAAGAACTTGAGTGACTTAGTTTCTCAAGAGCCTCAGAAGTTGAATTTCCATGAGTGTAGCAAACTGAAGTGGGCTGATTTCTGATGCTGGTTCTGATACATGACACATTTGTGTAACAGTAATGCAGAAATACTGTCCTTTTTTAAAAAAAAGAAAAATTTAGCACTCTTCCTCTGTGGTCATGCAAATACTCTCTTGATGTCAGAACTTGTTTTTGTCTGTATTGCTCCTCTGGTGCTACAGATTCACCTGTGGATTCCTGATTGCTGGAAGCCTCCGTGGTTTTACTGTGACTACCTCTTAGCTAAGGAAGCTGCTGCTGGGGGTGATGATTTGGAAGTGGTATGGAGTACAGGGATATGGACAATTTGGATCAACTTACTTGGAGTTCACTTTGCTGTTTGGCTTGGCTTGGTTTGGTTTGTGGCAGTTCCCAGGTTTACACTGGTAGCCACATGGACTTCTGGAAGTCCACGTGTTGGAGGATAACTGGGAAAAGAGGTCTTGTCAGGCTAGTTGGGAGGTAAGTTCTTCATGTTTTATTAAACAGCTGGGATCTTTCAAGAGCCTGGGAAAATTTTATTATTACCCACAATTTTCAAATAATGTGTTCTAAAGTGATTGCCATGCAATTTAGTTCATATTTATCCCATGCTTTTTAAGTGAAAAAGGATGGAGTAAGTCATAATTGGATACAGTCCCCTGGTGAGTTCTGGGGGATGGTTGGACCCTGCCTTCAGCCTGTGCTGGGTTTTTAGGCCCTCACATTAGTTATGGACATGACCAGTTATTTAAAAATAGGTAACCAAAATTGTGTCAAAGTGAGGCATTTTTATTCATGTGCACGGGAGATAATGACAGATTGAAATCACAGCTGGTTTGGGTGGTTGACACCTGAAAATCGGTGCCTTGGTTTATTTGCACAGTGGGGATCACACCCACCCCAGGGGGCTCCCGTGGGGGTCACCGTTAACTGGCCTGAGGTGCTGGTTCAAAAGGGGTTCAGGAGTGCAAGGCTGCTCTGACGTGGAATCTTCTAGGCTGCCAGGACTGTAAGGAAATACTCCAAGTGGTAACATGAGAGAGATTCTTGTACTGGCGTATGGAGGTGTTTTTAACAAAAGAAAAATCCCTGAAGTAACACTGAGATAATTGCTGCTTCAAGATAACTGCAATATCAGAACAGAGACACCATCTCTGCAAGGGTTAAGGCCAAAGTGAGATGGTTTTCCAGCAGGAATTTCCTTTCTAGTACCTTCACTTCATTACTTCCGAGTCAGTGTAACATAAGTGCTGTCGTTTGCCTGGTGGATGCTGGTTCTATTGTGTCTCTTACTGCAACATTAATGAAAAGGCATAATGTGACTGGCTCAAAGAGAGGAGACTTCCTAGGCTTCAGCCAGCTGGAAATAACTGAATTTCTAAGGAATAGCAATTTGTTTTCAAAGCTAAAAATGACAAGATGCCTCCTTGGTTGACATGTGAACAATAAATCCAAGTACTTTTCTTAGAATTTTAGGTAGTGGCCTCTTCTCATTACATGTGTGTCAGCTGCTGTGATGGACTCTTTTGGAGTACTAATCTAAAAGCATTTAAATAACTTGGATTATTATTAATTCTATTACCATCATAATTAATGCATTTAACTCTCTGGTTTATTGAGGTTTGTTCATTCTGCCTGTAATGAGTTTCCAAACAATGTGTTCTGATAGGGAATAATCAATCCTGTAGTTTGTCTTGCTTTTTTGTACTTAGTGGCAGAAAGAATTGGTGGTACAGCACTTCTCCTGGGTGATTAGGATGTGTGAGGATAAATGGAAGATGGAATTTTGATCTCTGTTCTCAGTTTTTGATTGACCTCCAAGAAGCTTAATTACAGGGGTTTCCTGGTTTCTTCCCTAGCAGCACGGGATGGTGATCTTACTGTAACATGGAGGTGCTGGGAACCCCACCCGGTGTTTATGGAATGGTTGAAGTCCCTTTAAGGGAAGAGTTTTCCCTTATCCCGGAAGGATTTCAGTTTACGTGGGAGGGGTGAGGTGAGGTGGGTGGTGCTGTGAAAGGACTGGCTGGTTGTCAGCAGAGATCCCAGAAGGGAAGGTCAGCAGGTGCTGGAGAAGGACAAGGGATATGTGTGAGTCGGTGAGGAGCTGCAGTGGGAGTGGGGACTGTGGGAAGAGCTGTAGGTTTAAACAATCCCAGTATGAGGATGACTTTGGAGCACTGGCGAAAGGCTAAGGTTGTGGAAGCCCAACTAGCAAATAGTTTCTCGTTTGGAAAGGAATATTCTTCAGGGAAACATGGATGCAAAGGATACCCTTTGTGGTAAATTTTGTGCTGGTTTTGGTGGCTTAGATCTCCCCCTTCCAGCACCCAGTCCATGGATCCCATCAAAGCACATCTGATGTCCTGCAAGGGCTCTTGAAGGATTACTTGAATAAGAAAACTTGACTGTTTAAGAAAACTGAAACAAAACAAAAATGGGACACTGACTTCCCCTTCCAGCAATCCCTGCTTTTTCTCACTAAGGAGGAACACTGGAACACTTTGGAGTCCACAACCAGGCTTGGTGGTGTTGGATGCCCAGACAAGAACAGCAGCATGAGTTGGCCACTCTACTTTTTGTGTTGTTCAGAGCTACATCTCTGCAGCTCTGAGAGGAGTCCGGGCACTGTGGTGCAATTCCCCTTCCCAAACAGTGACAGACTGTCAGGAACTTTTCCTGAAGATGTAGAGAGGTACCAGAGCAACTTTCATAACTCTTGCAAACAGCAGTATCAGCTCTGTAGGACAAACCATTGGATCTGTAGGATACCACATTCCACTGAACCTCCTCCAGATGCAAAAATCTGACAGCAGCAAATCCAGCTGTGGTGAGGATTGTTTATTAGCTGGCACTTTATCTTCAGCTGTGAGTGAAATGGGGCAAGAGAAGACTGAGTCAAACCCTCCTTTTTTTTGTGCCATGTGCTTGGAATAAAGAAGGGAATGCTCTCTGTGACAGCCGTAAGTAGCAGAGACTGGCATGAAGAAACCTTCGGTCACAGAAGGATGACCAAGTTGAAGCTTTTCTCAAACCCATGGTATCTCTCCTTGCCTAACCCTTGCATTTCCTGGAGTCTTGTTCAGACTTCCAGATGCTTTGTGCATTCCTTGCTGGTGGAATTTCAACAACAGGTGGAATTGTTTGGTGTCTGAGTCTTCCAGACAGCTGCTGAGAATTGTTCTGGTCAAATGTCATCATCCTGAGATGGACTGTCAGCCCAGTTTCTGTAGCTGTCTTCATAAACCCCTTCATCTTGTAATGGATGAATAATCAGAAAAGCAGCTTTTATTTAAGGGCCACCCCTGCAGCCAAGCCTGTGAGAGATCGGTGGGGCCCCTTGGAAACACGGTTTAGACTTCTAAAGCTCCGTGTTAATACTGGCTTTGTCATAGGGAACGGGTTTTTCTTCATCTTGACTTTAAAAAATGGCTCTGTGTGTGTCTCAGGGGTACAAATTAAAGAGTCAAGTCCTGTGGGTTTGAATAAGAAGCATCTAGATGACAAAATACTTCTGCAAGTTCCTGAGAGAGCAGATGTTTACCTGTGTGCAGGTAGGCATCATGGAACTTGCATCATTGACTTCTAAATGCCCAAGCCTAAGGGATAATAGAATTAAAACAACTGTGTCATGTTACTTAAAATTTCCCTTTAATCTGCCTCTAAAAAGATGTGATGCAACAGAGAATTCCCTGGGGATCTAAATAGTGGTTGGAGCTTTTTTTAAAAAAAACAACAGGATTTTTTTTTAATGGATCCTAGATTTGAAAAAATAAAACACTGGTCCTCTTAGTCTATATTTAACAGTTCTTCTCTTTCATGATCTGTGTTATTAAGGTTGGTGTTAATTCAGATGCTGGACAACTCATGTTGTGCATAGAGGGATGTAACACAATCCTTGTGTTCTCCAGACCAAAAAGAAAGTGTTTTGGGGGTATTAAGGGCTGTTTTTAGTGGAAACTGGGAGGGGTGGCTGGCACAGATGGGTTTTCTTTCCCCTTTCTCCCTACTTTATGCAAGCGCTTGTCGCTGTGGAGCCGCTAGCCACGTGCAAGAACCAGGCTGAATCGGGTGAGGCGGAATTCTGATTTTATTATTTAATTCTAAAACTTATATAGACTTTTGAAAGTTCCTCCAGATTGGGTCAATTCAAAACCTCCCCCTAGGCCGATAGGCCAGGTTGAACCGTCCATCATTCCAGAGACAGTTTCAATAATATCCAAACCTTATCTTTGTTTATAGGACACAGGGAGAAGAAGAGAAAAATTCCCACGGGAAAGAGTCTGTGCTGTCATAAGCGCTAATTGAAATAATATTGCTGATGCATAGGTTTTAGAGTGAAAGTTGTGATCAGGGAAGCATCTGTGTCTGTGGATGTTGCAGGGAACTCCCAGTCACCAAATCAAAGGTGGATGTGACAGGTAGGTCAGCAGCTAACGTGGCGATTTAAACTCTGTGCTGCGAGTTTTGTGCTGGCCTTGGTGGGAGATGCACAACCCAAAATGTGCAGCCTTGTGCTTTTGACAGCCAGGTGAGCAGCATTGCTGGGCCTTGTACTCCAGCTACAATAGCCGTGCTGGAACTCAATTTTCATGCAATAATCCAAAATAATACACGGATACTGCAAATTATTTCATTCTGCCATGATTTTTGAGGTGTTGGGCGTTCCCCACCCGGCCTGTGGCCCTGCAGGCCCTTGGCTGTGTCTCAGCCCTCGTCGGATCCAACCACCAAAGCCACAGCAGCCTTGTGCCAACACCTCCCGCACCGCGCTGGCCTCGGTGCGGTTCATCCCCGTACCCTGGAGCTGCTCCATGACACCTCTGAGGCACCTGCAGGCCTTGCACGGGCCGGGCACGGCAATGAGTGTGAGGGAGCCGGGCCTTGCGCGGCCAAGGAGGTGCCAGGGGTGGGTTTGGTGGCGAGATGGCCGCTTTCGTGGTGTGTCCTGGGCGGTGTCTGTGGGGACAGGAGCCATGCGGGGGTTGCGGAGCCAGCGATGGGGCAACACAATCCCCGCACGGCCCGGCCCCTCCCGGGGCCCTTCAGAGGGGGAGCGCCGCGGGGACTTTTGTCTGGCCTCAGCTGCGCCCGAGCCAATCACAGCTCGTCGGCGGTGAGTGACAGCCCTACCGCCAATCACCAGCAACGGGTGCTGCCGCCCACAGCCAATCACCGCAGAGCAGACGTAGTGCTTCACCAATAGGCTCTTAGCGGTGAGGCAAGGCGCCTCGGAATAGACAGGGAGGCGGGGCAAAGGGGAGAGTGGCAGGGCGCTGCCCAATAGGAGCTTGCGACTGTGTTTGAACCGTCCAATGAGAAGGCTGGAGGTGGGCAGGGCTTGCGGTGTGTATAAAAGGCGCGGCGGTGCGGGCGGCGGCTGCAGTTGTCACCGGTAGCGGTGGGGTCAGGTGGCAGGAGCGTCTCCGTCTCTCGGACCATCACTGTACAGAGCCCTTCCCTCGGTCCGGCCCTTCCGCCATGACCACCACGGCCACGTTCTCGGGCATGGACCCCAATGGCAGGAACAGCTCCAGGTCTGCGAGGGGCTAGAGGGCCGCTGGGACCCAGAGGGTGGTTGGTCTGGGAGTCCCGTGGAGGGCATGTCCGGAGCGGTGTTGGGGCGCGGTGCTGGGGCGGGGGCTCCGGCCAGGCCGGGGCTGTGGGTGTGCGATTCCTCCCGGCCTCTCCCGGGCGGGTCGGCCGGAGGCAGGGCCGGCCGCGCCCACCNCTGGGTGGGGCCGGGCGAGCTCCATTGTCTGCGCTGCCCGGCCCCCCCTGCCCGCCCCGCGCCGCTCTGCCCGCGGGGCCCGCTCGGTCCGCGAGCTGCCGGTGCTCGGGGTCGGGGTCGCCCCTTCCCCGGGCCGCGGCCCCGCTCCCGCGGGCGAGCCGGGGCGGGAAGGGGGGGGGGGGCGGAGCGGGGCCTGNTGGGGGGCGAAGCGGAGCCTGTCTGGAAACAAAGAAAACTTGGCAGGTTGGTCTGGAGGAGATGCACAGCGCTGGGTCGGGCACCCGCGGTCTCGGGAGTCACAGCTGGAGAGGATCGTGTCGTTTTCCACGCTATCGTGGCTTTTTTCTCTAAGGTTTTGGCCTGACAAAGCGGATGCTTCCTGTTCCCTTTTGGCTTTTCAGACTGTATTTTAAAGCGGAAAAAAAAAAACCCTTTACAAAGCTTGTTTCCAAACCTTTTACCAGAGCTCTTCCTGGAGCTGCGGGTGGATTTACGGTGGACATCACTGGGTATGAGGTGGAATTTTAATAGCATTTCATTGCTTGAAGTGTTAAACGTGGCTTTCATAAAGCAAGTTACAGCATTTGAGGCTGTGAGAGGCTTCTAATAAAATCTGTCAGCATTTACCTGAGGCTGGTAAAAGGGATTATTCCTTTTTAACAGTTTGAGTGATGGATTTTTTTTTTCCCCCTTCAGTTATCTTTTCTGTTAATGCCATTAAGTCTGTCAGTGGAAACTGTTGTGCCCTTAAGAGAGTACTGGTTTCACTGCTCTGGTAAAAAGAGATGATCTAAGGTTTGGGAACAAGCCCTGCTTTGAACAGACTGTTCTTCAGATTAGTAGCTGCAACAGCTATACCTAAGAAAATAAACCTTCTATACATTTCCTCAGAGAAAAAAAGATAAAGGAGTGATTCAAGACCATTACACCACATCTTGATTCAGAAAGGAGACAAAACAAGTCATAATAAAACATACTCTCCAGTCTCCTGGGATCCTCCCATTAGCAGCTGAGCATTAGTAATTCTTAGCATAAGAATTTGTTAGGAAAAGTATTTTTCTAGTTAAGAAAATATCCATGTCACACACTTTTAGCAATTTCCCTTGCCATTGGGTTGTTGGAGAAGCATTTTTGTGTTGCAGCTGGAATGTAAGAGGCACAAGCTCTCCAAAGATGTGAATTGTACGATTGGACACACTCTTTGTGTTGAATTCCAGGTTTGGAGCATTAACAAGCTGGGTGCTGTTTCCTGTTCTAACTTTGATTTATTAAATTTTTAATAAGAGGGAGTGTGCACCATCCTTAGTTTGTCCTGGTGTTCATTTTGGAGCGCTGGAGGTCTTGAAAGACCAAGAAGCCCCATGTTCTGTTGGTATCTTCACATCTCTGTGGGAGTTTTGAAAGTTCTCACACACAGTTTTATTCTCCTGGCTTTTGTCTGGCTTCTCCAGCTAACCCAAGATCTCCTGCTTATGAAAATAAGATCAGGAGGAGTTTATGTTTCAAGATTTATTTTGCTGCAGCTGTTCATTTTGGTTGGGTTCTGCAGGTTGGAGAGCAGACTGAGCAGGCTTCTTTTGTGTCTGTCTAAGAGTAGATTGTTAGATTTAGGTTACATATCTGGAGCTTTGTACACGTGTCTCTCCTAATAATAGTCAACTCCAAGCCGTTTAATTTCACCTTTTACTTCTAGACCACAGCAGCATCCTGCAGACTTGAGGGCTTTTTCCTGAGGAAACAAATCTAAATAAAGGCTGCAGCCCCCAGCCATCAGTGGTGCAACCAGTCCTTTGATTCAAATTTCAGTCTTTGCTCTGCAGCCAGTTGGAAGATTAATATTAACCTTCCCAGGGTACTCTTAAAAAAGCTGGAATTTGACATGGCCACATAGTTATTTTTATTTTTTATTTGGCTCAGACTGGTGGGAGCAGCCCTTGGTGTGACACCGGATGGAACAAGGGCACGAGTAGAGCGCGGGAGCATTTTATTTTTGTAAGTGCCACTGAAGAGCAGTGGAGATACAGTGCCAGGATGGAATTCTGGCAGGAGCTTACCTGGATAGTGAAGTGATGTGCTGGAGCCTCTGTTTGACGTGCTGGGAGTGCAGCTGGGGGCTGGCACAGCGTGTAAAGCTGCCTCTCTCCGCAGAGTGCTGCGTCCTCCCGGCGGCGGCTCCAACTTCTCCCTGGGCTTTGACGAGCCCAAAGAACAACCCGTGAGGAGGAACAAAATGGCATCCAGCATCTTTGGAACTGCTGAGGAGAACCCACCTTCCTGGGCTAAAGCATCAGGTAAGGCTGTAGTGCTTTGTTTCCACATCTGCTGATGGGCATTGATTCATTTTGTGGCTCAGCCTGATGCTGCTGGTGACTGTGGAAACCAGAGTTCCCTTCCTACTTGGTACTTTGGGGCTGTAAATGATGTCTGCTTGTAGGGGATTGTTTATTTCTCATTAATTTCTTCCAGGAAGGTTTATTTTATGCAGGTGTTGGGCATGTTACAAGCAGAGAATTGTATTTTGGATGCAATTTCTTCAAGTTAAGTCACGCAAGTGGACTTGTGTCTTATTGTTGGAGTAGCACTGATTGGTCTTGATTATTCAGAGGAAGTTTAGCCTCGTGTTCTCACAGCTGGGATTAAGCTTCCATTTCTGCAGAGCACTGCCAGTATGGGTGGCCTTGGGACCCCAAACTCCATCTGTTTCAATGACACCCTTACTGCATGGGGTGCTGCTGTAAGACAGTAATTTGTGAGTTATTATTTGAAGGACCACGACTCTTTAGAATGGTAAAGCTCTAATTTAAAAGAAAAACCTCTCCCAAAGTACCAAAATCTATGACTATTTATGATCTGCTTCCACATGAAGTTTATCTTGCAACCTGATTAGAAACAATCTCTGCTTGTAGGGGCTAAGCCAGGTGAAACCAGAGACAGCTGTGAATCGTCTGGACCACAAAGAACAAACTCAACTGAGGCAAACTGTGGAGACTTTGTAGATCCCAAGGTCAGTACTTGACTACAAAGAGCCTGATAATGGACAATTCACACTCTGTGTGGGATTGATTTATCACGGATGTTCACACAGTTGGAAGCATTGTAGGATTTGAAGCCTTTCTCTCAAATCTGTTTTTTCCTGAAGGTTCCCCTTTCCATCTGATACTCTTCCAGTATGCTGAGGAAGGAAGGGCTGGATTTTTCACAAGGACCACTTTGTAGAGCTCTTAATCCATCTCATTGCTGAGACAGTAATGAAGTGATGTGAAATCTAATTTCAGCTCTGTGTGTGATTGTGGGTTTAAACATCTCACAAACAATAGTTACTGCAGCAAACTCTGTGTGGGTCTGACAAAGAACTTGGTTTCACATCCCAGCAAATTCTTACCTCAGTAGCATCAATGCTTGTTTTAATAATACCATCAGGTGTGTTATTTTCTATATAAACTCCTTACTTAGTAGCAATATGGAGCATGATCTGTAGTGTTAGTGGTGTTAATTAAGTGAAATTTGCTAGATGTGTGATTACATTTAATGGGAAAAACAGGATTCTTTTGAAACACAGTAAATTCAGTAAAAAACCAGTAATTCCTCTGAACTTAGGTTGCTAGGAATGTAGGATAGCCTGTATTTGCATGAACAAAGTGAAAAAAAGAAATCTTGTTGTTTAAAACTCTCCAGCCTTAGGTTTTCTGAAAAGAACTGTATAGGTAAGTAATTGACCTCAAACGTTGTAGCAGACACCTTTTATCTTAGGTTTTATTTTGGTAATTGGCATCAAGCACCACAACCCATTTTTGTTATTAATTGTAGCTTTAAGTCACAAAACTGTTCTTTGTTACGAAAAACGTCTTGTTTCAATTTAGCAAATACAAGTGAGTTTATTTTCTGTGGTATATTTTCTACTATAAATTTAACTGTTTGTCTAATTCTACTTTCTACTAAATTGTTTTGAATACTGTAGTTCTCAGCTTTGCAAACAGATTCTTCCCATGTGGAATAATCTACTTTTATGCAGTAATTTAGCTGCAAACAGCCTGAGACTTAAGGTGGTACATTTGTGTCAGTTTCTATGCTTTTTTTAATCCCAGTTTCACTGTGTAATTAGCAGTGTTAAATCTATGAAAGCTGATAAACCTGATGCCATTGAGGAGCCTTGGCTGCTGCTGGGAGACTCCCTATCTTTGTGTCAAGCTGCAGCCTGTGAACAGATGCAGTATGTAAAGAATGTTTAACTGTTTATGTAGTGAAGGAAACTTCATCAGGAACAAAAAAGCTGATCTGTATTTCATAAATGAAGTTAAATACCCTGGACAGAACAAATGCTCTTGGTCTTGCCAACAGATAAATGTTCGGTGTTGCAAAGAGTTGCTCAGTAGAAAGCAGATGACACTCAACTCCTGCTTGTTGCTGTCATTGTAATTTTTTTGCCCCTCCTGCTGGGTAGTGGGAATGTTCTGGATCCCGTCAGTGCTGCCTGATGTGGGATGCTCTGTACAATAAAGTGTTCATACCCACCTGTGTCCTTCACTGCGGGAGTAACAAATGTGCCACGTGTCATCAGGATTACTCCAATATCTGTTTCAGTTTTTCTAAGTATGTTAGGTAAATAAAGAGCTGGTTAAATTGTAAATCAATCTGTAAGAAATGGTGCTTAAAAACCCATGATCTCCATCTGTAGATTATGAGTGCAGAACCCACTGTGCCACTCTGGGCTCTGTCCCTCAGAGCCCATTGCTGCTCTGAAAGTGCCTCCCTGCATCTGTGGCTCAGAATGTGGTGCCACAGAGAGCAGTGTGCCCAGTCACACCATGGAGGAGTATCCACTCCATGGAATAGGAAAATGCTTTGTGAAACATGAGATGTAACATGTCCCTCTCTCTTTTCTAGGGAGGAGATGTTGGTGGTGACATTTTTGGTGAGTAACTCCCTTGGACTTCTCTAGTAAAAGCCTTTTGCAGATGGCTTTGCAGTAGAAGCAGATGTAGGATCTATAAATGGTCATTTGTTAGGAAAGAGGCAGCCTGGGGTTGTCACTGGAATCCATCAAATCAACAAAGTGCCCAACTGCTTCAGTGGAGCGTGGGCATGGAGGGAAATGGTGGAGTGCTGTTGCTCATCAGGGTAAAAAGGAGAACAGTCCTGTTGGTTTATTTTGCCAGCAGCTGTTGGTGTCAAGATTTGTCTAAGTACTGGAAGGTAGGGTGGAGACTGTTTTGCAAAGAGTTCAGTGATTGAAAGGCCAGACTGCTGTTAAGGTTGCTTATAATTAAATAGGACAGTTAAAATAATTGATTTTAGTTTAGCAGTTTCCTTCTTTCCCATTGTTTTCTCATACAGCAAACTCCACATTCACGGAAAGAATCAAACCCAGCTACTGCTTCTGGAAGTGTCTGCATTAACCAGCTTTTAACTTCCTGTTGCTTTTTAAATGCTGATTTCTGCCAAGGAAGTTGATCTGCATACTGCAAATCTCCTGTAACCAGAGGCATTTCCCCTTCAAGTGCTTTTTCTAGCTCTTAGGCTGGAAATGTCTCCTTTGCAAGATTCACTTTAGGAATAGCTGACTTCCTGATGACAGGAATGTGTGTGTTGACTGCTGCTTTCCAAGTGCTACTTTCAACACCTAAGAGTGGTGGGACATCCCTGAGGCCATTAGCACCTCCATGTCCTGAAAAGACTTTTGCTGGGAGGGGGGAAAGCTTTTCCAGAATGTTTCCACTACCTCTGAGTGGTATCTGTGCCCAAAATAAGTGTTGCCTCTCTAGCAGGCTGCTTCTAATCCAACTGTACAGGCTCTAGAATTTCTTTCCCATGTCTGTCTGATCTTAATTAGCACTGTAGGCATCTAGAGTTTATGCCTTGAGTAGGAGGATGTGGTTTGCTAATAGAAGAAAACTGCTCCAAGGGCTCTGCTGCTTTTCCTGGTGCTTGTTTAAACCAACTCCCCACAGGGCAGAGGAGATCCCACAAACAGCAGGGAGGTGAGAAGGACTGGGATGCCAGGAAGCAGAAATAGGGCTGCCTGGGATCAGGACAGCTGGCTGAAACTTGAAGTGCAAAGTGGTATTCCTCACTTTCAAAAAAAGTTCACATTTCTACAGGTGTTGTATTTTTGTCTTTTGGTTTGTTTCTGGCAAGTGACAGTGAAGGAAGTTTTTATCAAGGGTCAGGTAAATCTATGCTGGCAGGTGGTTAAAAAACAAGTGTTATGGAAAGTAACTGGGGTTGTTTCCTGTTGTGGCCATGACTGAAAATTAAATTTTTGAAGGTGGCCAAGATGAAATAAAAATAGCAGGCAAAGGTTTGAATGTTAAGCTTTCACTGATGGTACTTAGCAAGGAATAGAAATTAATGCCTCCTGCAAATGCTGTCTGTGGTAGATACCTGAACATCCCGATAGATTGTTAAATTAATTCCTACCATTGGCACCCATAGCTTGGGGTGTTGTAGCTCAGTGGAGCCCAGTCTCGCTGATCTGGCTGTGTCACTCCTCCATGTGTCAGGTGGAATGTGTATATTTATTAATCAAGCCTGTCCAGGGTAAAAAGAACCATTTGCAGCAGGGCTCATGTTTCCTCTTTGGGAGCTGTAGTTCCTTTCTGGGTATCAGAGTTCCCAGTGGTTTGCAGTGCACTCAGCAGGGAGCTGTTTCATGGATTAGACCCTTTCTGAGAAGGGAAGAGCTTTAATATTTTATCTGATCCTGTTGGTTTTGCCACTTCACTCATCAGGCTGGCAAACTTACCTTGATTATGTGGGAAGTGCTAATGTGTATCAGCTACACGAGGAGCTGCAGAAACTTCCCCCAAAGCCTCTTGTGCTGGTAATTCTTGTTTCTTCTGTGATTCAGGGGCAATGTGAGCTGAATGAATGTGAGCAGCTAAGGAGAATTAGACAGTGCCCAACTGAGTGTCAGCAGTGCCTGACTGTACATGACCCACAGGAAGGTGGAGCCTGGATCCTGCACAGTGCTGGGACTGTCCCCAGGCAGGGACATTCAGCACTTACTGAGTCAGCAGACACTGGGACACCACAGCTACAGGAGCTTCAGGCTTAAAACGTGGTGTTAACTGTTTGTTTCAGCTATGCTGGGTTAGTGAGCACAGCAGAGAATCTGTAGTGGAGATTATTCCTGATTGCATGGGGACTAGGCTCAGATGCTGGAGTTCTTTGAGATTATTATAAGCATGAATACAGGGAGCTTCAGTGGACACAAGTGGGGTTTTGGTGTTTCTGATAACATTTTGCATTGAAAAAAATAAACCGAGTTGACACAGGATGTGAGGAAAGCTGCTGCTGGGGGTAGGAAGAATAGGAGGCAAAGGGTAGGACTTAGTAATTCCCTTTCAGGTTGGAAAAATGAGCTATGGGAGGTGATGCTGGGGATGGTTTTATTCAGTGCCTTCGTCTGTGACCTGGAAAAGGTAATGAACAGTGAAGTCTCCAATTTTGTTGGTGATATTACCTCTTTCAAGTAGTCAAATTGTGCTGATGGTGGGAAAATCTCACTGTCAGAAGGACTCAGCTAAATGAGGTAGGCAGGATAATCCTTGTGTAAGCAAGTATAAAGTAATGAATCTAGCGGGGGGAAAAACCCCAAAAACTAAGCCATGGCAGCCTTGTGTTCAGCTCTGTGCTGTGGTGCTCCCAGGATCTGCCTCGAGTCCTTCCCCTTGAAATTCTTTGAGGTGTTTGGAGGTGCCAGCAAAATACTGAATGTCATCAGGGAGAGGATGGAGAATGACATTTTTTCTGTAAACAACGGTAGTACCCCCATATCTTGAATTGTGTGCAGTCCTTGACACTTGAAGAGCAGGGAGTCGTAGTGGAGGTTGACAGGGAAGGTGATGGGGAAGATGATGGGGTGCAGTGGCTGCTCTGTGAGGGGAGATTGGAATAGTTGTGCCTGTTCAGTTTGAAGAGAAGGCTGGGGGAGGGAATTTGATCAAGATCTACTAAATTGTGAAGCTTAGGGTGAATGTGCAGCAGTTCTCTGAATTCTCCCAACCCAGAATTAGTGAGCATGAGATGAAACAAAGGGGTCTGTTGAAAACAGGTGAGGTTCATCTTCACCCCCAATATCAGGGGCTACTTGGTGCTGATTTGGGCCTTTGGCTCAGAACTGGTCGTGCTAACCTGTTAAAATGTGAGATGCTGATGTACTTGCTGTACTCAATTGTCAACAAAGCAGATACATTAGTTTGCTCCAGTATCTAAAGTGCTTCCTGTGAACAATTCCTTCTGTGCCCTGTCTTTGCTTGTGGTTGCTCAGAAGGTTTTGAAATAAACTATTGGATGCTCTCCAGGGAGTGTACAATCAGAGCCTCCCCATGCATGGCTGTTCCCTGGTGTGTCCTGTGTGAAGCCTCAGAAGTGTGTCAGATCTCCTTCCCTCCAGTTAGGAAATTGGGGATGCAGTTTGAGCTCTTGCTGGTGCTGCTGTGACTCCCAGCACCTGCTCAAACTTCAGTGACAACGCCAGAGTCACGACGCTGACTAATTATATGTACAAGACTGAAGCCTTAAGCTGCTTGTCATTAAAAAAAAATGAATTGCTGGTGTCCCCTAATAGCAGCTGGGTGAATGTGGCTCTTGCTGAAGGCCTGAGACTGAGCTCTAAGGCCTCAGATTTGATCTGAGAAACACTTCTGAGGGCCAAGTCTGCCCTGCCAGAGGGTGATGGCATTGGAGTGTGTCTGTACCCCTGGACAAAACTGATAGGAGCTGAGCTTCCGTCTGAGCCAGCCCAACATCTGGCTCTCATCATCCACATCAAACACTTTAAAAGCTTCTTTTCTTCTAGAAAACACTGAGGCTGATGTAGAAGCTGCCCCAGGTCAGAGTGAAGAAAAGTCCCTGCCTGCTGCACCTGTTCCTAGCCCAGTAGCACCAGCACCTGCACCCTCCAGGAGAAATCCACCCGGTGGCAAGTCCAGCCTAGTCCTCGGTTAAACCTTTCCCTTCCTGACTGTTTTGAACTCGTGTCTGTTTTCTTTCCCCCATGCTTGTGAACTGCACAACTTGAGCCTGACTGTACATCTCAAATTTCTTTCATTAAAGAGAAGCACTTTATGTACTCCATCTTTTTTTTGAAATCAAGGGTTTTTTTCCACTTCTGTCCTGTGTTTCCCCCAGATCTACTGGAAGTGACATGAGTGTTTTCTAGTGATAGACTTGAGGGAAAGCTTTATGAAGTATTGTAATGTAATTCAAAGGAGAGTAGCTTGGTTCTAAGTGTGCTTAGAGGGTTTTTGTACTGAAGTTTTTTTTTTTTTAGAACCCCTTAGCTTTACAAGGGTCTAGAATCCTGGTTAACCAGGCCAGCAAATAATCAGCAAGAGCAGTCCCTTCCTCCACATGTGGGATTTAGGGATCTAAAAGGCTTCATTGACTGCATGTGGTAAATGCCTTGAGCCCTGCTGTGCCATATGAATCATTAAGTGGTTAATGTACACCATGCTGCCTTTAAAAACAAAATAAATCTTGATACTGGACTACTATGACACAGGGTCTGTGCCAAATAGAGGGCTGATGACCAGAGCCACCTGGCCTAGTGCTGGGAAGGGGCTGATTCAGACTTTATTCAGTAAAGGTGGAGTGGATCACATAAATAAGAATTACAGGGCATTTTTTTTTTTTACAACTGACTCAATGCTGTGCATGATCATGCTGGTGCTTGACCATGAGGTGAAAATCTCATCCTTTAAAGTGTGTGTTGTAATTTCACGAAGCTGGATTGTTGCTTAAAAGTAAATAATATAGAAATTTTGAAGCAGTGTTTCCTGTGTGGGTTTTATTTCATGGTTTTGGTTTTGCTTTGTTCTCAGTTGTCCTTGTCTCTCAGCCAACCTGCCCTGTTCTAACAGAGAGTTCTTACACCTGGCTTAAGGTCACCACCCTGTGCCATCTTCCCCTGAAGAGAGAATCTGACTTATCTCTTCATTTTTGTCTTCTAGATCAGAGAACTGTGGAATATGGCTTGATACATATAATCTGTTTTATCCAAAATACTGTTTTTTATCAAGAAAATTGAGAAAAGTTTATTTTCCTCACTAAAAAGAAAAGAAAGGAGGACCCTAAAAAGGGAGGGGGTGGAATTGAGACCAAACCATGAAGTTCCCTGCTGTCCTGGCAGGGCTCTGCTGCCCAATAAGCCACAGCAGAGGATCTGTATGGAGCTCCCGTGTCTGCTGGTGCCTTTTCCACCCTTCTCCTGGAAGAACCGGTGCCTGAAGCACCCTGGTTTTCCAGATCACTGCTGGAGAAGCCCTGCTGAACCTACCGAACTGGATTTGCTGCTCCTCTCCTCCATCTGGGGGGGGTTCCCTGTAGCTGATGTGCAGCATGCCCCGCACCGACTGCATAGAGAGCATGGGGAATAACCCATTAATTAGTATTTCCTTTGCAAGCCCCATGCCCAGGGGAATTTGTTAATGCTGCTCGATGGCTGCTGAGGCTCCGCTGCACTCCTTTCTCCTCGCGGGGGAGGACGGGGCAGCCGCATCCCGGCCGCTGCGGGGTCCCCAGGGCTGTCGGGGGGCGGCTTTTGTGGGTTTTTCCTCGATTCCCGCTGGAGCCCGCCCTGTTCCCACACGGAGCTGCCCTCGGGGCGCCCCGCCCCCCTCATGCATATTCATGTGGGTAATCCATATGCATGAGCGCTCTCGCCTGTGCCGGAGGCGGGGGCGCTGCGCCCGCGTGTGCCGGGAGCGGAGAGCCGGGACCGGGATCGGGATCGGGATCGGGATCGGGATCGGGATCGGGATCGGGATGGGCAGCGCGGCCGCGCCGCTGCGGGTGCTGGTGGACATGGACGGGGTCCTGGCCGACTTCGAGGGCGCGGTGCTGCGGGAATTCCGCGCCCGCTTCCCGGCGGAGCCGCGCGTGGAGCTGGCGGAGCGCAGGGGCTTCTCGGTGCGGGAGCAGTACCGCAGCCTGCGGGAGGACCTGGCGGTGAGTGCGGCTGCGGGGCCGACGCACCCTCCCCACCCCGCTGGGAAACCTCTCCCTGCCCGCCGGCCTGTGCAAAGCTCGCCGTGGGACCAGTGTTTTTTAAAAAACCCTTAAATTATCTGCAGGTTTTTTTGTCCGTGATGTCTAAATGGGATTCGTTTAAGGAATACTCAAGCAATGTCATGTTTGTTTATGTAAGATAATAACCAAAATCATGCCTATTCACTATATTTACAGGTTTCTAGTTCCAGGAACTTTTCACCATCAATAGTCATCGATCAGAGCTCTGGCACTTTGGAGCCTGTGGAAATGCTGACTGGATCCACACTCCTGTCTATCAGCCAGTGGCAGGAGCCACTCTATGGGACAGGAGGGAAATTAAATTGTCATTTCTTAGCAGTGACAAACCCCCAGGCTCAGTAAAGAATCTTAAAATGAGCAATGAACTTCTCAGGGAATGTGAACAACACAGCCCAGATCAGCATCTCTTCCATTTCCTGACAGAGTCCTCGACTGTCCTGTGGTGACCAGAAGGAAGGGTGAAGTTTGGATTTACAGTATTTGTAATTTTGCTTTGCAAACCTCTCTGTTACTCATTCAGCCATCAGCAGACATTAAAAATGGCAGCAGTTTGCATGGATGGAGGGTGTTCCACCAGCCTTCTCCCGCAGCTCCTGATTTCTTACCTGCTGTGTACTCAGCTCATCAGGGCATGCAGAGGGAATATGAATACAGGATTTCATTCTGTACAAACCCAGATATAACATTTATAGTTCTTGTCCTGCTGTGAACACGTGCAGAGTGCTCAGGGAGCTTTGGGTAAGTTATTCTGCTGCACAGCGAGAGCAAGAACATGAGTAGGTAAAGAGCAAGCTGAAGATGGTTCAGTGAATGGTTTGATGACAGAATTCCCACACACATATCCCTCTGTAAAGGGCTGATGATCCTCCTGGAAGAAGTCACTGGTTATCACTGCACAAATTAAGGCTGCATGAAACACAAAATTAGAAATACTGTGAGTCCAGACTTCACCCTTCCTTCTGGTCACCACAGGACAGTCGAGGACTCGGTAAGGAAACTGCTGGTCCAGGCTGTGCTGAACACTTTCCCTGAGAAATTCATTGCTCATTTTAGGATCCTGTACTGAGCCTGAGGGTTTTTTACTGCTAAGAAATGACAATTCTCATTCATTTCACTCCTGTTCCATAGTGAGGTAAAGGCTCTTGCACCAGAGGAAGGGGCAGGAGTACTGGATCCAGTCAGCATTTCCACAGGCTCCAAACTGCCTGAGTTCTAATTGATGACTATTGATGGTCAAAAGTTCCTGGAACCAGAAACCTGTAAATATAGTCAGCAGACATAAATTTGGCTATTATTTTGCATAAACAAACACGATTTATTGTTTAAATGAGTATTCCTTAACTGAATCCCATGGACAAAAAAAAAAGTTGCAGGAAATTTAAGGGGTCATGACTTTTTATTTGTTCTTTTTAGGAAGCTCTACAGTCTGATCTATCCAGAAAATTGCACTTTGTTCTATTTCTGGAATCCCCATTCCCTAATGTGGTTCATGCTCATCCTGTTCCTCCCCAGACCTTAGGTGTGGCAATGAAATAACCTGACAACTGGTTTGAGTCCCACGCACACCAGCGTGGCAGAGAGCTCTTATCTTGTTGTTCTAGCCTGGCTTCCTAAGGAAATTAGCTTTATGGAGCTGTGCTGTGTGTCTGTCTCCTTCAGTAATCTCTGGAGCTTTGGGCTGGTTTAGGCGTGTTTGGCAGAACAATAAAGTTATAGTTTTAAAGATTTGAGGCTCCTTTGGGTTCTATGTAAATACCATCCATTAGTTTAAAAACAGAGCCCTTGTTTGTTCTGCTGTGGCTGTATAGGGTGTCTGGGGGGCAGGAGAATCCCCGTGGAAAGTCTGCCCTTGGCTCCAGCTGCAGGAAAAGCTTTGGCAGGAACCAGCAGCCCACACAGGGCAGTTTGTGGGGCCACGTGTCCACGCAGGGAAACTGAGCCTGCAGTTTGTCAGTGTTGAAAGGAGGGGATCAGCTGGACACCAGGGAGTCAGCTGGACACCAGGCTCTTTGGGGCAGGTGTCGGCTGTGTCTGTCCATGAACTTCCAGGGTGTGGGATATTCTCCTGACATGGGCTGGGAAATGCTGTGGTGATGATTTATGCATCACCTCTTCCTGAGTGGTGTTCATGCTTTGTTGGTGCTGAGCAGCTGAAACTTGAGCCATTATTTTGTTTTTGTTTCTCTTTTGATTGCAAGTTGATCATTAATTTCACACTGCAAATCCATTTTATTTAGAAGGACTTGTAATCCATTTTATTTTGTTCAAGGTTTTTTCACTGCACTTGCCTGTCTGCCCTCCTGTGTATGTGGCCATCTTGGTGGGGATTTATCTCCATGTTTCCTGGCCCCAGACAGTTTCAAGAAAAGGATTCAACATCCCCACCAGCGGTAAAAATTTCTAGAATTACTTTTAAGTCCTGCAAATGGGAAAGCTTAGGGACAGATGTAGTCCCTCCAGTTTTGTATCCAAATTGTTACCTTACTAATGGAAGTCAAAAAGAAACATTCAGCATTGGTAGCATGAAAATGAGGAAAGAAAATGGTTTTACTTTCTATTTCTAGTCACTTTTTTATGAGAGGAAATGGCTTTTGGTTCCAAGAGTCATCAAATCAAATTTCTTTCTTCAACAAAGCCAGACTTTTTTGTGACGTGGTGGAAACTTGCCAGTTTCTGGTGTCTTGCTGTAGGATAAAAGAGCTTTCAGACACGAGCCCCAAGTCTAATTCAATCTCCTTGGGAAGAGCTCCAGGGAACTGTTGCTGGGATCAGGGAGGCTTTGCATGGAAACAGAGATACAGGCAGATCTGATTGCCATGTCTGCACCTAGACAGGCTCCTTAACCTCTTCTGGTCTGCGTGTGAAATCAGACAGTGCTTCCAACTTTCTGGCTGTTGATTTATGAGTATTTGTAGGTGGTGATAACTGAGTGAGCTTCAGGATCTGGGAGTCTGGTTTAACTCCTCACTGCTGCTTAATTGAAATGGGGTTTATGTTGATGTTCCACTGGTGATACCGAGCAAGGAGACCTTCAGCTGGACTCTAAAGAGCTGGGCTCTTCTAAGCAAAGGCTGCAGCCTGCCTTTGAAGAATTCTTAACAAGAATTAAGTTTTCCAAACTGTTCAGTGGCATGGCAATATATGACTTTAATGCTTGTGGAAAAATGCTGCTTTGACACCTCTGAAGTTCACTATGTGACCCCAAGGAAGTTAGGATTTGTGTGTCTCAGGGTAAAGAGATATTGGAAGCTTAATCTCTCTGTCTTAGGGTGAAACTTAGGCCTGGAAGGGGCCTCAGCCCTCGGTGCTGCTGTGGGATGTGGGATGTGCATGATAGGATGCTGCATGATAGGATGTGGGATAAGGAAGGGGAAAATCCATCAGCTGTGACCTGCTCTGAAACACTCTCATTTAATACAGGCCACCAAACAGTCACCAGGGAGCAATCCTTAAAATTACCTAACCAGAGCTGGATTCAAACCAGTAAATTTCCTAATAATAAAAGGTGTGAAAATGTCTTACCCGTAAATTAAGAAGAAAAAGGACCGGAAGGACAGTCCTACCTGGAAATTGCCTTGGAAATATTGCTCTTTCTTTTAGAGATTAAAGATGCCACTGTACTGTATCATATTAAATACCTTTTTGTCCCATTTTTGGCTATGTTAGCTTGGGATAACATTGTTTCTCCAGTAATCTTGTTTCTTTCCTATTTACACTCACTTAAAAATGATTCTACCTTTAGAGCTAACCTCCTTCCCCAGTTCTTTATCATTCATTTCCTCTCTGGTTCATGTGGCATCCCACATGCCTGTATGGAAGGTGGGTTTACACCGAGAGCAGGTGCAGACACAAAAGGAATAAAGCCCTTAATTGCAGAGCTCAGCCCAGTGCTGAGCACCCATAGCACCCACGTGTCCCATAGCACCCCCAAACCCAGCCCAGATGGGGCTCATGGGGTGCACAGATCACCTCATGGAGCCAAAGGTTCTTGGGGAAGCACAGGGATCACCTCTGAACTTCCTGCTGCACTCTCAGACTCTTTGGAGCAGACTTTGCACCAGCCCATTACCTCAAGGGAACAGCTCGGTCCAGGCTGGAGCCAAGGTCTGCTCCTTCAACAATATTTTAAGTGGGTGATTGAAAATCATAAAAAGCAGCAAAGACATGGAGCTTTCGCAGCACTCTCATCCTCATCCTTCCCTCTTGCTGAAGGGATTCCCCCCAGGAGTGTGGCTGTGCTGGCCTGGCCATTGGCACGGTCCCTGCCGTGCGTTTGCTCTGAAGGAAAAGGGGGCTGATGGGCAGCACCTGCATCTGCCCACCCATCCCCGGTGAATTCCTGAGCCCTCAGCAAACCTCAGCCAAATGTGATAGCGGAGGAGAAGCCTCCAACTTCTTCCTTTGGTTTTCACCAGTCAGTTGAAAGAGACCTGCTGGGAAGGGGTGGGGTGGGAGCTCTGCCTCCCTCAGCCGCCAGAGACTCCAGTGGGTCAGGGCTGGTTGTGGGGGCAAAGCCAGGCCAGGGGCAGCTCTGCCTCCTCATGGGCCACCAGAAAGTGACTTCTCCTTCTTGTGTGCCTGACCTGGACCTTTCCCAGAACCAAAAGGTGAGAAATGTTATAATTCACTCTTGGGGGGGAGCACTAGGCTGTCACACAGGGGGTGACTGAAGAGTGCTGTGACAGAGCACAGCCACTGCTCATCGTCCGCTGTCTCCTGCAGGCCAAGGTAGCCAGCGTCTATGAGTCGCCTGGCTTCTTCCTAGACCTGGATCCAATTCCAGGAGCCCTGGAAGCTGTGCAGGAGATGCTCCACATGCAGGAGTAAGGACACTTCGCACCCTGCAGCCTTCTTCCAGGACCTTACACACTTTCCCCTAACAAGGCTGTTTCCTTTCAGCACTGAAGTCTTCATTTGCACGAGCCCTCTCCGGAAATACGAGCACTGCATCGTGGAAAAGGTGGGAGAGAATTGTTTTTATTGGGTTTAATGCTCCTTTTGCAAGGCCTTGCTGTTTCATACTACCCAAGTTGGAACTATTCCTTTCTAAAGACAGTAGCTGCTCCAGCTGCCAGGCTTCCCTCAATCCCTATCTGAGGGCCAGCTTCCCAAACACTGAGCAGTAACTCAGGACAGGGAATCTCCAAGTGCCACATGGTGCCAGAATTACTGGGGAGCATGTGAGCCCTGGACTCTTGGAGCTGGGCTGGGACCAGCTGTGTCAGCAGGTGACAGCAAAGGAACTGTTGTAGTGCAGATCACAGGGATGGGGTATTCCCTGGGGATTCCACTCTGGAGAGCCATCAACCAACAGAACCTACTTCAGTCTAAATCTGGAGCCCAAGATGTCCCAAAAGAAGCCAGTGCTGTGTTGAGGAGGCTGTAGTGTTGGAATAAATCCTTCTTGCCGGTGGCACGAAACTGGAAGGGGGACTTTGGTCACTGGAATGACTTAGATGGGTACAACCCACGTGTTCGGGGCAAGCAGCCAGTGCTTCTCACAAACTCAACAGCTGGGCACGGCCAGGGCAATGCTTAGGGAAGGCTGTCACACAGACAGGTTTAATCAGCACCCTGGGCCACAGCCAGTCTCCATGTGGGGATTCCTAGACACAGATGGTTTACAGTGGGAAAAAATTGCTCTATTAGTGCTGGTCTAACATGGGTGATGTGCAAACAGGGATTTTCTCCTATTCCTTGTCTCTGCAGTATAAGTGGGTAGAGAAACATTTGGGACCCGAGTTTGTGGAGCGGATTATTCTGACCCGAGGTGGCTGCTGACCTGCTGTTTGACGACAAGGACACCATCCAAGGTTTGAACTGCGTTTCCATGGCTGGCTGCTGGCTGGGGAGCCACCCCCAGCTGATTGCAGCTTTTCCCCCTTTCCCACAGGCGCGGAGCCAAACCCGAGCTGGGAGCACGTCCTGTTCACCTGCTGCCACAACAGGCACGTCCAGCTGCCGGCCCCGCGCCGGCGCCTGCGCTCCTGGGCCGACGACTGGAAGGCCATCCTGGAAAGCAAGCGCAGGCAGTAGCGCAGGAAGGGGATGCTGCATTCTTCCCACTGCCAGGGACCAACCAGCCCATCCCCTGCCATGCCCAGGAGGCACTGTCACTGCAGGGGTCAGTCACAGTAAATGAGCTGCTCCTGTCAGACACGGTACTCCGGGTTTCTGGAAGATTGCTCTGCACTCAGTTAATTTCTGTAGTATTTTGGATGTTTGCTGTAGGAGAAGAGAAACTATAAACTACAAGCAGCTGTGGTTGGATTTTTGTGTGTGTTTAACCTCACTCCTGTTTTGTTTGTGCCATCTGGGGGGAGAGGGGAAGGAAAAAGAGGAAGAAGGAAGGCTCTGAAAGGTGAGCAGATCCAGCGTGGGTGTCTGTCAGGGAGCAGTGGGCTCAACAGTTAAATCTTCAAAATTTTATGTGTTTAGCCACCCTGGCTCTTGGGTTTTCTCTTGCCTCATTGGCTGATAATGAAAAGAGACTAAGCTGGCTTTGATTTCTGGCCCGTGTGCTTCAGTAAGAGTGGGCAAAGGCTGCAAGTGCTGGAGAAAAATATTCATGAGCTCACACAGAACTGATTACACAGCACTTAAGTTAATGTTTTATTAAGAGAAGCTTTTACAAGACAGCTGTTCTCATGAGCCAGACTGCCACGAGCCCCCCCTTTTTTTTTAACTTCACCTTTCTCACCAGTGGTAATGAAAGAAAAACTTATCACTTCTTCATTTATAGGGTAGCTACAGCCTGCCCTATGCAGTGATTCCCTAGCTGGCTGCTTGTGCTATGATCAGAGGATGGCATAACTAGTGCCACAAGGATGCAGAGATTGTGAACTGTCAGGGCAGGGAAACTCCTTTCCCTGCAGGAGGGATAAATTTCTGTGACATTTCAGTCACTTGAGTTGACACGTAGCATCACTTGTCACTGACACTGAAGGGGAGAGCTGCAGCACAACTAGCCAGGAACCGGAGTGGATATAATTCTGCCCAATAACCCGAGCAGAAAACCCCTCATTGCTGGGAAGGGTTATTTGTGCAAGATGGGTGCTGAGCTGCACTTGGCAAAGTACTCTCCAATGCGCAGCCATGACCTGCTTTATTTTAAATATTTGCTTGCAGGCTTAGCTGTGTGCTTGGCCCAGCTGCCATGGTAGTGCTGTTCCATCCTCTTTGTTAACTAAACCCCAGCACTGGTGGGACCAACTCCCCTCTTTAATGCTGCTCTTGACCTGCTGAGCAGAAAGCGAGAACAGCAGGAGGTTCCCCTCTCCACAGCCCCACGCTCAGTCCTTGGGCAGAGGAATCCCCACTGCCGTGTGCCTGCTGAGGTTCCTGGCCTCCTCCACCTGCGGAGGGCTGCAGTAATCCTGCAGGAAGATGGATGCCAGGTTGCTGAGGCGCGTGTTGGCCGAGAGCGAGAAGCGGAGCATGCACTCCACCACGGGCAGCGCCGTGGTCTGCGCGCGTGACCGCGGCGTCGTCAGGAACATCAGCGTGGTCACGGCCGACACCACGGTCTCCTCGTTGGAGCTGGACAAGCAGTTGATGATGGGCTCCACCCCGTTGGCCTCCAGGATGTACTCTTTGTTTGTTTTATCCAAGCACAGGTTGCAAAGACCACCTGGAACAGCAAGAGAAAAGTGTCTGTCCAAATTCACTGCTCATCCTGTTTCTAACATCCAGATCTTCTGTTCGGATGGAAAGTTCCTAACGGTTCTCTAGGCCATGTTTTGTTGATTCTTTCCCGAGATTTTCCACCAGCACACTCCTCCTCCTGTGTGTCATTAGAGGGCACTGTTACTGCTGCACATAACTGCTTCCACAGAATGATTCCAGGATCACTCATCCCTAATGGAAGACCCAAGCCAGCAGTTTACTGCAGGTGATATAGAAAGCCAGAGAATGGAGATAATAGAGTTAGTAGCCAAGAACCACAGAATGTTTGAAACTTGAAACTTTGAGATGCAGCCACAAACGTTAAAAATCAAATATGTTTAGTATCATCTCATAGAACCGCTCACAGGATCTGGCCCCTTAGCTTATGTTCAGACCATGAAAAATCATGGTAAGGCAGCTCCTCAGAGGATTTATTAAAAAATGTCAAGTAGTATTCTAGAAGACCAGTTGCCAATAGCAGAATGGTTACATAGATCTGTACAACAGACCTGGCAAAATCTATGTATTTATGACTGCTTCTCTATAGGAAAGATTTCAGTAAAAAGTTAATCAGGTAGTGTTTAGAAATAAAACAACCCAAAATCCTTTCCAGACAGCGTCTTCATTAAGCTTTGTGAGGACATGCAGAATCATGCCTGCCTCTGGCTTCTCTCCCATTCTGCACTAAACGAGGCTTTATCAGCACAGTGTGGGTTTGTTTTTGGAGCCCTGCGTGAATTTGGGGCGGATTACCGACCAAACGGAGCGCGGGGCCCGGTGTCCGCCGCCCAGGCGGCAGCTGAGGGTGCTCGGGGCAGCCCTTACCCATGGCAAACTCCACGAGGCTCTCGTTGTCCTCGGTGAGCATATCGAGGAACAGGTCCAGCACCTGGAGCTGCCGCAGGTACTCGTAGTTGCTGGGGTCGTAGGCGAAGTTGGCCAGGTTCGCCAGCACCTGCTCCTTGGCCTCTGCAAGGGAAAAGGGTCCGGTGTGTGAGGAAACGCTCGACACGGAGAGGGGGAGCGAGCAGCGCCGTTTGTTACCTGTGCTGTCCGTCACCTGGAACTCGGTGACGAGCGCCTGCAGGTACTCCAGCCGACCCAGTTCCATCGCGGGACACAGCACCGGGCTGCCCCCTCGCCCGGGCAGCGTCGGCTCAGGGACCGGGTGTACCGAGGGGCGGGGAGGAATCGGCCGCCTTAGCGCGGTAAGAAGAGCCCGC
>VWZW01001644.1:474623-513068 GCA_013397115.1 Edolisoma coerulescens
GGCGGGACCGTCTCCCCTCAGGCGGGGCGGGGGCGGCCGCCATTTTTTGGGCGGGGTGCGGGTCAACTCCTCTCAGGAGGAGAGGTGGTGGCTCCTCCTCCTCTCTCTCTCTGAATATGTTATCTATAATTATATATTTAATATATAAATATATTTAAAAATATATTTTATATATATAAAATATATAAAAACAAATGAGCCTGTGTTGAGGTATTTGACTGTCTCGTTATATGGCAAAGCTTTGCTGTTTAAACAGCTTAAGCGCTTTGTTCTGCAAAGCAGCTGGTCTTCCCCCACTAATTATTTACTTCAAGAATTTTCACCTCTGTATATGTTTTGCTGCTACATCCCAATGCTGTTGTCCCTGTGGTAGTGCTGCTCCTGGATCAGTTTAAATAACGGGATTGCAACTGATGAAGCTGAGGGAGAAAAGGTAAAAACAGGGCACAATACACAGAGTGAGGTAAATTACCTGGGAAAAAAACGAAACAAAGCAAAGGAGTGAATTAAAAGAGCAGCAGGTGATTCCACCTTGGTTGTACAAAGGTTTGGGCACAGAGTGGAGCAGTTCCCTTGTCTTGAACTAACACAGCTCAGCAAAACCACCGCAATTTTATGTGCTGCAAGAGGGTTCAGTTATGGTTCACATCGTGTAAATATACAAGGTAAAGGTTAATAAAGATCATAAACTGTGGGAGTGGACGCTGCAGAAATTTGTACTGTTTTTATTGAAGCAATTACATGCATGGATGTTCTTCTGTGGATAAGGCAAGAAACAGGCTGTGAGAACATGTTGTCTTTTGTGTTATCTCAAATACAATTGATTTTCATATCAAGCAAATTGGTCATGGACTGATCCACGTGGCACCAGTGACAAGAGTGGTGGGCTGATATCCCACAGCTGGGGGCACTACAATTATCTGCCCATGACTACATTAAATAGAAGGATGAGCGAAGCTTCACTCAGTGCAGTAATGCTAAATATTTTAACATTGTAATGGTGTGGGAAGACACAGAACATGAAAGTGAAGGTATTTATTTCTACCTGGTATAAAAGTTTAAGCCAGGCTAAGTGCTAGCAACTTCAGCTCTTAGCATAATCATCAACTGAAGTCAGTATGTATTTATGTATATGTCTAAATATATATGTGTATTTTTGTGCGCATATTTGAGTACATATATATGTGAAGATGATCAGCAAAGGTGCTACAAATTATATTAGAATGTTTTGCTACTGTAGTAAGAAATCTAATGTGTGCCTTTGTAAGTGGTAAGTGTTGATACACTTTAAAGCCTCATCTGTCATTTAATAGAAAGTGAATGAGTAATGTGGGAAAGCAGGAGCAGAGAAAGCAAACACAGTCCATACAAACAGAGCCCTACTGGGATTGACTAATAAGCGGGGGGGGAACTGTGTTTAAAAAGGAAGAATGCAATTACTTCTGTTTGTAAGAACTGCATTTACTCACCCAATACTGGCTGTATAGTTTAATGGTCTGAGTGCTCCAAGCACTTGCTGTTTGCCAGAGCAGTTCCCGGAGCAGGGGCTGGTCTAGCCAGGGTAGTCACAGCTCCAGTGGCTATTCTGGTGACTTCCATAGCACAGCGAAGCCAGAATTCAGGAAATTTTAATTTCTAGTAGTTGTTTCTTTTCTTATAGCTACTAGCCATGTCTGCAAACAGCAAGCCAAGCTCTTAAATTAAGTGATTTTGCACTTTTGAGGTGTCTTAGAGTGTATAAGTTTGCTGTAACCTTTATTTGGGATTTATTGCTAATAAATATAAATAAATAATATTAAACTTTCCCAAGTATTACCCTGGCAGAGAATCTTAGGCTTTTAAGGATCATGATCTTGCAAGACTTCAGTGTTAGCTTCCCAGTGAATGTTTCATTTCAGTGAGGAAAGGTGCTTATTGCCCAAATGCTTATCTTGCAAGGGTCAGAGTATCTTCAATGATAAAGGGAGCAGGGGAGGGGCAAGAGGGGACACGGGGAGCAAGGAACATTTAATTCTGGTCAATTTTTGTTGCTCTGCTGTTTCTCAGAGATTTGTAACCTGGCTGAGTTATTAGTGTTTGTCCCTAATTAAAGCCAGGGTTATTTTACTATCTGCTGGTGTTAAAGAAACTGCTTCAGTGGGGCTGTGGTTGCCTTGTGCAAAGGGCCAACCTTAAACTAATGAGGGGAACTTTTATTGCTTTCTTTTCCTTCTGGTCCCTGAGATTCCTAAGGACTGAGTGTTGCTGCACCTGTAGGATCCCTCTGAGGGGGAATTTTTATTTTTCTGTAGCATGCTCAGGTCCCTCCTGTTATCCTTTGCCAAGCTCCTGCTCAAGGCAGCTTGGAGTTCAGCTTGGAAACACATGTGGGAGAGGGGACCCGTGGAAAGGAGAGGAGGTGGGTTGTTTTCTCTGTTATGGGAGCTCAGACATCTTATTCACCTGTGGAAACACAGCATAAAATATTACTTCTTGTCTGCTGAGGATTTGCTTCAAACCTGTGGGTTGTGGATTACTTTTAAAGGGTCTGTGGAAAGTAACCAGGGGAGATAACTCTGTTTTCAGGCTTGAGTTCTGTAAGGCTGTTAGAAAGGTTTCAGTCAGCAAGTTGAGAAATGTTAAAATAACAGGTCTGTGAATTGGTTGTTTTTCTTCCCAGAAGCCTCTCCCTGTGCCTGCGAATAAGACCCAGTAACCCCAGTGATGAGTCCGGGAGTATCAAAAAGCAGTTCTGGAAAGCACCCTCCCTGCTTTCCATCCTAAATTATTTTGCACTGCTGTGCACAATCAATAAATGATCAAAACAGGTTTCTTTGCCTTGGTGTAGGAGGAGCTGAGCTCTGTGTCAGCTTCAGTTGGTGAAGATTTTTTGGTTTTGTCCTGTATGTTTCCTTTCTTATGAAGCAGCCAGGGTGAAAGCATTACAGGTGGAACAGTTGGCTCCATATAGGAGCTATTCCATTGCTCCTTCACCGAACCTTTGTTTCCTGTGAGAAATTTTGATGGGTTGGAGCTTATACCATATCTTGCCTGGTTTGCCCAGGACATTTAGCACTGGAGCAACATAACCTCATATTTCCATAAGAAAACAGGAAGGGAATGTAGAAAGGTGAACAGAATTTAAAATTTAAGAGTTACACACAGAGAAAATGGCAATCTGTTCAGCTGCTTAGCTGTTTATTTGCAATAGCTAGAAGAGATTTGGGACTTAATCCCTTTTCATTGCTTTTTTGAGAAAGCCCCCTCATTTTTCCTAGGAATGTACAGTGGTCTGTTTTGGTAAGATGAGAAGCACCAGTCCCTGTTTGCTTTATAGTTATGGACCATGTAAGCATTACATAAGTTAATAAACACATGTGACGAGAGATTAGATATATATATCTCCCACTAATCATCTTATTTAAGTATAGGTTTGATCAGGAAATGCAAATCTTCCTGGGTCCATAATCCCAGGGCAGTACTGGAGAAGATACTGAGCTGTGGGAGCAGGAACCCTTCTGAAGGGCTGATGCCTCTTCTGTGTAAAAGCCAGCTGTGAAGCCATTGTAGTCTCTGAAGACCTTGAAGTCAGTTTTCCAGTGGTTTCATCCAGAGTGGGTTTTTTTTTGTTGGTTTGTTTGTCTGGGGAGCTCTGATGAAAACTGTGTGTTTGTCACTAGGAATCTGATAGGACAGTTCTCCAGATAAGCACTGCAGCTGAGTTCGATATAACAGTTCTTAGACAGGCACTGCAGTTCCGTTGAAAGTTCCATTGAAAGCTGTTACTTCATCCATTTCACTCCCATTTTGTGCTTCCATCTTTTTGATTGTTCTGATGTGTTGGGTTATCTTCATCCATGTGCTTCATGAGCTGTTATCCGTGTCTGTCAGATCAGGAACGATACAGAACATGAACAGTTTGCATCTTAAGCTGATGCTGAGGCTGCCGCAGCCATCGTCTGAGCAATGACAAGCCTAAATCCTGGGAATGTGGCAGAAAAAAGCCACTTACAGTCCAGGCTCTATGGATAGAAAGTCAGCAACACTGGCTTTTCTCAGTATGCTTTCCCCACAGATTTCTTTGTAAGTTCTGCTTGTGCTTATAAGGAGTATAAGTTATGTTTGTACAAAGTTCTCTATAATGACAATGCTGGTGTGATTGAGTTCAAAAGTCTAAGACTAAAGAGCTGAATTGATCTCCACAAAGAAGAACTACAGTTGCTTTGAAATTTGCCCTATAAAATAATGCATATCCTTATTCTTAGGTCTAATACCACCCTCCCTGCCCCAAATGGGTTCCAGTTAATGGTGAAGCGTGTTTACGTGAGCCATGAATCCTCTTTTATGTTCTATTAAACAGCACTTGAGATATCAGTAGTTATACAAAACAGGCACTCCAAGGCTTGGTGGGTTGGTTTGGTTTTTTTTTTTTTGAGGCTCTGGAGTTGAATTTTGAGGCTTTGAAACTGTCCTTGGCATGAAGAACTCCTGTATATGCTTCATAGGAGAAAACAGTTGATCTTACTAGAGACTTGTCTGAGTTCTACAACCCATGCAGCTGCTTCTGTATAATATTTAGAGATGTGGAAAATAATAACACACTTCCTATGGAAAGTGTTTGTCTTGCCACCCCCAACATGGGAAGCATCCAGGAAGCCTGTGCACCAAAATTGCATATTCAGATGAGGCAAAATTACTTCTTTCTGAAGTACTACCCATTAATACGTGTTATCCAGCACTTCCAACTGGAACGTGCTTGTGAAATTCCATTGACTTCTTAAAGGTGGTGACTTAGCCCAATTGAACTGACACAGCTTTTGTCTCCTGGGTGGCACTGGGTCCCGTGGCTGTTATCCCATGGTTTGCTTTAGGAGAGCTCAGATCTCTTTGTGCTTTGTCTCCTTGGCTGGTGTTGGGTTCTGGGCTGGGCCCGTGGCCTGGATTGCTGTCTTGGAGTCTGACATGGCCCAATGGAGTGGAAGTGCAAAAGGAAGATGACAGTTGTGGAAAGCAGACTGTTTTTTTCTCATCTGCCAACAGTGCTGGCCATGTGTTGCTTTGTACAGACCACTTCATTGTGTTGCTCTTTTTTCCCCTTCTTTATTTTCATACACTCATGATGTACTCAGCTGCTGGATTGATTTTCAGCCTTTGGTTCTGTTGACGTTTTGCTGTGTTGATATCTGGAGGGATTGTCCAAATGTGCTTTGGACGCCTCTCTCAATTTGTTTTTTTTTTCCAGAGCACAGAAGCTGAGCCCCATAAATAATGCAGCCGTTATGAGGAAGAAGCTGGAATTGTAGAAGACGTAGTGGAAATCACTGGTTATGTCTACCAGGAGACCTGAAATAGAAGCCATAGCTTAGCCAAAGAGAAGAGGCCCACTGAAGGCATACATTTACCTGAATGTTAAACCTGCATCATTCAGCAAACTGCCATAGACAAAAGACAAGCATTCTCTGATGAGTTAAGTTCTCTCCTCTTCTCTAGATTGTAGGGGTTGTTTAGTTTTTTATTTGTAGTCACAAGTCAGGTGATACTTCTGTAGAAAATATTTCTCAATACACAGAGAAATCAGGAAAGAAAGGAAATTGTTATTTTTCCCCAACCTGCTGCTTCATTTCGTTTGCTCAGCAGAGGACACTTGTGCCACTGCCACTCAGTGGCTTTTGGAATGAGTGACCCTATTACATCCTAGGGCAGGAAACAGAACAACTAGATAGAGAAATAGCTCAGAAATTTACGTACTAAAGTCTCTAAATTGAACATTTGTCTCTAATCCTGTGTAATGAGGGATAAGGAAATTCACAGCACAGCAAGATTTTGACTAACATTAACTGACCTCAATATAAACCATTTAGAAGCATGAGATATCAAGGGAGCAATTTAACACTAATGTTAGAGATGGAAAAGTGATACTTGGGCCAAATACATGATGCCTTCCATAGGCTGCTTATCAATGTGGAAATACTGGAATAGTGTTTATTTGCTTGTATTTTTCAGTCAAGATTGGTGATGTTTCTTTCCACAGTGCACTTTTCTGTAGCAGATTTTAGGAGTACAAACAGAAATGGAGCTGCTTTTACTGTGCTTTGTTTTGCCCATCTGCTGCTCCTGTCAGAGGTGTCCAAGAAAGGACCTTTTTTGCTCTTTGAGAAAAGTGGCTGATACACTACTGCCAGGGAGTACCATGAAATACAGTGCATGTTACCATCACATTACTGAACCAGACATAATTTTCCTGCTGAGTTGCCACAACTCATTGTCTGGAGAAGAGAACTAAAGCCTGAACTGAGGTTGATGTGCTCAGGTTGACATTTGTTGTTCGTTAGTCTTTTGAATTTACTGCTGTACTGCAGGAGCAGGTGTGTCTTGGACGGGTCACTTAGTGGCATTTGGAGTGAACTTTGAATAATTTATTGGACTGAGAGTCATAACTAGCTCCTTTCTTGTCTCCAGAGAAGAATTAATACACTCCTGAACTTGGAAAGAAGATTGAACAGAAGCTTTTACTATGGGGCTTTTGAATAATGTAGGACTGGTAATAATTCTGAACACAGTTAATTTGCTTAATGGGATGTTCACAATTCCTTGAGACTTCATGGATAAAACAATGCAAACTAGCAAAATGGTGAAAGAGTTCATAGTAATTCCTGTCTGCTTCTTGCCACTTGCTGGAAAAAAGCTCTCTTTGCTCCCGTGTCTATCAGACCACTTACTAAGTAAGTAATTTTTTCAGTCTGCTTTTGATGCAGCTGCAGAAATGACCTTCCAGCTGTCAGAATAGGCTGATCATTCCTTTCCTACCTTTTATATTACTCCCTTTGCATAACTCACCTACACCAAGGGTCTGGAAACTCTTTTATTCCTCTTCTTGATGCTCCCAAACACTTGTCACCAGTTTCCAAACCACCACCTTTCCCCCAGCCAACTTTCATAGCCTCTCTCACCTGTGAGCGGGGGCGCGATGAGGAGGGTGATGCTCTCCAGGATGGTGAAGAGCCCTAGAGCGCTGGAGAACCTGTCCATCTCTACCACATCCATCAGCACCTGGAAGGTGAGTGCCCCAACGCCACTCATGGCTATGCTGAGGATGACGCAGTAGAGGATGAGCACACTGAACTCAGCTGAGATGATACAGATGAAATTGCTGAGCCCACAGAGGAGCACAGCCAGGCTGAACAGGTAGATGCGTCTCCCTGTGAACACTCTGTGTCCTGAGAGCAGCCCTGTGAAAGGGCGGATGAAGATGTTGATGAACCCGATGATGGAGATGAGGAGGGCTGCCTTGCGTTCCTCCACCTCGTTGTGGATGGCATAAGGCACAAGGTAGACATGGGGTAAGGCAAACCCCATCATCATCCAGGCCACTCCAATAGTGTAAATCTGGTAACCTTTGTTTTGACAGAAGATGTCAAAAGCCAGGTACTTCTGCAGCACCTGGAAGCATTTTGTCCTTCTGGTGTGCTGCTGGAGCATGGGGTGGTGAGGAGATGCTCCATTGGACAGCTGTGCCTCTTCTGCTCTGCTCCCTGGCTCCTCTTCAGGCTTGGCAGACTGTGGAAGTGACCCTGATGCCAGCTGAATGGGTCTCATGATGGCTCCACAAACACAGCAGTTCAGTAATATTCCTCCAAAGATGAGGAAGGTGTTTCTCCAACCCATCTCATCCAGCAAGTATTGAGACAGCAGCGGCCACAGCGTGAAACCGAGGGAGACGCCGGTGGAGGCCACAGCATTGGCCAGTGTTCGCCACCGTACAAAGTAGTAGCCCAGCACAGTCACTCCTGCTTGGAAGCTGAAACATGACCCCAGACCTAAAGGTGAGAATAAAAGAGTAAATGATCCTTCTGTGCTGTGAAGGGTGTGTAAAGGGTGAAAAGAGCCCAAATTCGGGGTGTACCCACAGATGACTTCATCTGCCACTGAAGCATTTTCTGACCTGCCAGGCCACACAGCCCCCAGAGATTGATTAATACTCAGAAACCCCACACCAGGGACGAAGAAGGCTGTTGTGTGTAAATTAAATTATTTGTGTTCTTGGCTATAGTAAATATACTGATCTAAACAGACATTTTTCTGGGGCACACTGCAGTTCCTAAAGTTGTTATGGGATTGTTCATTAAAAACTTGGGTTTTATACCACATGCAACAAGCAGTGCTGCTTTCCCAATGCTTTCATCAGGGCTCAGGGAGTTGCTTGTTTTTCTCTCTATGCAGTGGCCACTGCTTAACTTGCAAGATCCAGCAGGATTGGTCCCAGAGTAAGGAATTAATTTCTCTGTGTTATTAAAAACCAAGAGCTGAACGTCAGTTACATAGGAGAAATATTTGGAAAGGAAAAGTTCCCATCTGTTACTTCTGTTCAAAACCAACACCGTCTTTTGTTAGAAAAAGATGTCTTCATTCTCCCCCAGATTGGGAGTGGTGAAATACAAGCCCAGAGAACCTGGGAAGGACATTATCCCAACACATTATGTTCAAAGATTGGAAAAACAACAAAAAACCCTCCCTTCTTGAAAAACAAAAGGTTGAGAAACTACGAAAAAGAACAGACATCCTTTTTCTCCATTTTACCCTCTGGAGACCTGTAGCTTTTCCCGGAGAGAAGCACTTCCCAGCGAGCTTGAGTGGGTGAGGTGTGTGCTAAAGGGGTGTGAAGGCCAAGTCTAGTGGCTGTAGGATTCCTGCTGTGCTGGGAGGCTGTTGAGTTCTCCTGTTTCACAGATGAGTGGAAAAATGTGACCACTTAGTCGGGGCTCTCCCATTTCCCGTCTCCAGCACAGCAGCTGAGTTTCCCTGCTCTCTGGTACGTACCAGTGATGAGGCCAGCCGTGAGGTACAGCTGGCTGATGGACTTGCAGAAGGAGCTGGACACCATTCCCAGCCCGCTGAGCAGCCCGCCCAGCATCACCACAAACCTGCAGCCAAACCTCTTCACCAGGATGCTGCAGAGGGGCCCTGGAAGCAGAGAAGAAAAAGGGAAGCAGTTAGGGAGGAAGGAACTATTTTGTACCTGCTGGATTGCCACAATTATCAAATGATGTAGTTGAGAGACCCCAAGGGTTGTCCCAGCAGCTTAATGTAGTGGGGGAGACAGGAAGAGAAAACATAATCCGTGATCCTCCCAAGTGCTTGGCCATCTTGTTGGCTGAGGGGAAGTCTGTGATCTGCTGGGATTCTGACCATCAAGTAGGATGTGATGGATTTTCATTAAAACCCTTGGAAATGGACTTCTGGTGAATTCCATGAGATTATGACAAGTTACTGGTTTGTTAATGACATTTAACATCCTTCATTTTGGGGCAGGGAAAGATTAGTTCACACCTGCAGACCATCAGTGGGAAGGTGCTTCTTTCTGCATGTTCTGGCAGAAGAGGATCTGAAGGTAGAGTTTCTTTTCCTTCAAATTCCTTCGAGGATCCTCAAGGTTTTCCAGGTTTTATTAACTTTTTTTCCCAATTCTGAACATTTAAGGTTATGCAAGCAAATGCAAAATGACTCTAAGCTGCAGAATTAGGAGTCAGTCAGTGTAGGGAATATAACCTGTGGCGTATTTGTGACCTAAATCAATGTCTGGTTTGAAATAAAATCCACACAGTCAAGTGAACAGTGGAACATTATTAAAAGTAGGAGTGCAGCTGTCTGTATTTTGATCTGCTTGGGAGATTTTCGCCTCAGACTTCACTGGCCTTTGAAAAACTGTCCAGCAAATGTGACTGGATTATTTTTCCTCCTGCTAAAGATATTAGGGATGGTACTGCTGTTTAACTAGCCCAAGAAGGCATAAGTTGAACACTACAAAATAATGAGATTGGCTCTAAAAACCATAAGGGTTTTCATTATTAGTTCCTGGTTACTTGTTGTCTGGGTTTCAAATGTTATTTCTCACTTGCCTGGGGCTTTTGTGCTTTCTTTTGCAAGAATAATATCAACAAAAGTGCTGCATTTGTATGAGTTAGTCCAGAGCTTTCTGTGTGCGTGGATATCTAGGAGCTGGAACCTGTAAGGGCCTGAAATTCCCTTTTGGAGACAGATGTAGGACCCTGAGATCTCTCCAATTATAACAAAATAATCGTTAATGGCTTTTACCTAGGAACGTAGCACCAATAGTGGGATATGTTTGGCTGAGTTATGAGCCATTGTTTGCCCTGTGCCCTTCCCGGTTTCCTTCCATGCTCTCCTGCATGGAACCTTCTCTCAGTCCTGACTGCTCTGAGAACAGGCTGCTCTGCCCATTTCCCTTTCTCCTCCAATTTTTGCAACAAATATTTTTTTTTTTTTCCCCTTCAATTCCTCTGAATTAGAAAGAATAAAGGTGAAGAAAAGAGAGAGGCATCTCTAAGAGATACTGGTGACAGCAGAATGCAATTTTGGGAAAGATTTAAGTGCTGAAATGATGGCTGTAACCGGAGAACCTGAATCAAGTAGAGCCTGGCCCCCTGCAAAGGAGGTCAGAAGTTGCAGCAAAAGCCATATGTGCTTGGCTTGAGAGGGAGGCTTTGATCTCTGTTTATTTTGTTGTTTTTTCCTTCTGGTTTATGTTACTGCTGCCTCGTGCTACTGGGGGACAAGAACAAGCCCCCCTGTGCTGTAACACCCTGCAAGAGGAGACATAACTGGCAAGCAAAGTATAACTCTCTGGCTGTGCCCTGACAAATTCTATTGTGAATATCATTAATGCAAGGCTATCCTTTCCTTATCTAATTCATAACTTTTGGATCTATGTATTGGCTCTCTTTGTATTACCTTTTACCGTGGTTCCAGCCTCCTACACAACAACTACTTCATTAAAGATGACAGGATAATTGACATTATTGTGGATACTGCCAGAATTGTCCTTCCTGGACATGCTGGGACCAAGCTGCTTCTGAGACCATTTCCCAGAGCCAGCAGGTCCCAATTGGATCCTTCCCACTAATCACAGAAGGATCAGAGGGGCTGGAAGGCAGGATGGGGAATGCCTGACAGCTTCCAAATTCCAAGCCCCAAGGATACTGCTCTATTTCTGCTGACTCTCAGTGGTGATTCCTCCCCTTGTGGCTTCCCTCAACATCTCTTTCCATCTGCACCTTGATATTCTGGACTCAACTGTTTCTGCTAAGGTGCAAACTTTCAATTCCATGCAGGTGGCTGCCAGCCACGTCCTGCACGGGACAGACTGAACCTGCCACAGCCTTCGCATCAGTGTGACTCAGAGCTCAGGGATTGTTTTTTTTTTCCTTTATCATGTAGTGTCAACTTTCACCAGAATTAGAAGGGAGCAGGTATGAACTCAGGGAGACGCTCGGATACGTGGGCAACCCTGGGAACTTTCCCTCTGTTGCCTGGTAGGGTTTGGGTTGTCTGTTTATCAAATAAGCACAGGATTTGTATGGGTCACAAAGCACAGACCACTCCTTGGGAAGTCCTCAAGCTGCTGGGGATTTGGTTTTCTCTCTGCAGAAACAGAAGAGCATCCCCGTATCTGTGTGTGGAATCTGGGACCACTGTCCTGTGCTGCTCCCACATTTTGTTTTGAGGGGAAAACCAGTGATTCATTCCGCTATCCACAGAGCACAATGCTCCCTCCACCCCTGCAGCCGGAGGGTGCTGCCTGACCCACATTCTGCACTGATCCAGCCCTGCTTATGTCCACCCTGATGCCTGCGTGGGTGTGTGCTCCGTGCCACCGCCCAAGGAGCTGCTTTTAAGGCTTTGCCTCAGCAGGCAGCTTGGAGGAGCTCAGCTTTTGGCATCTCTTCAGCCACAAAGAACAGAGCTGTCATGTGGCACTTGGAAGGAGATGTGCTCTTGTGGACAAGATGAACCAAGAAAGCACAAGAGCTCCAGCACTATGTGCTGGCTTATTCAAAGAGCTTCTATGAGAAATAACTATGTTCTTGCTGATCTGGAAAAAATGGGCTGAGAAAGGGATTTGCCTTCTTTGACCAAGGGTCTTGGCTGACTCTGAGAGTGACAAAAGGGAGCATGGAATCTGTGGACATTTAGCTTTGGACTGTGGGATCCAAGTGGCTTGGAGATGCTATGTACTGCCAAACAGCCACTCTGCTTTGACCTCCCAGTCCCTTCCACCACCCGCCTTAATGAAATGCTGAAAATATCCTCATTACATCCCCCCACCAGCAGCACAAGGGCAGGAGGTGGAAGAGGCCATTCCCTGCCATCACTCACCCCCTCCGTGCAGCACGGCCACCATGATGGACGGGAACCACGATGTCTGGCTGTTGCTGGCCTGGAACTCGTGCTGGAGGTCCGTGAAGAAGACACCGATGCAGCAGGGGAAGCCCAGCGTCAGCCCCTGCAGCAGCACTGCAGCCAGCAGGACCATCCATGCCCATCCCTGGTCCTGAGACTTGGCAGTGCCACGTCCTGCTGCTTCTCCTTGGGACATGATAGTTCCTTTCTCCTCTAAGCCAGCCTGCTGGGGAAGGGAGTGCAACTACCATGCAACCCTCAGCCCAGCAAACAGGCCTTCAGGGAAGAGATGATGGTGTTCCTGAGGCTCAGAGCACCGGTGTGTCCCACACCTTTTCCAGCTGACACTCTTGACTTCTTGCTCTGCATTTCTTCCAGCACCTCCCTTCCTTCTCACTACAGGATCCTGGCACCAGATTGCTTAAGAAACCACTGCCTTCTCCTTTTATATTTCACAAGACTGTGACCACAGCCAGGTAGACCACAGGACCACACCTCCTCTGAGGTATGAATTGGCTTTACCTAGTTCCGCCCTTATTTTCCCTTTCACCTGCTTTCATCATATGGAGTCCCCTTGCTGGCAATTGCTAAGGTCACTCAGTCCCCATGCCGAGAAGAGGAGGAAAAACTGCAAATGCCAAGTAAAATAGAAACCTATAAAGGTTGCGTGTCACAGCAGAGCTCAGTACGAACCTTTCAGGAAAACTATACCTACCTACAAAGTGGTGGTGGTGAAAAATATTTTTAAAGCCATTAATTAATTAGAATCCAGTGATAGCAGATAGGCTTTTGCTTTACCTCTCTAGATCTAGAGCTGCTTCTGAGAGATCCCAGTCTGGATTTCTCTGAGACTGACAGCACAGAACGTATAGCAATAGCATTCCCCATCCTCTCCACATGAATAGACACGCATAAAATAATAATCTCTGGCAGCTGGATGAGCTCAGAAAAAGTGCCCATAAGGTCACTGAACAGCGCAATATTTACTTAGCACTCAAATAGTGTTTTTTCCCTAAAACAACAGCTGCATTTAGGTTTTATGTGCAGCTTTAGAGATGAATAATAGTTTGATTTTGCTCATTATTTCAAATATGCCATGGTGGCAGAAAGTTAGTTTCGTACCTCAGGCTGAGACCACAACTGGTCAAACGAAGGGCGGCACCGCGCGGCTGCGGCCATCCCGTGTGTGCGCAGCCCGGTCAGCTCATGGCCCACGGTCAGACCCTTCTGCTTCAGTAGCGACTTCAGGCTTTCATGAAGTCTTTGCAATATTAACCTAGGCATCATTTCTGTAAACAGGGCTCTTATGCTGGCTGGCTCACAGCCAGAAAACGGAAAAAAAAAAAAAAAGGCTGGGAGCAGAAGGGGCCCGTGGGAAGGGGCTCTGAGATGCAAATCACGGTGGTGGTGCTCAGCACACTTTAATCCTTTGTCCACTTTAGCTGGGCGCAGATAATGCAACTAATTCAAGTGCTTGTCTCTGTGGTGTGAATTAGCTGGATGACAGCCTAAAACCTCTCCCCGGCAACAGCAAACCTGCAAAAAAAGGCAGAAGCACAGCTCCTCTCTGTTCTCAGCTGCCCTGTCCAACTCTTGAGTTTGTCCAGCAGATTCCTGGCTCCCCTCACATCTCCCTGGGTGCCTACTCACGGGGGAGGACTCTCCAGTGGGGCTGCAGACCCCATGGCTTTCGTCCACCTTCTGCCCCTGGCTGCAGGACACCTTTTCCTCTGGGCAGCCCGACCTGCACAGTCGCTGCAAGAACGCTGGGGATGTGCTGCCAGGCGCCACACGACCTCCTCCTGCCTCCTCGCTGCCTCCTGCCTGCACGAAGGTATAGGAACAAGTTTGTTCCAGCTCTGGCTTAGCCGGCTGTGCCACACCGAGCAACAGCAGCGCCGCAAACCCTCGGATTAACCCTTCCAAGGTATCCAGATAGGATGGACAGTGTGAAAGTGGAGGGCTGGTGTGTGTTGTCCCTCTCCTATGGGCTTGATGCTCTCAGGCAACCTACTCCTGGTGTTGAGCAATGAACGTGACAGGATTGGGACACCTGTGAAACACAGGCAGATTTTCACATGCACATGATCATCCTATATTAGTAGGGTTGGGAATACGATTGGAGTTCACAGCAATAGCTACACCTGGGTACCTACTGCAAACAGTGTGCTTTTGTTGGGAGCAGGTGAACAGTGCAAAGGTGCTTCTCTCTACCAGCCTGTGGAGCACCTGAGGACACACAAATGCCCTGAGTAGGACACAGGGACCAACTGCCTGTTTCAGTCTTTCTCTCCAGCCACTGTCTGGCAGTCACTGTCTGCCCTGATAAGCTAATCCTCTCCTGTTCACGTCTGAATGTTGTTTCTTTTTCCAGTGATTCCCAAGACATCAGCATTCAAACCTTGGATTTCCCTAGCTGTTGTGGAGCAGCCCTGGTAGCTGTTGCTTATGGCAGCCAGACCAGGAGTGCTCACACAGCGACTCTCCCATCTTCTTCTGTGCCTCAGTTTCCCTCAGCTCCAATGGGGGACATACAGCTGCCGGCATGAGGTCTCCTGGCTGCTCCCTGCAAGGACAGGCAGCCCTTTATGCCAAGAGACACAAGGGCCTGGGGCATTTATGTAGCTCACATCGAAGGAAGAGGTTTATATTTTGCAAATTCAGGTTTATGTAATGCAAATAATAATACGTATAGTGTTCAGTAAGAGCTTGTAGCTGGTGGCACTTCTGTAGAGAGATGAGCAGTCCACTTCTCTGGAGCCACTGAGGAGGGAGACCCAGCCACAGGGTCCAGCAGGGAAGTCAGGAGTGTGGCTGGGGGGAGGCAGAACCACTGCCCAAAGCAATGGAGCTTGGAGGGGTGTTCAGAGACTGGACAATACCTGCGGCTTGGGAGCAGGAATGGGAATGAAGGTTTCTTGCACCCTCCTGCCATTGAGCTCAGCCCTGGTATGTGCTGGACACATATTTTATGAAAGTGTAAAATAAGCTGCCTGTACAGAAGCGAGATGTTTACTGTAAACTGAGTGGGGCGGTGAACTGCTTTTTGGGGTCACTCAGTGTCTGTTGAGGGTAAGGAAGCCAAGCACTTGTCTTGGTAAATACCTGTATAAGTGACTTTTTAAGTACCTTTTCATCCTGAGACCGTGGCTTGCTTTGCCATGCTCTCCCATGTAGCTTATATTATATCCCAGCTGACTTTTCCAAGGTCACCCAGTGAGGTGACAGCAGAGAATCCAGATATAGCTCTGATTAAAGCATCAGCCCAAGTGGTGCAGCCTGGCCCAGTGCTGCGGGCTTGTCTCTGCTGGATGTCACTTGTCAGCAGTTGGTTGCAGCCCTCAGGGGACTGCCGTGGAAGGGGCTGTGCCTGGGGCATGGTGGAGGTGGCTGCAAGTCCCCAGCTCTCTGTCTGTCCTTACCAGTGCGTTACAGCTTGGTAAACCAGCTGCTGCTCAGCAGCAGCTTTGGGGCAGGCCATGTCTTAGGGACATGGTTTAGTGGTGGCCTTGGCAGTGCTGGGTTAACGGTTGGACTCAATGATCTTAAAGGTATTTTCCAACCCAAATGGTTCTGTGATTCTTTGTGGCTGGAAACCAAAGTGCAAACGCCTCAGAGCTTGCAAATCACACTTGAGAAAGACCAGTTGAATTTGTTCCAGAGACCCAGATTAGCAAATCCTCTGGCAGATTGATTCTTGCAGAGGAAGTGTGGGGGGTTGTGTGGTTTTGGGTTTTGTTTTTTGTCTAAAGCAAGGGAAATTAAGTGACATTTCAGCTGTGAGATTGCAGAGTGCTTTGTGGCAGGGAGCTGTTCCTGCCCCAGCTTCAGTCACAAATTAAACTCCTGCTCTGATCCATCCCTGGAACATAGACAGACCCAACAGAAACCAAGCTCTCGGAGCACCTGAAAACAGAGTCCTGAGGCTGGGACAGGATTTGAACAACGCTGGCAAAACCCCTTCAGACTAGCTCTGCTGGTACTGAGAAAATGGTGCTGTGCCAAGGATGGAGGAAGTGCTGGTTTATCCTGAGTTTCCCAAGCAGTTCCCATAGCATCACTCCCACATCCTCCTCCTGCAAAAGGGATCAGGGTCCTGCCTGCACTAATTGGTCTTAATTAGCCCGACCAGCCTCATCTGTGTCCTCCTCCCACACCCCCTCCACCCTCTTTGTTCTCCAGCTGCATTTAAGTCCAGATCCTTGCCTGGATTGCTTTTTTGCTCAGTTTCACCACTGCTTTCTACTCTCCTGGGTTGACTTTGGGTCTGCCTGACTGCTTTGTGCTCGTTAATCACTGGCAATGTGGCTATAGGACCAAGTGAGAAATCTCCCTTTTGGGCCTCGGTTTAATGGCCATGAGCCACTGCTGGGATAACACGGCTTAGCCTGGAGATGGGAGCTGAGGAGGCAGCTGGCACCAGAGCATGCACTGACAGCTCCCATTGGCCTGCAGGAATTCAGCAAGATGTGGCTTGTCCCTGCTCTTTATCCCAGTGGTGGATCTCTGGCTGGTGGGTGACTGCAGATGGTTTGTGTGCATGCTGGCCCTTGCCCTCCTGACTGCCACCAGAGCCTGTGCTTTGTATAGAAGTGTGGTGCCAAGAAGGGCAGCATTCCCTGAGGCAGTGGGGATCTGGAGATGATTCTGAGGAAGACATTGCATAAACTCACGCTGGAGGTGGCTTTGGAAGCAGCTCTGGCTCATGCTGTGTGACACCCTAACCTGCCACACTGCCCTGGCCTGCACTGGGAGTGGGCGGAGAGAGGGACTGATGGTGGCATGGAGTATCTGAACAGATGGAGGTCCTTGTTAGGAACCTGGCTGAGGTTACTGAGGGTATCTGGAAGCTGCTGGTGCTTTTCTTCCAGCAATTGTCTGCATTTGTGAAGATGAGGAGGGGGGTGTGTTCCTGGGAAAATGAAGCTTTTCAAGAAATGAAGTTACCTTGTCATTAGCTGCAGGAAAACTCCTGGAGTAGGTGAGGATGTGACAGAGGAAGGGGCCAGTGGGATGTGATGCAGCTGTGGGTATAGCCTAACCCTGCTGCAGGGCATCTCTTTCATAGATTGACATTTTGATCCTGAGCAGTGGCTGAAGGTTCCCTCTAACAAGCCCTTAATTATAATTTAAATTTCCTCTTATTAATTAGGAACAAGGGACTCAGTGGGAGTAGGATCAAGAGAAGTGGTTCCTTGTGGCTGCCTGCTGGATCTGTGGAGGAGATTGTGGGGGGTTGAAGGTGTTCAGCCAGAAATTTTGGAGCATGGTTTTTAGGAAGCCAGCTGGGTTTTGGCCTCCAGCTATTCAGCTTTGGCTCTTTAGCTCTCAGCAGATGCTCTGCCACCCCAGCCAGGCCCTGCTCAGATCTCTGGTCCAAGGAAGATGTTCTACTCTGAGGATGGTATAGTTGATGCTTAGAGGTCACAACAGGGTAGGAGAGAAGATCCAGCAACTTAGTGCTGACACCTGGGCTCTTCCTGCCCATACCCAGAGGGATCACGATGTTCAATTTTGTGATTTCTGGAAAAGGAAAGGCAGGAGCTCATTATCCCAGGGGGAAGTGCAGGTCCCTGTAGACCTTAGGGTCATATTGTCGGGGGGATATGGAAACAGCAAAACATGGCCTTGAGCCTTTGTTTCATGGGCAAATCCCCTTTGGTTTGGCAAATACGACCATCCCCTTCTTACTTTTTACATGTTTCTTTGTATTAAAATTTTAAATAAAAGCACACAGGAACATTAGATTGAGGATGACCATTTATTAGGTGTTTTCTATCCCTTTAGTGTCTAATCTGCCTGCTTTTCTAAGACATCTTGAACTCACTGCCCAGGTTAAAGGCCTGTCTCCTTGCTTGGTTGCCCAAATGGTTTTCCTCATTTTTAGCCCCTGTCATTTGAATTCATCAGAATCACTGGTGCATGTTTTCCTGGCTGTGGTAAAGGACCTGCTGCCCAGACTGCCCTGAGCTCAAGGATTTTCTTGGTGACACAGAGACCAGTGGAGCTCTCAGCTCACTGAGGGACTATTTGAGACACATGAAACTTGAGGACTGCATGCACTTCAGACTGCTGATGGACTTGGGTCAGACTCCTGTCTGCTAAAGTCTGGGAAACACCTAGGAGATCTCTAACAGGAAATATTGCCAGAAGGTGAAATATCTTTTGAGGTAAGCCTTTGTTCATCTGTTACACCACAATCTGAAGGTAATTACTAGGGCATTGCAGCTCTTTCTTTACTGTGGTTTGGAGTAATCAACGTGTTTCTCCAGCTTGGGAAGCAAGAGGGTGTGTGGTGGTTATTTACCCATGTGAAAGTTGGGTTAAACCTTCAATAACTTCCTCAAAACCAGATCTAGGTGGAAGGACATAGCCAAGGTCCTTGTTTCCCAAACAAGTTAGTAACCTGGGTTGAAAATATCTGCAGGCTTCCTGTCTGCAGACAGATCTGGCTTGATTACTTTGTTCTGGGTGAGGGTGGGCGGGTGAGTGACGAATTGACCTTCGTCTGTGTGCTAGAGCCTGAGGCAGAGCAGAAAAGCCTGTGGAGGGGTTGTGCAAGATGCACGTATGGCTGTGGGAGGACCTCTGCACTGCTGGGTTTCACCCTCCCACCCGTGCAGAGGGGAAATGCAGCTGCAGTTTCCACTGCATTTTGCTGGAGCTCCAGGCCAAGCAGTTGGATGCTGATAGGTGCCTGACACTGCTAAAACCGTTTCCTATCTTTAATGCCAATTACTGTTTCCTCTTTGTCCACAGACACAAGCAGGCAGGCCAGAAAAACAAATTAATTAATTGTGTTCCAGGCAAAACTATCAGGGGCAAGGTGAGCTGCCAGCTGGGGTGACTAATGGGAATGTTGTGGGGAGGTGAGCACCAGCCCCAGGGAGCCAGGTGGGCCCTGGACATAGCCTGGGGGACAAGAGGGAGCCTGAACCTCTCTTTCCAGAGGAGGATGTGGAATTGCTCCTTTTATGTCCTTTCCAATGCAGAAAAGTCTGATGATGGGGTTTTTGAGTCCCTCTCCTATAGCTTGGTGCATGCACTACCTACTGACTTTACTCTGGCTATCAGAAAATCTGTGATGTTTCATTGCTCATCTTTCCCCCACGCACCTGGCAAAGCTACCTGGAGAATTTTTTTCCCCTAGTTGTCTCTGGGGGTAGGACAGATCAAGTCCTGCTTATGGGCAGGTACTAAATCCTTTGGGTGTTTTTGTGGTGCCATTCACCTCCTGCCTTGGTGGTGGCACAGCCCCATGGGCAGAGCCCCTCGCTCGCAGGAGCTGCTTGTCCCTGGGGATGTCCCTTCACTGGGTATCCCACATCTTCTTGGGGCAACAGCATTTGGAGGTAGCCTGGGGTGCTCTGACCAACTCGGACAAGAGTCAGGGCCGTAACCATCTGCTGAGGCCAGTTCTCCTGCAAACCATCCCCCCTTTCCCTTCTCCTGCTGCTGCAGCAGCTCTAGAGCAGCCTGGGTTTGGTAACAGGGAGAGCTGAGCTTTGGGCTGGCTCCTGGCAGCAGCAGGACCGGCACATTAAGAGCTGGTGTACAAGCTTCATTTTTATTTTGGCTAAGTTAACACACGCTGCCAATCCCACACAACCTCTCGTCGCTTGGTAATGCTGAGGCATCACCTGTTTTCTGCAGCAAGTAAAGAAATTAATTTTTAAAGGAGTTAATGGGTTGCACAGCCTTGGATGGGAAAGTGAGAGATGGTGCAAAGACCTGGCAGCTCCAGCTTGTGGTTTCTGTAGGAACCACTGAGTGATGCTTGTGTCTCCTGCATGGTGACATGGCATTGTGTTAGAGGAACCGCCTGCCTGGCAGACCTGGAGCTGGTTAAAGGTCCTGTACAAAGGCTTTTCCAGCTGATGTGGCCCTATAGGACAGCCCTAAGGTGGGGTAGCAGGGAGGTTATGGCATTATGGAAATGCTGGCTGTAACCTGAATTTCTGCTGACAAGCCCTCCCTGGTGAACAAATACATGCGTGGTGTCAGCAGTGCCAGCCCTGCAGTTTCCACCTCTGCCCAAGCCTCTGCTGGCACTTGAAGTGTGGCTTTGCTTTGGGCAAATTCACTGGCAGTGCAGACCTGCAGTCAGGTCTGGGATAGAGAGATGGGTCAAGAGGTTTGAAAATACTGTCTTAAATCAACTCATGCTATGTGGTGACTTGGCTCGGCCACGGTTTCTGGTGAGCTCCCTGGGTGTGGAGAGTCTCATCCTCTTCCACTGTGCTGATGTTAAACCCTGGTTTGGGGTGTGTCAGCCCATCCCTGCTCTGTGGCTTTGACGGTCAGGTGGCAGTGAGGATGGAGACAGGCAGCCTTCAGAGTACCCAGAGGAGGCAACAGTCTCTTGTAATCAAAAGTAGGATTAAATCAATCCAAGATTTCCCATTCTTCACTTGTGTCCTTGCTCCTCCTTTTCACTGTGTTGGGCCTGAATTGCCAATGTCATCCAACTTCTGGCAGCACCAAACCTGAAACACTCAGACCTTTCCTCCATGTGGTCCAGTGTCGAGCATGGGTTTAGCAAGTGACAGCTGACAAAAAAACCCAACCCTCTTCCTTTTTTAGCTGCTCACATTTAGTGGTCGTATTAATGTTCTACTTGCTTGTGGTTGTCAGTGGAAATGGTTAAGACAAATGTAGAATTTGAGATTATTTTATAGAAGAAAACATCAGAAACAAGCTTCAGTTGTACCTTTATCCTTGAAAGCAGCCTGGGAAGACTCTAGAACCTCATTAAATTCCCCTTTTGGCAAACGATTGTTAGAAGTGAATTGAAGCCAGAAGCAAGTGCTGTCCGTGGATGTTGAAAGTGGGGTTGCAGACAGATTTTCCAGCTTTCTGCCTCTGTCTGTGAGAAAGTCCTTACTTTGTCACAGACACTGGCTGAAAACAGAAGTTTCTGTAAACTATTTTCTTCATCTTGCAGGTGCAGGTTGTTGTCATACTGACCGGAGAAATATTTTGAAAAGGGTGTTGAAAGGTCTAACCAATCATTCTAAGGAGGTGGATGGTCAGGGACCAATGGCCTTGTGCCATTCAAGGGACATATATAAAAGCAGTTTATAAATTAAATCAATGATTCCTTTTCTGCTTGGACTGGAATCAGTGTTGTTTCTCGCCGTTCCTGATACAACAGCGACAAAGTGCCTGATCTGCGCATTTCTTCCCCCCTAATGCAGTATCTGTGTGGTGCAGGGAAAGCAGCAGGCTGCACACTGCCCTTCAAACTTCTCAAACCCATTTCAGAATCTTAATTGGGAAAAAAAAAAATTAATCACAGCATCTCAACTGTTATTCAAACACATTTAATAAACAAAGAGAAACAGTAGCAAAGGGCACTGACATGTGACAAACTGTACAAAACCTCCAGGTAGGAGCCCACGGCCCGGCTGCTCCGGCCCCCACCCTGCAGCCAACCAGGCCCCCTTTGCCTCAGCCCACTCAGTCACCCCTGAGAAAAATCAGTTTTTAAAAATGTGCAGAAACAAAGACACTTCAAGAGGTTATTTCCAGTCTTGCCATAATGGAACAATTTAGGCCACTGGGAAAGTTTTTAAAAAAACCAAAGCGTCATACGCTCCATTCCCAGGATTAATGTTTTAAAGTGAACCTTCCCAAGAGGCACAAGCACTCTTGGACAGCCAGTAGATCTACCCCTGCTCTCCTACTCTACTCACCACAACATGCTACACTTTTTGAGAGTGAATGGGACAAATTTCATCCTAATTCAGCACTAATTTTGATATAGTTGTGACTGAGTGAAAGGCAATGAGACAACCCTGTTTGAGCACAGAAGGAATGCAACTGGTGCATAATGCTGAGACCAGCCCTGTCTCAGGGTAAAGGTGACCTAGCACAGTCAGGGAAGGAGAAATCCTTCACTGGGAATGTACCTGCTCTGGATGGACTTCATGCCTGGTCGTAAATATCACCCAAAAGCTTGAGCATCCAGTACCAATGGTTAGTTTTCTACCATAAACTTGTTCTGCTGAACTTCAAAGGACCCTGCAATGGAACCCAAAGAGTCCGTGGTCCCCTGGCACCTCCTCACTGCCAAAAGTAGCAGAGAAGGGAAAACCAAGATGCAACTCTGATCTTTCTTGTGCTCATCAGTTAAACAGCTGTGCCATTCACCTGCTAATGGTCACTTTTAGGCTCTCTGTGGCTCAGAGGGGAGAGCGATGGCATCACTGCATCAGGCAACCCTCCACTGGGCTTCACCATGTGTGGCGTTTTTGGTGACACAAAAAAGCCAGGGAGGTGTTTGCTATTCTTATCTACTTGAGCTGTACTGGACAGAAAGTCTCCCTCTGCAGCCAGTATTGCTTTGAGCTCCACGGTTGAACGAGGTGCTCAGCTGACATCAATGTGACAAACACAGCCTGATCAGTTCCTGTTGACTTTAGTTTGGTATTTCTTGACCAGTTCCCAGAAACTCCCTCCTCTGAGGAAGGTAAGACAAATGAGAATGTTAAAGGGCTTTTTAGGCTGCTAACTTGCATACATATGCTTCTTGATTTCTTAGCTGTGAGTACAGACAGTGACTGAGGCTACAGGATACGGACAGAGGAGGGAGATCTGTACACATCACAGTGTTGTTCAGGCCCAGCCAAGGTGTGTGGTCTGATCACACCAACACCAGCTCACCATGTTATAAACAGGGCAGATGGAGGGAAGCAGAGCTGGGTTTTTCAGTGTGATGGAACGCCAGCTGTGGTTCAACAGCCTGCCACTGACACAATGTGAATTCAAAGACATTTGGCACAGTCTGTTGTTACCAGGACTAATCTAGCACAGAGATTAACCAGTCTGTCTTGAGAATGAGGCAAAGGCTCCACCGGAGGAGGTACACTGGCAAAGCAGGATGGAGAAGACAGGCAAGAGGACGTGCAGAAGGACTGGAGAGAGGCAGAGCACAGCGGTGCCACTCAGTGTCTTTGCTGCATGTCTTGGTCGCTGAACTGGCTGCTGGACTGTTGGTAGGACCCTCTGAGCAACAAGTGGTTAAGATGGGAAACCTGCCTAATTCTGTGTCAAAACTTTCAGGAGAACATGGGTAGCTGAAGCCCTCCAGAAAGGAGCCCAACTCCTCAGTCCGGGTGAGGAATTTTCTGGTAGCTTATTGAGAAACATCTGCTCTGAGCTTGTCAATGTCTGAATTCCAGCATCTCTGAAGCTTTGCTGTAATGTCAGTTTGGGACTTGACTGAAAATGACCCAAGTGCCAGGACACTCGGGCTACAAAGAACAAAGCCAGGATGAAAGGGGAAAAACATGCAGCAAATTCCTATGAAATTCCATTTACCAGACTAGGAGGGACATGCCCTTGGTTAGGGGTGGCACAGAGTAACAGAGGGGAACCAGTGACTGCAGTTTGGCTAAGATTAGAATTCAAGAGAGGCACAAACGAACATTTTGCACATCCATCCAAGGCATTCCAAAAAAAAAAAGGAAAGAAAAGTCNTGTCCCTCTGCAATTTGAGGTGATCTCTTAAAGGTGGGGACATGAGGGGGCTGCAGGTAAATCACTGCGTGTAAATAGGGGATCTCCTCTGCAAAGGATCTCGTGGGGTCAGGCAAACCCACCTGCTTGATACAGTACAAAAGAAATTCTGCCTGGAGCCCTCCCTGGTGAGGGAAGGAGACGGAGCCCACGCTGCTGGAGACAAACAAGGCAAAGCTGAACTTGGCAGCAGCAAGTCCCTAAACCTTGTGACTTTGCACCAGGCTAAGATATGGCCGTGGCAGGGTACTGGAGGGGAAGATGCCACCACTCTTCCTCTGTGGAGAAGTGTGAAGGACAGGACTATCACTCTATCACTATTTTGGGTGAACACAGGCCTCTTTGTTTATGCATGCAAAGTAAGGGGCTTTGGAAAATACCAGGAGCCCATGTTAACAGTGAGACCTTTGTCAGATGGATACACAGCTCCCCTCCCCTCAGATCTAAATTCAGCTCTTAGGAATTGAACAAGGAACAAATACAAAGCAAGGATGGAAAAGGTTTGTGTGGGTTTTTTAGGAGTGGTTGTTTTGTTCCTCCTTTTAAAGCCCTGTTCTTCAGATTTGGGGGGGAAGGGGGAGCATTGCAAGGTCGCTGCACTTTTTTGGTGGCAGACCTGGGTGCAAGAAATGGCACAGCTCAAATATGGACCTTCCCACCCACAGCAGCCTGTGGAAGGTGGGATTGATTACAAGGGCCTGAGGACCTGAGCAACCTTCACAAAGGCTCCAACTGGGAATCCAGCCCAGCCATTGTTGGAAAAATTCAATACAGCGCTGGCCAAGAAAATAAAACAAATGCTTGTGGAAAGGACTATCCAAATGGAAGAGTCTTTTCCTTCCTCGATTTCCAGGGTAAGAGAAAAGCCTTTGGTTATGACCAGAATTATTTGCCATTGGCAGGACAGGCTCGGCTTTGCTTTGCATTAGCTTGGTTACTGTACAAGGGCTGGGTTGCTCTGTGGAGAGATGCTCTTCCCAGCTGGACTGCCCTGTGACATCTGGGAGTTTAATGGAGTGGACACTTGAATTACATCCGGGATCCTCGCTCCTGAAGAATCTGAAACAGAAGAGAACCTTCTATGAAAACCTCACACAAGTTTAAATGCAAAAGTTCCTGTTCAGGGTCCTTGTTTTTTGCAGAGAAAGGAAACACAGACTAGTGTGAGATCAGCTTGCGGGCTTTTTATGCCACCACAACAACTGACAGGCTGGTTAAGGCTGAGTGAGCCCCTTCTCTAGAAATCCTGCTCAGCTGCTTGCCAGGAGGTAAGGATGTTGCCTTTTTTTCTATTCTGGGGGAAAAAAAGTGTATTCATAAATGGTTTGGTTTGGAAGGGACCTTAAAGCTTATCTTGTTCCACCCCTCTGCCATGGGCAGGGCACCTTCCACTAGACCAGGTTGTTCAGAGCCCCATCCAACCTGACCTTGAACACTTCCAGGGATGAGGAGGACTGAAAGAGAACAAAAATCTTGTTTCTCCCTGCAACATCCTTCAACCACAAAAGCTGACTAACCTCAAAGGTCCTTGCTACTCTGTTCTCCTTCTTCAAGTTATTCTTTCCTTCAGTATTTTGGTCTCAATTTGAAGTGCATAAAGAGCCTTAGCTCTTGTCCTACAGCAAAACAAGAAATCTTCCAAGAAGGGATGATAGAGAAAGCAATGGGAAAGCTGATCCACAGAACTGCTGCTGCAGCTTAGTGCAGGGAAAGTTTTTCTTTCCTAGGGGAATTCAAATTGATACATCTGAGCAAGTGCCTTACCTTGGCCTTCTCGCTTGGCTCCTTGACAATGCCATTGGTAGAATTGTTGAGCTCCCTGGACACAACACACAGGAATTCTGCCTGGTCTTCGTTTCCATAGTTATAGGAAGATCCAATGCTGATCAGCTGTGCAACAGGAGACAGCCAAGGTAACTATCAATAAGTCTTGATTTTATTCCTACAGTTGCTGTGAGATAGGACTGTCCCAGGAGATCTGTTCTGGACCCAAAGTGTCTGCTGCAGCCTCCTCTCTGTGTGTGTGTGTGTGTGTGTGTGTGTGGTGGGGACACAGCCGAGCTCCACAGCCCTCTAGTGGCACCTGGAGCCACCGGAAGGAATTCCAGCCTGAAACTAATGCTGAACACAGCAGAACATTGCCCAGTTTCTGAGGGTGGAAAAAGGGAAAACAGATTGTGCAATATATAATATCCAGTTCACTCAGATGTGGGCAGGCATTGCAAATTGCCTGGTACTTGCTGAACTCGGCTCTCAACCTGCCTTGTGACTGTTGTGGAAACGGGAATTCTTTACCCCAGGCAGATGTTGGATTAACTGGGGACATGTGGCAAACAGACACTGTCCTTTATGGGGATGCTGCTAAGAGGGAGTCTGGCATCTGTGTAAACAGGATTATATTCTATTACTGTTGTGTTGAGGGTGTCTGGACTCAGTCCAAGAAACCCCATCTGTCTCGTTTATCATTATTACAGTAAAAGGACATCCTGGAGTGCAGAGCTGATTTGTCATTTACAACTCAGTTCTGCTTTCCAGAAAATAAATCCAAGTCATCTGAAGAAAGCATTGTGACTCTTATCAGCTGTGTGTATCCAGGAAACTTTAATGTGCAGTGTGCACCTTAACTTCCATGTCCTCATGGATTTTAGAAGAGCCAGCTCCATATTTATATATTATAGATTTGAAAAGGAAGATTAGGAAAGATCTAAGGGTGAAGGTTCCCATGAAAGGTTCCCATGAAAGGCACTGCCTGTAGCCTCAAGGTTTTGGGGATGTAGATATGGATGTGTGAAAGGCAGATTCTGTAAACTGTTGGGAAGCAAAACCTGGGCATTGGAGAACTGCATTTCCATGGAACAGTGAGTGGTTCTTGGTCACAAGATTTCACTATTTCCTCACAGGGGCAGGTTTTTGGCTGCCTCTCCACTCTGAGATAGTTTTCAGGCATTACAGAACACATATATAGAAACAAATGATGGGAAGTGCTGTTCCTAATCCTCTGCCTCACTTTGTGTCAGCACATTTCCCACAGCACCCACTTGTACTGAAGCTGGACTAACTGGGAAGACACTGCTGTAATCCACAGAGCCCATTCTGTAGTTTCTTAATATAACATAACACACAGGCCAGCTGCTTCCAGTTCTCCCTCCTCAGGAATAAGAGAACTGTGTTTGATTCCAGAAACCAAACCTGGAACTAATGCCATGTGCAACTGCAGTGACACCCAGCCCTGGAACCAGCTGCATTGCAAAGATATCTGCACCAAGTTCTCATGTCACTCAGTGCCTCTTTGGCAAATGCAGCAGTTGTGGCTTTGAGGTTCCAAGAAAGTTGTGCTGTTTTTTCATGGCTTTGGTAATTTTCCTGGATAGAACTGTTATACTGTGGCCTGGTGCATGCGACGAAATGCAGGAGAAGGGAAGAATTGCTTTGGGATTTGACAAGGAGACAAGATGTCCTAAGAGAAAATGAAATCCCTCCGGCAGCTTGAGTGACTTCTGTTCTCCCCTGTCAGTAACTGGACACAAGTGGATTTCTGCTCAGGTCAGGCTGCTTATTCAGAAGAGCAGAGCAGTGTGAAGTGCAACTCAATAGGAAACTCTGCTTATTCCACGTCCAGCTTTCAAAGGAATTCTGCCATTCTTTGGTAATGGTACCTGTTCAAATTTCCATCCATCGGACATGGTGGACACCATCTGTGTGAGCTCTTCCTCTTGGCACTGCAGCACTCTGTACACGTGTTTCACAGGTCCCTGGAGCACAGAGAACAATTGTTGTAGTTTAGTAATTGCTATGTAGTATCACTCTAGAAAATTAATAAGCCTCTCCTGCTCTTGTCTTAGGAAGTCAGAGCCCCCCAGGCTTTCTAAGGGCTTTTTCATCCAACTGATACCAAAACGGAACCATATGCCTGGAACTCTTCTCTTAAAAGCTTTCCAGGAGTCTAAGGTACAGTGAAAGCAAAACTTCTTTAGCTTTCAAAGCCATTTGCTGCTTTTTGAAAATGTTTCTGAAATTGAATCTACTGGGTGTGCTGATATCAGCTGAGCATCAGTGGGAAAAATGCCACAGAGAGACAAAGGGAAGAAAATGGTTTAGAGAAGGAAGAGTTTGAGCTGTTCTTTACCAAAGCAGTATGTTTTGCTTTATAACCACCCATTTCTGCTCCTGGCCCCTCTCCTGTAAGTGTCCCTTGCCTTTCCCTGCAGTGCTGAGATGACTCAGTGGTCTGTGCTTTATAAAGCCACACTGGAGACTCTTTCCTAGCCATGCCCTGCATCCACCTAGCAGCTTTTATTCCCCTGTTACTGCTGAACCAAAGAGATGCTACTGCAAGGGCCTGCAGCCATGCTTGTCCTTCTGTGCCACAGAACTGATCCCATAACCCAGAGGTGCATTACTTGAGAGGTTCTGTTCTCGTTGTCCCGTATCCGCTCCTTCACCAGCCGCACAAGGGACGCGATGTTGTAAAACTCAGCCTCTTCCAGCACCCCTGAGAGAGGAACCCAAAGTACAAATTCTGTTACTTTGCACAGGGTAGAACGAAGAGGATTCTGCCACAAGGATGCAACACCTGCTCCTGACTCCAAATCTAGCCCAAATGTCAGAATTCCAAATGTGCCACCCACTTCCTGCTCCCAGGCTAGGAGAAAATGCCTGACTAGCGGTCACCTCCTTTTGTGATTTAAGAGGATCTTTAAGAAAGATTATTCCCTGTTCCCTGGGATTATCAGAAATCTCATGGTACAATGTCTATTTCTTCACCCAGCCCCATCAAGGGAAAACCCTCAGAGCTGCCTGTTAGAGGAGAACCATAGTCTGTGAGGGCAGATGGGCTGTAACAGACCTTGGGCTCAGCAGAACAGTGACAGGGTGTGCTGTGAGCTGCAGCCTCTGCTTTCGGGAAGACACAGAATCTAATGACTTAATCCCCGTTAATGAGCAATTAACAGTACTAACAGCACTTCTGGGAAACTTGCTCACACCCTCACACCAGTCTCTGGATGTGCTATCAAACAGCACTTAGAGGCTTTCCTGGTGTTTTTCTCTTACCTTCCTCTGCAAGCTCCTTGTTTATGATGAGCTTCCCGTGCCGGAGGTAGTTCAGTATCGGACCGAAGTACGTGGGGTCTCTGTCAATGAGATAGGCCCCTGTCTCATCCTGAGAGCAAAACAGGGATGGTTCAGTGGTACCAGGAAAAAATAATTTCAATCTAACCCAATAAATTGAACAGCTTCTCTTTGAGAACCTGGATTCATTTGCCTGTGGGAGGTGTACAAACGATGCCACATTTAAACCATTTTTCTTTTTCAGTATCTGATCTATGAACATTGCAGCCCAGCAATGCTGGCAGATGAAGCACTTACTTGAAGCACTTGTACATACAGTTTATGGACCTGGAGAAAAAAGCTGGGCTTAGGAGGGTTTTTTCACTGCAATAAGAACAAAAACCTGGCAGTTGTGTTCTGGCTAAGCCTGATCTCTAGACTAGTTTAACTAGGAGGCTCTGGAGGAAAATAGGATCTCCAGTTCTAAGGGCACCTGACAGCCAAAATAACTTTTTTTTTTCCCTTTCCACTACTGTAAACACATATTGCAATGCTCCAGCCATGTGTCCAGCAATACAACAACTATTGGCATTAAATAACCAACAATTCACAGCCAAAAGCATCTCTTGAGCAGCTCTGAAGCACTGACAAACCTTCTGCAGAACTCTCATATCCCTCTCTCAACGACTTTAAAGCATTGTTTCTCCTGCCAATAGACTCTAAAGCAATAAGAAACTGTGTAAACCCACTGTGAAATATCTCCTCTCCTCGCTGATGCTGCTGACTGATATTTCAATCACAACCAGGATTCACCTTGTGATGAAACTCTGAACGGAGCAGGAACAGACCTGACTAATTCTGGCTGACCCACTCACAACATATTTACAACACCTTGTGCAGATGATCCTTTGGAAAATCTGCAATTGCAAGAATAATTGTTTGCAAAATCCATATGATAAACTGCAGTGACTTCAAAACTGTCCAGCCATGCAAGGAATGTGCACCGTGATCTTTTATGAGAGTGAAGTGAAATATATTAAAAAACCAAAACAACAACAAACATGCTCAGGGTGAGAAATTGTAACATTCCTGTTTCTAGGAGTTTCCTTCCCTGCTGTCACTACTATGGGAAGGTGGGTTGCTCCTTGAGCGGAGTCGTGTCAGCACGGGAGGTGGAGGAGCAGAGCCCGTGGCATCTGGGCGTCACAGGCACGAGGGCAGACCCCAGCTCCCGTTCTTGGGGATGCCGCCACCTCCCCGCCCGTGGGACACGAGCCACAAGGCGATGATGTGTCAGAGTAACGTGCCCCGGGACCGCGGGAGATCGGCCCATCCACACCCCGGGCCGCACGGGAGGCTCGGGGACACCGGCAGCCGGGGGTGTCACCCCGCCCGTGGGACAACTCTGGGCACCCTGGTGACACCGGCTGCCGTGGCGGCTCGGGGAGGGGCTGTCTCGGTGCGTGGGGGGCCGGCCCCGCCGCGGCCTCACCTTGTCGGAGCCGAGCTCGGGCCCGTCCTGGCAGCAGAGACGGCACAGGAAGGACTTGGGCTCCCGGCACAGTGTCTGCCGGGTGCTCACGAAGTACGTGCCGCCCACGTTCAGCCGCACCCACTTGGAGGCGGCGGCGGGCGGGGACAGCGCCCCGGCGGACCCCGCCGCCGCTCCGGCTGCGCGGGGGCTNCTCCGTGTCCCGATCCCCCAGTGTCCCCGTCCCGTTCCGTATCCCCACGCCTTCCGTGTCCCCGTCCCCCGTGTCCCGCCCCATCCCGCCCCCTCGGTGCCGCGTTCCCGGCCGGAGCCGCCTCTCCAGCCCCGCTGCCCGGTCCCCGCCGGCGCCGTGACCCACCGGTGTCTCCCGGGCCAGGCGGCGCCATGGCGGGACGCAAAGCTGCCCTTAAGGCCGTGGACTGGGCGGCCTTCGCCGAACGGGTGCCCCCGAACCAGCGAGCCATGTTCAACGCGCTGAAGACCCGCAACGATGCGCTGACGGCCCGGTGAGTGCCCGCCCCGCTCCTGCCGGGCCCGCTCAGCCCTCGCCAGGCACCCGGCTGTGAGCGCTGGTGTCTGCCGCTGTCTGTGGTCCCGCAGGAGTGTCCTCACAGGTATTAAAGCAGGTCACCTTGAGGCAGCTGGTGGCTTTTTTTGGCAAATCACCTTTAGTTAATCTTCCCCAGAGTAAACCCGGAGCTGCAGTTCTATGAACGCACTTTGCTTCAGCACAAACTTTGTCACTCTGTTAAATGCTCTACAAATTCATGTACAGTTCTCAAATCCTTGGGCATCCTCTGCCTGATACAAGTGCTGGCTGTTGCAGGGATTGTTGCTGATTGCCTCTGGCTCCGTGTTGTTAAACAGCCTCATCCTTCCTTAAGGGTGCACCCAGAGGGGCTGAGTGAAGCGGGGCAGAGCTGCAGGCTGAGCTCTGCCTGTCTGTCCAGAGGAGCCTGTTCCAAGGGCAGAGGGATTTGCAGAAATGGCTTGTTTCAAACCTGAAAACACCTAAGCTAAACACAGCAGGCTGTGCTGACGCTCAGGTTGCTGCTCATGTCTGCTGTGCTCCATCCCTTCAGACTGGCTGCGCTGCCAGAGAAGCCCCCGGCCATCGACTGGGCTTTCTACAAAGCTAATGTTGCCAAAGCTGGAATGGTGGATGAGTTCCAGAAGAAGGTCAGTCTCCTTGCCAGCTGGGTATTGCTCTTTGGAGTTTAACTGGGGAATTGAGAGGGAAACACCTCTCAGTTGGTTGAGAAGTGGTTGTGTCACTATGAAAATTTGCCTCCCAAGACTGGGGACACCCGCTGAGCTCAGATGGATCTGGGAGCTTTGTGTTGGGGACAATAACTCTGTGATAGGGTAGGTCTGGAGGATAGGTAGTGCTGGAGGAACGGGTGGTGGTGTGTGTCCTGGGGGTGGTGGGCAGGACAGAGGAGATGGCTGGAAGCTCCTGGGTGAGCAAGTGCTGCTTGGGAGGGACAGGGGACAGCTGCACTGATCACTTCGAGCTCATTAACTTACATGGTTGTGAGCAGATCCTAGGAAGAAAGGAGGGAATGCTCCCCTGCTGCCAGGGAAGATGACCTCGATGTGAAGGATTGTTTCAGTCAAACAAACCTTACAAAAATTTGTCTTTCAATTTGCAGTTCAGTGCACTAAAGGTTCCTGAGCCAGTGGATACACAAACTGCCAAGATTGATGCCCAGGAGAAGGAAGCTGTAAGTGAACCACTCCCTACTGCTGGGGTTGTCCCTGCCTTCTGTGGGGATGGGATGGGGTGAGAGGCAGGGGATGTTCTGGGTGTGCCCCTGCCCGGGCAGGGCAGCCTGAGCCAGGGCAGAGCTCTGCCCTTCACACGTGTCCCTGGCTTTCTGAGCAAGGGGATCCCTGCACAGGGAAGGCTTTGGCTGTTTGGGATCTGCCAGAGATTCCGTCACTTGCCCAGTGTAACAATGATGGATTTTAATGCCAATTTTAAGCATGGGGGGGAGTGTGTGCAGGTTCACTCTGGGTCAGGGTCTTTATCATAACCACACTCCCCACATCCTCTGCTCTCCCCAGGCCAAGAGCACTGCTGAGTACATCCAAGCTTCCAAAGCCCGCATCGTCCAGTATGAGCAGGAGGTGAGGCTGGACTTTGCTTAGGGAATATTCTCTGGACCCCACCCTGGCTCACCCCTTGTTCTCCTGGGTGTGCTTTGCTCCTTCCTGCTGACCACTGACTTGTGATCTGTCTGTCCCTGCTTCCACAGCTCCAGAAGCTCAAGAACATGATTCCCTTTGAACAGATGACGTTTGAAGACTTGAGTGAAGCCTTCCCTGAAACCAAACTGAACAAGGAGAAGTATCCATACTGGCCCCACAAGCCAATTGCTGATCTGTAAACTGGTCTGGGAGCAGTTTAATGGCTGTCAGACTCCATGATCATATAAATAAAGAGCTTTCTCTGTCTGTGGCTTAGATCTTAGACAGATCTTAGATCTTAGAGTTCTGAGTAGTGTGGAGCAATACAGCAACTCGCAAACATCCCACTTTTCCTGGGTTTGGTGTTTTCCACCCATGAGCTTGTTTTCGTAGCAAGGACCAAGCTCCCAGCCTGACCTGCTGATCAAACGGAGCCCTGTGAAATGCAAATAAACCCCCAGTCCCTCTCTGTAAGCACGAGGTGCAGGGAATGGAGTCCTGCCCTTGCAGGCAGACAGTTGCTCAGAAGTTGAACATGTGAAGCCCTTTGAGATACTGGAGTGGATGTGGCAGTGATTTGTGTGTGTCTGGAGTGTCTCAGGACTTCTACAGGCTGAAGTCTGGGGCTTTTTTCTGGGCTGATTGTGATTGTTTAGGAGAAGCCAATTGCAAAAGGAGTTGAAGGAGTGTTGGTGTGTTGAGATGCATATAAAAAAAGTGGTTTTTTTTAGTTATTTTAAAAAAAACATTTAATCCTGGTGATCCTATTCTCTGCCCTGGATTTCTGAATGCTGCTGATCTCACTGGAACTCACAGAAACAGCAGTACAGATGTGCATTGTTTTATTTAATAATCTGAGGTGGCATTCTTAAACACCTTCCCTCAAGATGGAAACTTCTCTAAGAGAAAGGAATCAACTCCCTTTTCTCTTGGTCATGTTTGAGGTCAGAATTACAGATAGGCAAAATGGAGGTGTTATCCCCAGATTTTACAACTGTTTTATTCAAATACCATAGTAGCCCCCAGAATACTTCAAGAACATCTGTAGTTCTATTGAACCAGAGTACAAAGCACTACGCATACAGATCTCAGGTCCTGTGTCTTTGGATTTTAATTCATTTCATTCAGGCAACTGAAACAACTGCAGCTCTATGAATTGAGCAGGAACAAATTACAGCAGGGGGTCAGAAGCAACACAGTGGAGAGCAACTGAGCTGGCACTGGGCAGAGCTGATCTTCAGCTGCTCCATTTTACAGAAATCACAGTAAAAAAAAACAGGGAGAGGAAGAGGTGGCTGTAGAGAAGCACCTTCTCCAGAACTGGCAGAAATGAGTCCAGCTCCTGCAGCTGCCAGAGGCGCTTGGTTGGCTGCCCTTGTCCTTGTCCCTGGGCCTTCCTGGGAGGGTGCAGCAGTTGGGGACCCCCCTTGGCCAGGTTGCCCAGGGGTCTCTTGGGCAGCTCCTGTCGGTCTGCAGGGAGCAAAGGGCAGTGTCAGCACAGGGGGCCCACCACGGCTCACACTGCCTGGGGCACTGTTTGCCCTGAGGAAACCCACCCTGGCTCCAACAAACATGCAGGAAAATGCCCCAAACCTACTCGTTAAAGGTGTTCTGGGTTGTTTTACCTTGCTGGTAATGGTGCTATGGGTTGTTTTACCTTGCTGGAAGCTTCTGAGGACCTTGTCCAAGCGCAGGGATTTGCGCTGCTGGTACAACAGGAAGAAGGTGTCTAACACAGCCATGATCATGAGCAGGAAGGTGCCCAGGAAAAACACCACTGTAGAACAACAGGAAAACAGAGAAAGTTCTAAATAATTGGCATTTTCTTACATTCCGTTGCCTGGTGGGGAACAGGAAAAGTCCAACTCCAGCAAGCTGATCAAGCTTAGCTGTTCATGACTTCAGTGTTCATGAACGTGTCTATAAACACCCAAAGACCTTCCTTAGGGCTGGTACCTGGGTGAAAATCAGGGTTTATTTGATAAAGGTGGGTACCTATGATGGGTGGTTTGTTGGAGGAAGTTGGGAGGCTGTTGTTGAGAATCACAGCCAGCATGGAGCTGCCGAGGATGATGGCGATCTGGAAGTTGATTTTCTCCTCGAGAGAGCTGGGTCCGAACAACACAGCCATGTCCAGCAAGTACAGGGCACATGTTGGGAGGATCAGGTTCAGAATGTAGAGAGTTGGTCGTCTCTCCATGGAAATCTGTTGAAGAAGATGGGCAAAACTGAGGTGAGCAGGAGATGGCTCACTGTGTTGGCAAATGGTGGTCCCCTAATGTAAAAAATCGTCTTGTTTTATACTGGGTTTTTTTTGGTGCCAAATCAGTGCAATATAACATGGAAGTGCTGCCATACCACATAGGTGACCACAGAAAATCCTTTGTCATCCATAATTTCTGTGTATTCGATGAAGCTCAGGTTGGTGAACTTCCATTCTCCATCAGTTAGGAAGAAACTCTGGCTGTCTTTCATCATCTCAGCGGGTGTCCGTCTCGTCTTCATGACAAAGTCTGTTACTGCTTGGGCAGGAGGCAGAGGGGGGAGGGAAGTTGAAGGAAGAATTTAAGAATTTATTAGGGGTCAGTTATTCCTCTCCCTTTCCCACACAGCTGAGAGTGTACAGACAGGGAAGGGGAAGGTTTCATGCACTGCTTGGGTTTCTCAGCCCATGAGGGAGAAATTAAAGAGGATTCTGTGAAAAGATGCTTGGCTGGACCTCTGGGAACGTGGATCAGAGGGGAAACATCTGGTGAATTAGGGCAGTTGTCCTTTGTGGATGGGACCGGGAAGATTTTGTGTCACCTCTGCTTATATTTCAGCCCTTCCTGTTGGGATGAACTCTGACTGCAGTTTGAATCCCTGAAACTCTCCTTTTAAAGGTTGGATTTGATGCCCTTGGAAATCTTTTCCAACCTTAGGATTCTATGATTAATTTCTTCCCACTTCCATGGCTTTCAGGTGTGTTTAAAGATCAGTCCTGCAAAATTCTACGTGAACAAGTGGCAGTTTTGCAGGAAGTCTCCTGGTCTCGGGTCTCTCGGTTTGTAGAAACCAGTCCTGGGAGGGACTTGCCACAGAACATCCAGATTGTTCCAGAGATCTTGCTGGGAAATGTGCCAGGACAGAATGGCAGCATTTTAACTCATTTTCCCTGGTCTCATGTGACCTCAACCCCACTGTGAGCGTGTGGTGCTGCTCAGGAGCCCAGGAGTTACCAGGGCCCATCTCGTCTATTCCTCCTTCTCCAAATTCAGCCCAGAGGTGGTAAAGCTCAACCTGCAGCTGTACCTGGGTAGAGGAATGAAGCTATGCTCAAGTTGCACGTCTGGGTGTCGAAGGGGAACTTGAGAATTATCAAACTGCACGTCAGGGTGACCTGGAAGGGCCGGGTGGAGTTGAAGCTGCCGTTGTGCATGAGGACCATGTAATTCAGCTCTGGGTTTTGCCCATTCACTCTGGAGGGAACAGAAGGGGAGAGTAACTGAGACTAAGGCACTGCCTGTGCCTCAGTCCCATAAAGCCAGGCTGTGAACACCCTGTTGGGGTGCTCTGAGCCATCACCCAGCCAAGGGATGCAGCAGGAGGAGAGGAAACCAGGGCTGGGAGAAGGGCTCGTGAGTCCTTTGGGACCAAGGTTTGCTGTAGCTCCACACATCCTGAGCACCTCCTGCCTCTCTGCCCTCTGCTTCTTGCCCTCACCAGGGCAGGGGCTCATTCCTGGCTCTGCCTCCCACTCCTTTCTCCCTCTGGAGAGCTGGTGGAGGTGCCCATCCCTCTGTCAGACCCTCAGTGCTCTGCCTTGTATCTTTCCACCCACTACTAAAGGTCACTTTATTCCACAGCAGTGCTGGTTTCTGCTGCTTCCTCGGCTTTATCTGCAGCCCAGATGGGATATTTCAGGAGCTGTTACAGTATTACAGAGCCACTAAGTGCTTTGTATAAACTGTGGTCACGATTAATCTAAATTAGGAGGCTCTTGGTTACAGAGAGCTCAAGGGAACAACTTTTAGCCATCTGAGTTTATCCCATTTCCTACAATAAAACCAACAGTTTGCATCCATTGGATTTCTCTTAAGCTGGTGGATAAAAATGAAAGGGGAACCTACCGCTCTAAAATGAAGACAGGGGGAGACCAATACGTATCCATGGGCAGAACAATTTCGGAAATGTTACAGAAGTCCCGTGGGTCCCAGGTTGCAAAAGGGTTTTGCCATTCCTGAGGGAAGAAGTTGCAGGAGAGAGATGAGCTCTGGGCTGGGCACCAGGCACTGTGTTGGGCATCAGGAGAGAAATGCTCTTGAGGGACCTACCAGGTTCAGGACAAAGTAAAAACTGACTGTCTGGAGCTTTTCCACCTGGAGAAACAAAGATATTTAGCTGATTTTCTTAGATGTATCCAGTGTATCCAGTGCAGAACGCAGAAGCTCTTCCCTGAGCACAGATTGCAGGAACTTGGCTGGGGAGGAGAGCTCATGGCTCTTGGTCCTTTGCCTGAAGAGTGGGAGCACATGGTCCAAGGAAAAAATAATAGATTATTGTTAACATTTCCATGGCAGTGTCCTGCAAATGCACTGCCCAGTTCAGGCACTCTGCAGGGTTTTTGGAGCCTCCTACAAAGGCTGCTCATCTGGATGTGACTTCTGGAAGGAGTGGGAGAAAATACTCCAGATCTTCCAAAAGTGCTTTCAAACAGCAGAAAGCTGAAGTGGAAGAGGCTGATTCTCACCCCTGTGGCCTTGATGGCAGAAGACTTAAACCCTGGCCTAGTAACAGCCCAGTTTCCTGTTGTAAAGACTCATCTTGGGTCCTTACCACAGAGAGAATTGCCACCAGCATGAAATCCATCTTCACTTCCACAGGCTCCTTCAGGTTTATCTTGGGCAGAATGTACGTGTGCAGCTTGTTGTGAGAGGAGATGTTCAGGTAGTCAACAATGTCATAGTAGGTGCAGAGGTACTTTGGAGCAGCCCCTGCTAGAGAGAGAATTCCACTTGAAACACAAAAACATCAGGCAAGACCTCAGCCAGTGAGAGATGCACCAAAAGAGAAAGGGTGTGGAGCTGTGGATTTGAAAAACATTGTTAACACACAAAAATCCCTTCTCACACAGATGAGAACAGAATTCCTTGAAGGTTTTCTATCCCCCTTGCACTTACCTGTCCCAAGAGAAAAGGTGAGGATGGCTACAAAAACTCCCTGCATCATCTCCTGCTTCCAAATAAGGAGGAGGATGGTACCGTATGTCTTATGAACGGGTCCAGGACACGTCATTTGTTATGTGGAAGTTGATTTGATATTTATTAATGAGGGGTGGATTTTTGTAAACAGACATTTTATCTGTTGGAAGGAAGAATTTGCTAATGGTTTGATGCACTCAGCTGGCTCTTGGGAGCAGCCTTTAGTTGTGGTCAAGGAAAAATAAGGTCATTAAAAAAAATCCAACAATTTGAGGGAGAGGAAAAGAAAGGGCCCATTCCCACAAAGAAAAGGCAAAGAGCCAGAGCTACTCAGTAGCAAATTTGGTCTCATTTACAGGGCTGAGAGTTTGCTGCAACCCCACTGAAATGGATCAGGAATTAGTGCCTGTGTGACTGAGGGCTGTGGGGGAGGCTGCTCTCCTTTGAGCCCAGTCCTGCTTCCCAGGAGACGACACCGTGTCCTCATTTCCCAAAGCACTGAGCCTTCCATGTGCCCATGGATTTTCTGGTTCTGCCTCCTCGCTGATCTCCCATGCTCCTGATGTTCTTTTCTGAGTCCTCACAGTTAAGATGAAAGGCTCTCGGTTTTCTATCTGTCTGTGTTTTCCTCTGCTGTCCTCCTCTCCATCTCTGCCTTTTCTTTCTGCTGTCATCCTAGTGATCCTTGTGGGTCCCTTCCAACCCAGGATATTCCAGGATTCTCTGATTCTACGAATGGCTCCAGGGCAGCAATTGCAGTGAGAAAGTTCCACACTTGATTCCCCCTCTGGCAGCAGAACTCCCCATGGCAGTGGATGGTCCTTCCCCAGCTGTGTC
>VWZW01001644.1:520432-606571 GCA_013397115.1 Edolisoma coerulescens
GGGATAAGGGGCTCTTTTGGGGCTGCGGGGATGGATCGTGAGCGTCTGATGTCTGTGGTCTCCGCGCTGGGGTTGTAGGGCGGGGAGGTGTGTGCAGCACTAATGGGAGGTGTATGGGGGGTATATGGGGTCTGTGGGGTGCCAGGAGAGGGGGATGTGGGGCGTCTTGGGGCACATGGGGCTTGTGGGGCACCGCGGGAGGATGGATGAGGGAGGTCAGGAGTAGTTATGGTGTCTGTGCACCCCAGACCTTCGTGGTGGCCAGTGCTGAAAATGAAAATACATCCAGCCTTTTTAATATATTGTTTCATTTTTGCACCTGAGGTGCTTCACTTTTCACATTTTTATCCTCTCTAGAGCACTGAAGAGTTACATACAACCCCCCCCACACATATATATACACACAATTATTTATTTGAGTGCTGATATAGCAGCACAAGACACCGAGGTGGATGTGGGATGTAGGGGACTCAGGCAGTTGTGGAAATCCTTCAGCTTTTACTCCTGTTGGAGCTGTCAGGCTGGCTTGACAAGAAGGGTATGCGTTCCAGAGGGGCAGGGATTGCTATTCCTGGCAGCAGGAAAATGCACAGGCAGGGATGGGCTGTCATTTGCTCTGGTGCTTTGACAGGAGCTGACAATCTCTTGTTTAAAACTGTGGGTGAAGCCAAAATGGGTGTTCAGAAGCTGATGCAGAGACTGTGTGACTGAGGATCTGAGCTGAGTCCCACCCAGATAATCCATTTAAAGTCAGGGAACTCAGTCCTCGGGAGGGAGCATGTCCTGGACATGGATGGTTCTCTGCCCTGGCTGCAGCTGAGCAGCTCAGGCCCACAGAGGGCTCCTCACTTTGTCCGTGTCGAACCTCTGAGTCCTGGGGTTCTGCTCTATTGCTCTTGTCCAAACTCAGCTGAAAACAAAATGCTTTAAGGGAAAAACACAGAGCTGTCAAACCGTGCCATCTGGTGACCTTAATTTCTAACAGGGAACAGGTAAATGTTTGTGATTTGTAGCCAGAGGGATGGGTAAAATACTCAAAGCAGGATGACTCATTTACCAGCTGTTGTCAAACGTGTCTGGTGGTTGTTGTACAGGAACACCCTCCAAGGACAGTGCCACAGAGGGGCTGGGAAAGGAGCTGGAAGGCCACACAGGTGAAGCCAGACTAGTCTAAAAGGACACTTGTCTGGTTTTGCTTCATTCCCACCCTGTGTTGGTCCACAGAGCCTTGGTAAAAAGCTGGGTGAAATCTGCTTGGATGGCTGGAAACTGCTCTCCCTGTCAGGCAGGGCTTGGGATGGCAAGGTCTGACTTTGGTGTGAGCCAAGGAGAGCCAAACCTTTGGCATTCCAGCTGGAGAAATGAACTGCTTTGTCACCGGTCCTGGCTGAGGAAGCCACCTCAGCCCATTTGGTGGTCACTGGTGAGCAAGAGCTGTCAAGAGCCATCCCAGAAAACCGAGGGAAAGGCTGAGGTGTCCAAGGATCCGGTCACTCCTTGTGTGAGTGAGGGCACAGGCTGTCAATGCAGGAGCAAACAGGGCTTTGAGGGACCTTCCGGAAGGTCTCAGCTGCTCTGAGAGAGGGAAGATGCTGAATCCTTCCTATGGGAGCTTGAGCTCTGTAAATCCCTTGAATTTGTGCTTCAAGTGGCCCCTCCCTGTTTATAACAACAGGTGCCCTTCTGAAGGGTTATTCCAGCTGGCGGTACAGCGAGAAGCCAGACCAGATCTGATGGAACTGCACGTGTCTAAATGCCAGCTTTCAAATTCAGCATGAAACCAGATTTTTGACAAGCTGTGCCCTTGTTGATCTTAATGCTGTGAGCTGAATAGGGTCACTGATTTCACCAAATTCTGAAATGAAGAATTATTTCCTGTGACATCATACTTTTCCTCATCCATTTTAATTGCATGCAGCAATTTTCCTTTTTGTCCTCAACCATGGGGGTGTGCTGTTAAGTAGCTGCTGCTCTCTGTTACACCAGTTTCTCTGGCAGAGTGGTTGCTCAGCACTATCTTGTTCCCTCTTAGTGGAGTTGTGTAGCTTTCCTTGGTGTTCCAAAAGCAATTGGAAAAGTTTAGATCAAAGGTGGCACGAAAGGCCAGAAGATGCTCATTTTCTCCTCCTTTGATCACTGAAAGCCTCACTTAAGGCAGGAATCAAGTGACTCTGACTCACACAGTCAATCAGGACATGTATATATGGCCACTAATATTTTTGGATGCAGAAAAAAATTGCCCTCAGCACTTTGCTGAGCATGCCGCTGATACACGGCAGCTGTGCCTTTGTCAAGCCAAGTACTAATATCATGTTACTTACATCAGTCATTTTTGGATTTGTGGTTTGCAAAAAAGGCCGAAAGAAAAATAAGATTTGAATTGGGAGCTTAGAAATTGTGTGGTTTTACAGAGACTTCCGAGCTGACAAAAGAGGGGTTTTATTGCGTGGCAGTGTTGGCAGTCCAAGTGCACAAAAATGTGTGTTATATAAATAATGCAGCAGAATAGTGCAGCAGAATTCTCTTTCCTTTTCAGTGTTTTGCCTGAAGCACTTTCTTGACCCAAATTGTACATGAAAATCAAAGAATTAACTCTTGTGCTGTTCTTAAAAGTAAAAAGAGCTGTAAGAGCTGTGAGAAAATCAGTGTTTCTTTGTATTCGAGAGGAGAATAGAGCATTTAATGTGTTTAACTGTGATGCTGATCCATGTGGGATTGTTTAAAACAGAAAGTGAGGGTGATTCCCCTCCCACACCTTTGCAGCATCAGCTGACTGCAGGGCAAACACTGCCTGGCTTAAAACAACACTGCTACAAGTGCCAAGTCAACGAGTGGTGAATGCTCCCAGGAAATCAACAATGCTTCTCTTGCTGTTGTTGTTCATTTTTATTTATTTTATTTTATTAGACAACTGCTTTCCATTATAAATAAATAAGGCATGAAGGTTCTCCATACTGTTACAGAGCTGGTAGCCACAGCCGTGCGTGCAGCTCCTGATGTGTCTGGGGCCGTGGGGCACCTGGAAATGCAGAGCGTGGAAGAGCGGAGCAGTTGGTGGTTTTGAGGAGGAGACCTCTGGAGCAGGGGTGGTTTGTGCATCACACTCCTGCCAACTTACCTCTGTGGTACTCAGCTGAACAAAACAGGGTGGTTTTGGGGGGTTTTCTGCATTAATTCTATGGGGAGTGAAAGAAAGGTCCCTCCTTGTAGCATCAAAGCCCTAGACTTGGGGGATAATTCCATTTGAAGAGTCTTCCCCTTCCAAAGCCACATTCTCATTTATTTATCTCAATGTTGCAAAAGTCCCAGCCGTTGACCCAAGATTTTGGGATGTAAGCTGGTGAAAAGAGAATCTAGATGTAGCTGATGGTTGCTCCAGGCGGGTACAGAGTAGGTTGCTTACACTGAACTGCTGGGTTTTGTGGCTCAATGCTCAGGGTGTTGCCTAAGCTGTAATGAGATGCTGCTTCTCTGCCTAAAACCTGTCTGACCGTACAAGGTCATCATCTAGTTCATGGAAGCTGGAAACTGGTGATTCCTGAGACTGCAGTGGCCTTTTGGCTGCGTGTTTGCATGTCTGTGGAAGCAAAAGTGAGGAGATTTCAGTGCTGGAAAGGGAACTGGAACATGAGAGGCGACAGTGTCTCAGCCAAGAAAGATTATTTTCGGCAGGAAGCTGAAATCTGTCCTCGTGGCTGGGGAGATGTTTGGAGCAGGAGTGAGGGGTGATGTGTGATCCGTGCTACTGCCAGGGCCAGACTCCTGACCCGGGAGATGCTGCATCCCCTGGCTTGTGTGCGAGTCCCCAGGAGTCAGTTTTGTAAGCCCATGCAAGCTGTTTTTAAGGAATTTGCTACGATGGGACAATGACAACCTCTTGAAGAGCACAGCACAGAGAGCTGGTACCCAGACCGTGAGATGAAAGCGTGTCTCTGATATTGTAATAGCACTTCTTGTCTCGCTATGGGAAAGCCCTGGGCACCGAGTTCCTACCAGGCACGGTGCTTCACCTGGGTTGAAATACCAGGGCAGACTTAAAGCGAGTAATCCCATATGCCTGCAAGGTCTGGAGAGTGTGGACTGAAACACTGAGTGACGCTGATGGAGATGGAACAATCAGTTTTATGTTTCTCTTCAAGTTTTTCCAGTTGCAATGAGCTTGCATTGTAAAGAGCTGAAAAACCTGACTGATTAGAGAATGGCTTAAATAGCAAGACCATACTGCCTCTTGGGGCAGGCAGAGATAGGAGTCTCTTGGGTTCAAGCATAGGTTCTTAGCCATAAAACCGAACAGGAGGACTGGGCTGCTGTGCTGGGACAGCCCCTAAAGTTCTGATGGCTTTTTGTTTTACGTTGAGACACTGTACTCCAGCTGTGGCAGGACACTGGAGGACATCCAGGCCTTTGCTTGCAGATAATCGGGCCGTAGGACAAGCTGAAAAAGGGTGGAGGGGGAGATCGGTTTCTTCTTTTTCATGGTGGGGTTGACATTGCTGTTGTGATGTCTGGCAGCGGCAGTAACTCATGCAGAGATCCGTCATGTGGTTTCTGAAATCCTCTAACTACAATGTACAATTGTCCCAACAGGTTGTCCAGAGCCCAAGCTTAAAAAAGTGAGTTGGGTCCCTGTGACATTCTCTCGCTTACAGACCTCTCGAACCTTCAAAGCAGAGGGGCCACGTGGCATTTCCTGGGGATCGAGAGAAGACGTGGCCATTGCAATTGCACGTGGGAGCTGCGGAGAGCCAGGACTCATTTGCTGCTCTTGTTTTTCACCTTTGTGGCGTTGATGTCTGCTTTTGTTTTCTGGATGCGGGAGAAGATCTCCTTAAAAAGAGCCTTGTACTCGGGCTGGCTCTGCTCCAGCCGCTTGTCCACGGCCTCCACGTGTTTGCTGATGGTCTTCTCCATGGTCTTCCGCTCTTCCAGCTCGTGCCCCTCTCCTCGGAAGTCCCTGAAGGAGCTGTCGCGGGAGATGGGCCGGGAGGTCTGGACCCCCGTGTGGCGCACGCTGTCCTTGTGCTGCCGGCACTTGCTGAGGAGCTCCTCGTACTTCTCCAGCAGGGCGTGGTACTGCTCGTCCACCTCGCGCAGGATGGACATGCCTCGCTTGCGCACGTTGTTGGCGTGCAGGGTGTAATTGCCCTCGTGCCGGCTCACGGCGTCCTTGGTCACGATGGCGTTCAGGGCCGTGTCGCTGCAGCTTTTCCGCACGGGGTGGTTTGGGGAAGGGGTCATGGATGTCCCGTGGCTTTTCCCTCCCTCCTCCTCGGACAGGTCGATGTAATCTGCTTCTGGGGCGTTGTTCAGCGGCTCGAGGAGGGCTTCGGACAGGTTGTCCTCTCTGCTGAGCAGGTACTTCTTGACTTGTTTCATCTGCTGCAGCTCCAGGAGCTCTGCCTCCAGCTCCTTGATGCGCAGTTTGCAGTTCTCCATCTCGCACACCCGCTGCTCCAGGTCCGAGTACTCCTGGATAACCGAGGTATACTCGCGCTCCACCCTCTCCTTCCGCTGCTTCTCCTGGTTCACCTGGGATCTCAGCGAGTCCACCATGGCTTGGAGACGCTCGTTCTCCCTCTCCAGCGGCTTCTGGTTGAATTCTGTGGAAGAGCTGTGGATCTGGAATGCATCCTCATACCTGAAAGAGGAGAAGAATTCTTGAGCGAGTCTGACCAAGTGATACTCCCGTGAAGGATTTGTGTTTTATTGTTATGTAAGTAACTCCACTGATGTCCAAAAAGGACATGAGCTCATGGAGTGAGATGTGCCTTCTCTGTGTGCCAGGAGACCACAAGGTGTGGCTGGAGGTCTTCTGGACACAGAGACAAATCTCTGTCCCACATAACCTGCAGTTTTATTGGACAGCAGTAATAAAAGACAGGAGGGAAATGAGACCCTAAAAGGTAAAAGACACATCTGATTAACAGACAAGCCATCAGCATTGCAGTGAAGCAAGAATGAGTGTTCAAGTGCTACCAGTCTGAGCTGAAAGTAGGTGGCTTTGGGTTTTTCCTGGTGGAGTCCATCAGCTGCTCTCTGCAGCATGGAGTTCACCAGCTACCCACCACATATGGCGACAACCCCAGACCCACCCAGCCAAAACCCTGAAGCACATGTGCTGCTGCCTGTGCAGCCCTGTGTCTGGGAGATGCTCTGGAGGGAGCGAGGGAAGATTTACACGGCAAGGCAGACAGAGATTTTTGATAGAGGTGCCCCTTCTTCATTGCCTGGGAATTGATAAAAAGCACTTCCCCCTTCCCTTTGGGAATTTGGGTTTTCCTCCTCAGTGAAGCACCCATGGCACCCTATTTGTTTAGAACAGATTGGAAAAGTGCAAGCTCCATGGCTTCCCCTGCGAGGCATGGCTCTGGTGGGGGGTATTGAACAGATTTCAAGGCACTGAAGGGCAGCCTGACCTTCAGAGCCAACTGTGGAGCTGCAAGGGGACCTGAGGTCCTGTGGTATGGGGGGAGAGCGGGACTGGGGTACTGGGGGGAAAAGAACCACAGAGACATTAAGTGGATTTTGCTGGGGGTCAGGTTTTGGCCTGATTAACAATCCCAATCGCTGCTGCAGTGAAAATGTCTTTGGTTCGTATCCTCTGGCATAGGATGTTTTCAGTGACAAAGTTTATTGATTGCTTATCTATTTAAGAACCCTCTTTTGTGGACAAAGCTGAGCAAGAAATGCCCTCATGAGGTCAGTGAATTAACACAGTGGCTGGGTTTTGAGGAGGATTAAGGCTGCAGTAGTGTTGGAGGTGTTTGTACAGCACTTGGCAGCACATGGTGTATCCGGCTGTGCGACCGGTCTTCCTGGGGAGTTCTGGAGTCACGCAGCACAAAATGCATCATCTCAACTGGTTTTGGTCAGCCAGAGGTGCTGGTGCTGTGCTGGAAGGCAGCTGGAAAGGGAAAACAGGCTGTGCTGGTTTGGGAAGTATCACTGTGCTGGGATCATGGAGGCTCTGCTTTGCCAACACCACCTCAGGCAGGTGGGTTGGTGAGAGGAACATCCCCCCATCAGCTCCAGCCATGAGTTTCAGGCTCTGATGCCCAACCTCGATGTCTGAGGGGTTTCTGTGCCCCCAGAGGGCCTCACCCACCACCTCCCCTGTTTGTGGGGATCAGTTTGGAGGGGTGGCCAAAGCCAAGGCTCTGTACCTGGGGCTGGAGCACAGCTCCTTAAGGCAGGGGAAGGTGTGGATGGTTCGGCGCCGCTCCCTCTTCTCCCGCCGGATGCGGAGCTGCTCCAAGCTCCGCATTTCCTCCACCTGCTTCTGCAGCTCCTCCACCTGGTTCTGCAGCCCTTCGATCGTTTCTGTCAAGCTGCAGAAAGAGGAAGGGAGCACAGGTGAGGAGTCAGGCACTACAGGTTCCTAAAAGATGGTTTTTCCTATAGAGAAAGCCAATCTAGGGAAGGTGCTTCCAGTGCCCTGGGATCATTGACAGCACTTGGTTTTTTTGGTCTTTCTCTGTGTGGTCTCTCTCAAATGGGGTTGGTTATAAAAAAGGGACAGGGGGATTGATCTGAGTCCGTCTGTCCTCAAATCAGTTGACTGAAATAGTCACCTCTGGGACATAAGCACTATCCTGGAATATCTCTGCACTTAAAACAAGCATCTATTCCTTTTGTTTATCTTGTAGAGAAACACAGAGACCGGGCAGAGATTTTGTTTTGTTCTGTCTGCGGATAGTTTGTAAAACACTCTGCTCAGAAACTCCTCTACACAGCTGTTTGCAAACGATGATGCATTGCAAGGACATGGCTTAGGCTGTTGTTTCTAGGGGTGACCTTGGTCATGGGCTTGTTTTAGGAAAGAAATATTACTGATAAACTGGTGTTTCAGCATGGACTAGCCAGGGTTTCATGAGTTGCTGGATCTGTGCGTGGTGTTTCTGCTGGGCTGTGTGCTGGGGATCTCCCTGATAGGATTATGTGCCTCTTCTTCAAGGAAACTCACCTGAGGAGAGGCTGCTGTGCCTCTCTCTGGGCAGTTTCAGACACTCCTTTATCCAGCCCTCATCCCAGGGATGTCTATGCTGTGGCCGACCCCTGCTAACCAGCATTACCGCAACACACTTGTGTTCTAAATAGCTGCAAAACTGGGCTGATGTGACAAGAGAATGGCTTAAATAGCAAGGGCAGGCTGCACCTTGGGGTAGGGGAAAGGTGAGCTGAAGGCTCTTGGATCTTGAGGATCCAGGGGAGGCCGTACCAGTGGATCTTCTGTTGGGAAGTCTTGCTTTCCAGCACGAGCTTCTGGTTAGCCATCTCCAGGTCCCGTGCTGTCAGGTCCAGCTGCTCGTAGACTTTCGCGTGCTGTTCGTTCATCTGCCGCAGCATCTCCAGTTGCTTGGTCAGGTACTGCAAGGAAAAGTGAAGCATGAGCACTCCACGTCCAAAACCCAGGTTGTTTCACAAGCAGAAATTCCTACAGCCTTTGCTTCCTCTGACAATGTGTTCTGTGGCTCTGCCTGGTTGAAGCCTCTTCCACAGATGAAATATTCACCCCCCTGCCCACTGTAAATAGTTTTGTGTCTAAAATACAATTGAACTTCCCCTGCCCTCTATGAAGGGCACTAACCTCAATCTCTCTATTCAGCTGCTTTTTTATTCCCAGTACCAAAGAAAGTTGATATCCCTGGGATTGAAAGTTGACTGAAATTGGCCAGTTGGTTACTGGATCGTCTGACAGATCGATTGCAGAAGCTGTGTTTCCTTGGGAATTCAGGCTAAAACTCTGAGTCTGTGAAATATGAGGAGACCTGCGGTTTCTGTGGGGATTTGCACACCCTTTTCTGTAAGTCTGCCATTGCAAAATCTTATCCTGGGAAGACTGGGAGAGGAGCATCTACTCAGGTGCTCACTCTCAGCTGGCGCCACATTCCAAATCCTATGGTGGATGTGCTTCTGACAGGCTGCTGGAGGGGGGATGGCTAAATCCATCCACTCGTTCCCTCAAGCATCAGCTGTCTGATCCCTGCAGCATCATGTGCTGCTCCTGTGAACTTGCAGCCCTCCTCTGTCCTGTGTCCTTTTAAATCAGGGGGTGTCCAATCTTTTTTAACTCACAGATCCCTAGAAGCTTTCCAGTGGATGAAAACCCTCCCGGGCACAGCAGGTTTAAGCCTCTAAGATCAGATCTGTGAGCTCTTAGAAATACTGTCCTGACCCCACAGGATGCTTGAAATGGGGTTTAGATTGCAGCTCTTGGAGAAAGAGCTATTTTATGCCTCTAACAAAGGGGGCTGTGTTATGAGGGTGCTGAGGGGCCAGCTGGGAACAAATGCAATTCTGAATCTCTGGGATCAAGGGAAAGCTGCAGCAGAGCAGAGAGAAATGAGTGTGAAGGCTGGTGGATGTGCAGGGGAAGGCCAAAAGTGACCCAGATGCAGCCTGGTGCCAAAATCTGGCGCCAAAATCTGGTGTGCACATCTGGGCAGGGAGTGAGGATGTGAGAAAAGGGAAAATGCCAGTTAGTGGGGGAAAGGGACCCTCCTCAGGGCTGGGATGAGCTTGAACAGACTTTAATCCATCCTGCTTCCGGCACTTACAGAAGATATTCCATGCCCCATGGCACACCCCTGCTTTTCTGCTGGCATCTGAGCTGCTGGCACTGGTGGAAGTGCCCCTTTCCCACCTTCATCCTTAGTGACAGTGGTGGCCAAGCAGCCCCTGTCCCCACCCCTGTCCCGACTGTGTCCCTACCTCGATCTCCTGCACTTGCTCCTCGTTGGTGGCGTACATCTGCTGCAGGGAGTCCTCCAGCTCTTTGTTTCGCTCCAGCAGTGTCTTCCCCAGCTCTGCAGCCAAGTGCAAGTCTGAAAAGCAGAGGGACAAAGCCGCTGCAGTTCCCACAGCTCCATGGCTGGGTGTGGTGGGATCTTCTCCCCCCTCGCCAGAAAAATGACCCCACACCAAGCACAGCAGCACATTTCTCATGGCACTGGTTTTACTGGCATGTTTTGACCTGGTTGCATGCTCTCAGAACATACAGGATCTGGCCTCTTGTCTTGCTGGGCTGCAGGAGCAAGGGGAGGCTGAGCTCAGGACTCTGCAGCTCCTCCATGCAACGAGGATTTGGTGCTTTGCTGGCTGCAAAACCCTCCTGCACTCCCTGCACACTGTAACCAGGATTAGCCCAGCATCTGGGCTGTGGCAGGTGCTCAGTACCTCCATCTCCTATTGCTGAGAAGGGCTCAGCACCTGTCAGAATAGAGTAAAGGGTTGGTAAAGACCTGCAGGGCCTTGGGGATGCTCTGTAAATTATATTATTATCTCTAACGAAGGGAGTGCCTTGCCTTCGTTGTCAGCCTCCATTCATCACCCGCTAATAGACTGACAGGAGTAATAAAACCCTGCGTGGCCCGAGGGGGCTGGAGGCACCTCCCAGATGTGCCACCCTGGCAGTGCTGCAGTGGCCAAATCCAAGGCTCTTTCCTTGGGGCAGCTCCAGGGAAAGGACAAACTGCTTTGTGTTCACTCTCTGCCACTTCCAAACGCCCTTAGGAAGCTACTGAAATAGTTGGACTTCAGGAGAAGTGCAGGGAAAAGTAGATATTGACAGTGTGGTCAGTTTAAAATGCTGGTTTTGCTGCTGGGAAAAGAAAAAGCCTCCAGGCCCTGTGACTCCTGTGTTGGCCAAAGCTTGAGCACACAGGTGATGCTGTTTGTGGGGCTGGGACAGCACAGCTGGCTCTGAGAACAGCCCTTTGCTTTCACAGGAGTTGGTTGCCTTCTTAAAGCCTGACTATGAACATGTGGGTTTCATTTTTCCTGGTGCTTCTAGAGGTAGCGGCTCTTAGGATGGCAGAATGAAAATCTGACCTTAAACCTTCCACGAGGTAAGGAAACAAGTCCTGGAGTGTGTTATTGCTCTTTGTCCCTCTGGTGTGGTTGTCATGCAGCTGTGGGGGTAATTAAGGAGTGACAGTCCTGCAGGGTGTGAGGGAACCTGGGTCTCCTGCCCTGGCATTTTCTTAGCCTGTGTAATGCTCCTCTCTAGTCTGCATCTAGTGATGTGTTTTGCAAAGGCTCTGCCAGGGCTGAGAGCAGCTATAATTGTCTCCAGTGGTTCATTTGGCCATGCAGTTGATTGGGAAAGAGGGATACTTGTCACTAAGACAAGAAGAAGGGGAGCCAGTACTCCTGGGATGTATTCTGAGCCTGGGAAAGCCCTGACTTCTCACACGTGACAAAATGAGTCTCACGCTGACCTTGGACACGAGTGCTTGCCAGTGGGTGAGCTACAGTGCTGTCAGTGCCTGGGATGGGGCTTTCCTGATAGATAATGCTGTGCTGTGGGATATGCTGGTATGTTATTAGTTTGTGTGTTGCCTGTGTTTCTTTCTGCTGGCTCCCCAGATGTGGTGCTGCCAACAGCTGCTCAGTGTGTCCTCAAATCTCCCCTTTCCATGGGAATGTGCTCTCCAGCTGTGCCCTGCATTGCAGGGTGTTATTATTAAAAGGGCTCTGACCTTTTTAATTATAATCCTCATCATTGCACAGTGACCCAGTCTGAGAGCTGCAGTCACAGCTCTCCCTGCAATCAAGTTACTGGCACGTTTCCCCATGGACAGACCTCCTCCACCTATTTGGTTTTTTCCAAGCACCAAATTTCCCTTGTTTATAAAGTGCCCTTGGGAGACCTGAGTGTTTGCTACACCAGCTGGGGCTGGGGGAACAGCCAGATGCCAGCAGAGATGAAGGATGATTTGTGCCTTTAAGCTGCTTGGGGCGGTGTTTAATGTCAGCACCACCTTGCCAGAGCCAGTGCTGTTGCTGGAGAGTGGCACCTTGCAAATCACATCCCTGGCAGCAAGCAGGGCCCCGATGTGGAGGTGTGTAGTGAGAGGGCTCCATGCTGTGCTCCAGGTAATGAGTCAAGTGTGTCCCTGTCCCTGCGGATTACACCAGTGCTCTCCCACCATATGGCATCCAATTTAATCAGCTGGGGTTGAGTTAAGTGGATTAGGCAGTGCAAGATCCTGCATTGTAATTTAAAGGGCTCTGTCTGCAATAATTTAATGGGGGAAATGGGCAGCGTTTGGGGATGAGTGGGAAAGAGGAAAGAATGGGGCTTGGCTCTGAGGAGGAAATTGAGTCTTCGTTTCCATTTTGAGCATAAGGGCCTGGGAGACTCCAGGCTTGGAGGACATGGGGGAATTGATTATTTTAGTGTCTTTTAACTGCCTCAGCCGTTGTCACACACACTCTCTCACTCTCTGCCCGCCAGCCAAAGCTGGTAATCCCGTCTCATCCACCCCCTTGTGCCTGAGTCCTCTTCCCCACCTGTTGGTCCCCCCAGCCTATGGGGAGGGAGGGGATGCTGTGTGGAAGTACTTTAATGTCGTCTTTAGACCAGATCCTTCTTGATCTTTGTACTAATTGTGGCTCTGCTTGGGCTGAGGGAGCACACAGCTCCTCTCCTCAGAGACCTCGGAAACCTGAGGCTGAATGTGAAATTTCACCAAGTTGTTTGGGGGAGAAAAAGAACTGTTTAGGAATTCAGGAATCCTTTCTACCCAGTAGTACGGTTTCCCCACATTTTTTGAATTCCTCTTTGCTTCTCCGCTGTCAGATCAGCCAGTGCTGAAGGATTTGCCCTAATTTAGCAGATATGCTGATGCCTCCCTTCCCCCTCCCCTCTGGATGCAGGAGGAGAAATAAAGTGCTGTGTGTCCGCTCGATGTGCCCCATCCCTCCACATCCTGCCTGTGCTAAAGGCACCACTGTGAAATGGCCAATGTTCGTCTTCAAAAACGGGGTCTTGATGCTGCCAAATCCTATCAGGAGAGAATTGTGGATGCAAACTGTCCCGGGCAGCACCAGCCTGGCGCCCTCTGGCTCCCTGTACTGCAAGCACTGACGTGACCCTTCTAATTAACACCAGCCAAGGAGACACGCTGTGTCCCCAAACAAAGGGCTGTGCCTATGGAGCAGTGGAGGGGAGGGATGGAGGCTGCATTTCCCTGAAAGCTTCCATGGGAAAGGCCTCTGAGCAAGGAGGGTGGGGATGAGAAGAGAGACCATATGGTGGGAAGGGAGCGGGAACTGAATCCAAGCAATGCTTGGTACAGCGGAGCAGGGCTGGGCAGAACATCAAGGAGGCACCGTCCTGGAGCTGCAGAGATCAGCAGCAGCAGCCCAGCTGTAATTCTGCTACCTCTGTGCCATTGAGGAAACTTGCAAAAACCCCATCCTGATCCAAAAGCTGTAGCAGGTTGCCTTTGAGGGAAAGAGGCTGAGGGACAAACTGCAGGGTATTCCCTCACGGCAGCATCCTGTGGCAGAGCTGGCACAGGCGGACGTTCCCTGCATGGGGCTGCGGCAGAGCTGGGCGCTTCCCCAGCCTTGCAACGAGGCTCAAAGAGGATTCGGAGCTGTTTCTGCCTTCCCAGTGCTGACCCGCATCTGTTTGGGCACAGCACTCTGCCACAGCCCGCCCTCTGGAGGGGTTTCTTCCCTCCAGCCCCTCCTGGCTGTGACTTTGGGAGAGCATAAGCCTGGTGCCGGGCAGGTTTCGGCTGCTCTTGGCACGATGATGATCCGGTAGCTGCACAGATGCTCGTTGTAAATGCGGCTTTCTGGAGGAAGCCACCATCTAGTGCAGCTGCTTTGGACTTTCCCATCATCTCTCTTGCAGCGAGGGATTCTCATGTTTAGGCTGTGAGAGAACACACTGGGGATGCTGCACTTGGCTCCTCACCTTTAATAAACCAGCCCTGTCCCTGTCCTTCAAAGCCAGCGTCTTGCAGGGGGCACAGAAGTCCTTTGCTATGTGGTGCAGATGAGCAGGGGTTTATGGATTTGCAGGTCCCTTTCAGCTGAGCATCTGTGAAGGAATTACTTGTGGCCCCTTCCTAAATGTGGGGCTGTGGAAAGGGCTGCTCCTGCCCCGCGCTGCACATGGTGAATGTATCTGCTGAAGAGCGGGGAGGAGGGTGTGGAGGTCTCTGGAGGAAGCTCAGGGTGCTTGTGAGCTGATGGATGGGGTACATTGAGAGTTAAGAACTGATGTTTAATGCTGTTGACGTTTAATTTAATGGCATTTGCTGTCTGCTCCATTACACACGGGTACTTAAAGTCAAGGGTGGGTGCAATTATTCCTTTCGAAGTCTAAATGAATGATGCTATGCTGGTTTACCCCGGGGTAGGGTATACTTGCTACTCATTTATTTTCCTTCTTAGTTGCAAGGGGTTGTGCTGTCTGGGTGTATTACAATGAAGATCAGCTTTTGTGTATCACTTACTGCTGCTCCATGGCAGGTAATGGAAGCAATCTCCATGCTTGGCCTGTATAAGGCATTGCAATGGAACTTGCTGGGGTGCAGGGAAGCAAATGCCATCTGGCAACATCTTAAAAACAATCTGAAAAAGCCTTTTCAGCATGCCTATTCCAGAGAAGATAGTGTTTCCCAAGGCCAGGCAGAGCTTCCAGAGAGTCACCAGTGTTAGTGCTGGGACGTGGATTCCTCGTCCCATTTCCACTGGCGTAACTCAGACATTGCTGCTCAGTTCCGCTTAGGACTTGGTGTTCTGGGTGTTTTTTGGGAGGATCTGCTATTTTGGTGTAATAGGGTGTTCCACAAAGGCAGGGCTTGCTTTGTAAAACAGCCCCAATGAAGCAGGTGGGGAAAAGCCTGTGTTAGGGCTGGGTGAGAGCAAAGGAGGTGCGTAAGCCCCTGGCAGCACAGCTGCCTCCTCCTCTTCCTTCTCCCCCTTTCAAAAACTGTGGCTCTCGCTGGGCTGAGCTGATGTTGGTCACACTGGCATTTTTGTTACCCTAATGAGATTTGCTGGATTTCCTGCTTGGTTTTTTTCTTCCTTTTCTTTCTCTTGTGTAATCTGTTACGTGCTCCTGTGCTGCCTTTGGCTTTGTGAGTGTCCCTGGTGGGGGGGGCTCAGGTGGTGGCAGAGGGTGTTCGGCAGGGGGTCAAGGCAAGCCCAGTGCACTGAGAACAGCTCCTTCCATGCTATCTTGAGCTCCCTGAGCAAAAGTGGCACCACCAAGGACTGGAAATCCCTGACAAGGGGCTCAGGGATGGAATATCTGTGCTGTGCTGCAGAGAAGCCCTCCAGCTCTCTCAGCCCCTGCTGCTCCCTTCCTTGCCTTCTGTATTTTACAGTTCTATTCGGTATTTCCTTTATCTGCTCTCCTTTATTCTTCTCAGATGCTCACCAGACTTTTTACATTTAATTTATACCTTTTCTTTCTTCCCTCTTATCATCCTGCACCCCAAATTCTCCCCTGTATATCAATGCTTGAGACTCAGGGTGGTCACCTCTACTTACGAGCTGTGTCTCTACAAACACACGCAGAGCAGTCCCATCCCTGTGCCCACAGCAATCACTGTGCTTTTTGCCAAGTTGTTGCAGCATGAGAAGACAGAGGATGTTATTAGACCATGGCTGAGGCCCCATCTGCATCTTTTCCTGCTGTTCTCTTATCTAAACAGCCTCAGTGCCTGTGTTTGCCTTATAGGCTAAAATGGTTTGAAAGAGCTTGGTGACTGGTGGCTCCGAGGCTCTGATAGTGCACCCGGATCAGAATGTCCAAAATAAATATATACAAATGGGGCTGCTGAAGAGAAGGAGCGAAGAAAGAGGAGAGAGGAAGGCAGCCAGAGCTTTCCTGCATGCGCTCCTCCCCCGGGCAGCAAATCTTCAACTAATTAATTATGTTGGGTTGCAGAAAACCGTGAATAAAGGCTTCTACTCTTTTAAAGCTAAAGACACAGGCATGTGGATGGCTGCCATGTGGCAGAACTCCTCTGCCCTATGTGTTTTGGGGGCAGGAGGTTGTAAGTGACCCAGGATGGACAAGGAGGATGAGCACCAGGGTGCTCAGCACAGTGCTATGCACGTGCAGAGCCCCGAGCAAAGGCGCCCTGTGAAGGACAGGTCACTGTGCTCACGTGGCAGGGGACGGTGCCCACAGTACTGGGCTGCCACAACCTTGTCAGTTCTCCTGCCCTGCTCCTGCTCACACAACATATTCCGTTACTCTGAGCCATTCCCAGCCAACTTGGATGCCCTTGCTCCCCTCTTGCTGGGGGGAGGCAGGTGGAACCACTGATCCTGAGTGATTTGGACACTCAGGGAGCAAACATTCCAGCACAACTGTCACTTTGCAGCTGTAGCAGCCCCCAAGACCCCTGCTGACACTGCCACTGCTGGTTAGTTCTGTCTGCTGCCTCTCATGTCCAGAGGCATATAGGTACAGAGACCTTTCTTCCACGGCCATGTGTTACAGCTAAACGCAGAAACAGCCTGACCCTCTGCAGCAACACCAAAAATCTGCCCACCTCTTATCTAGCAGCCCTTTTTCTTGACTTTTCTTCAAAGTGTATCATCTTACAAGATGCTGCCCCACTACTGCTCCCTTCCTATCTGCTGCTGGGGAGGTTAGGAAGCCCTGTTCCTCCAAGTGCTCAGCTCACAGCCCAGCTGTCTTGTGCCTGGCTATTGGCACAGGCTGGAGATGCTGCCCATGTAGGAAGAGATCCTGACCTCAGATGAGTGATCAGTGCTGTTTGTGCAGCTGCACAGGAAGAGCACAGGGCTGTAACCTTCCAGTCTGAGTTTCCAGGGAAAGGGAGTGGTGAAATACTTGATGTACTCTCAAAATGGTGTTATGTCCATCACTAGTCCTGAGCAGGATGCAGAGCAATACTTCTTATGGGGGCCCAACACCAAAACCAGCGTCCCTGACACAGTTCTGCTGCAAAGACTGATGCTTGTGGGATGTGCTGTGCTGCTCCTTGCTCTGCCTCCTCCTGCAGGCACCAGTGCTTGGTCACCACCTCCCAGTTCAGGTGCCTTCCCAGGACTCAACATTTGCTGTGGACCAAGAAAACTTGGAGGATGGCATGATCATGTCCTTGCTCCAACTGCTGTTGCTGCAGCTGCATATTTGGAAGAGGCCAGCATGGACCTGGATATTACACGCTCAAAGGTCTGAATTCTTCAGGGAGGAGGCAAATTAACTGAGCAGGGCCAGGGCAGCTGCACAACACATAGGGTAGACTACAGTGACTTCCCAGAAAGCTGCAGAGGAACAGGCTGTTCAAACCATTAGAACTGTTGCTTGGAGAGATATAACTGTTTGTTAAATACACATGGAAAAAAACAAAAAATAAACTGTAACATAAAATCCCTTTGAAATTCCCAGCTGTGCAAAAGCAGCAGTTGTGTAACATCTGGTTTCCTTCCTTTAGGGTATTTTGTATTGGAAATATTTTCCTAAATTCTTGGCTCACGTACCTGTTTTTGGGCAGATTAAGTAGAAGCTTTGGAAGTCCTGAAGATGTGTTTGGTGTGAGCACACAGATCTGTTGGAGTGAGATGAGGTGGGGATTTAGCACTGTGCTGCTCTGGGAAAGCCTTTTGGGAGAGGAAATGGAGTGTGTGAGTGCGGGCGTGAGCGAGCTGTGGGTTACCCTGAGTGTGGGCACTGCTTTTAGCAGGAGCAGGATGGGACCCTGGTGCTGTCACTGCTCTAAGTGGTTCCTGCCTGTCACACTGAGTCAGTGCATCCGCCCTGTCACCAGCCAGCACTGGCTGGTACAGGAGCAAAGTAAGAGGATTGGGAAATGCTGGGGTGGGGGGACAGGCTCCACGTGCAGGGTGTTAGCGGCCGGTGCCTTGGCTCCCAGTCCCTCAGGCTCAGAGCTGCTGGGGGAAAATGTCCTTCAGGATTCAGACCATAAATCCTTCATACATGGCCTTGCCAAGGAGAATTGCCACTGTTAGCTGATTGTTTCAGGATGGGAGCTAGAGAAAACTCTGATTTATTTTCTTTTTGTTGTTGTTGTTGTTGGGTTTTTTGGGGGGGTTTTGTTTGTTTGTTTTTGTTGTAGTTGTTTTTTGTTGTTGTTGGGGTTTTTTGTTTGGGTTTTTTTTTTGTTGGTTTTGTTTTGTTTTGGTTCCCTTTTCCCTTTCCAGCAGTTCCTGTAATTCTGCTACCTCCTACAGCTGGAAGTATGTGCCTGGGTTCAGCAGATGTGAAGAGGAGCTTCGGGTCTCTCACTGAAAGTTGCTGTGTGGGGCTTTCTTGTGCCACTTTTTCTTGCTGCCTTCATGTAACAGGGGAATTTTCACTCTAGGAAAATACATCTATATATAGTCTTTTTTTTCCCCCCATATTTGGAGCCTCTCATCCCTTCCTTAGACTAACCTGTCATCTTATTTCCTTGTCTCTTGTGACTTTTCTAGTCCCTCTTGTCATTCCTAAGCAGCTCAGCAATTAGTCACTGAAAACTTTCCACTTCCATAAGCTACCTGCTGTACTGTACTGCTAAATAAATAAGTGGCTCAGCTACTGCAGGCAAAGCTCTGTCCTTCTGGCTTGCCTCTGGGGAGGGAGGGAGGGAGGGGAGTTAACTGCCATGCTCCTGGAGGATAGGCAAGGTGTGTGCCTTATCCCTGGACTGCTGGGATAACTGCATCATGGAGTTTCACCAGCTCCCCTGTGCAGTGAATCTTTTGGAGAAGCTGATAATGGATTGCAGTGCTCTGGGCCACCTGGGTGGTGCAGGTATGGGTGCTAGTGGGTGCCAGCATGGATCCCCTGGGCTCACCCCAATGCCAGGATCTGGTCACTGGACCACTGGTGACCTTGTGTCTTTACACGGATGAGTTGGGAGTGGTGCAAGCTCAGCACCTGGTGTCATTTCCCTTCTTAGCACGCAAGCAATCAGATGCTTGGCAAGAGAAGGAGGACTTAAAAAAGATCCTTATATCTGGAAACGTTTAGAGGTTACAGCCGTAATGTCCTAAGCCTGCATTGCAGATGGTTTGGCCCAAAAGTTTCTGTGGCTGCCCAGAAGGACAATTGGTCTCGCAGTGACAATGAGGTGAGGTGCTGGTTCTTGCACTTCCTCTGGTCCTGCTGCCTATCTTAGAGCACTGAGAGGCTGTTTATTGACGTGGGAGGAATCACCCCACAGTTACAGAATCCTAGACTATGCTGAGTTGGAAAGGACCCATCAGGATCATCAGGTCCAACTCCTGCCCTGTGCAGGACACCCCAAGAATCTCATCGTGTGCCTTAGGCTATGGTTAGGTCCAGAGATCATAAGGGTGGCTTTATGCCACCATAAGAGGCCTCCTCTTGAGCTGCACTCTGCTCTGAGACCTGAATGCTGGCAGGGGGATAGGGAGGCTGGGAAGATCAGGGAATGCAGTGGGATGACTGCAAGGAGGACTCATCTTGGGAGATTGCTGCGGGGGAGATGATGGCTGGAAGTGGCTGGCAGCGCTGCTGGGTCTGTTTGGATCCAGATGCAGTTGAGTTGGCATACAGCCCTCCCAAACACAAACGCTCCTGATGAAGAGGAAAGGTGCCCCCACTTATCTGCAGCTCAGACTCTCTAATTTTAGCTCATTCATTCTCTTGGGGCCTGGCTGCACGTAGTTCCTGCGTGCAGGGTGTGATGCAACTGTAGCTGCATCATCAGTTCTCAATGGCTGGAAAAAGGTTCACCAGAATTGTATCCTGGTTTTAACACTTAGAGGCACAGACTCCCCAGCCCATGGAAGGAGGCTGGACCAAAGCAGCACTGATATCTGTTCATGCTTACAAAGCAATCAGCTAAGTCATGGTACCAGGGAATTGCAGCTCCATTTTTACCACTTTCCTCAAATCAGAAAGCCTTCCCAGAGGGAACATCATTACAAAGGAAACCTCACAGGACACCAGTGCTGTTACCATGTCATTGCTGAGGGTCCTGGCTGGGATTTGAGTCTCTGCTTCTATGTGATAAGGCATCTTGGTACAATGCCTTGAGCCACAGAGTGTTACAGTTTTCAGGAAACAGGTAAAGGAATCTGAAAGGCACTGGCTTAATCTGAGCGAGGCTGGAAGGGCCTTGACACCGGGGACCAGATCTTGCTGCTTCCAAAGCATGTGGTGGATGCAGCCAGTTGCTGTGGACACTTTAGGGGAAAGAAAGAGTGATTGGGATTTATTCTTTTGATAAAATTAGTTACTTTGGCTAGGTGAAGCTCATGGAGGATGAGGAGGAAAGTAACAGGTGCTTGGTGTGGAGCTGGAGGCATGATTTCCACTCTGGTGCTAAAATGGTTAATTAACATAATCATCACAGAGCTCCCAGTTAAGCCATCTGTTGCTTAGCAAACAGTTTTGGATGTAAATGTAATAAATATTTGATGATGCTGTGAAATGACGATAAAGGCCCAGCAACCAACTGGTTCACAGAAGAACCTTCTCTGCTCTCCTAGCTTGGATTGTTTCTTGTTTCTCCCACCCCTCGCTCCTAAGGAACGGTCTTTAAGCCTCTGCTTTTGTCCTCCGCCCTCCCGGCGCTGCTGCCAGGCATGGGTTTCTGTGCGACCCTGGGGTCTTGGCATGCCAATCCTCTTAGTAACGCCTCTAATCGTGCCACGCTGGATGTCTTGTGCTGCACTTCCACCCCCCGTTCCCAAACCAACAGCTCCATGGCTGTGCTGCCACCAAAGACCTCTGGGTGCCATGCAAAGGCACAGCGTATGTGGACAAAGTCTAGCACTGTCCTTCGTGATGCTTTGTGCATCATGCAAATTAATTACGGTTGTAATTACCCCGTAGGACCTTTCCACTTGGCTGACTCCAGTTAAAGCCTTCCCACATCTCTCCTTCTGAGTTTGTGCAAGCCTGTGCAGCCCCTATTAATATACAGGAGGCTGCAAACCCACAGCTGGGCTTTGTTTTGGGTTTGTGTTTTCCTCCAGTTCTGTATGTGCTCAATAGTGGGGCCTGTCCCCAGCATCAATCCATCATCTGGAGACAGTCATTCTGTATTAAGGCTGCTGGGACAGAGCTGGGAACCTGGCCTGCAGTGGGAAGGTGCTTTTATTGTTGTGAGCCAGTTGTACAGTGCCAGTGCTGACTCATGAACCTGACACCAGCGACAGCGTTAGGCTAAAAATCAGTTGGTGCCACATTGTTCAACACTCCCTATATTCATCCCTAGTTCTGCTGTTCCTCAGCCTGCACCCTGCCCCTGGACCAGTGCCCAGGCCCCTTGTGAGCCATGGGAAGACGTCACCCACAAATGTGAATTTCTGAGCATTCAAAGGCTGCACTGTTTATCCAGCTGATAGCTCCATCTCCATGCTCTTGGCTTCATTTGAGTGTTGTGTTTCAAAGAATAGGGCCCAGTATCCCACTACTTCCTGCTAATTGAGAAATTGGGGTTAAAGCCCAGCTTTGACAACCCCTGGGGGGCTGGTTATCATTCCTTGCTGGGCCCCTGTCCTGCAGCTGAAGTTCTATAAACTTCAAATCATGACAAAATGTACTGGAGTGATGGTGGGCTGAGGCACTGCAGCTGGACTGCACATCCCTGCTGACAGTCAGCTGGGAAAAGCAAATATAAAACTGTACCTATGGGGGAACGTGCCGGAGGGGAACTGTGTTTAGGTAGGAATGATTTTTTGCTATGCATTGGCAAATCAGTTCAGTTCATTCCTGGGCCACTGGCCTGAAATGGGACTTCTTCCAGTTATTTGCTTACTGCGTGTTGACTCAAAATATTAGGATAAGAAAAATAAAATTAAAAAAGCCCCAAATACTCATAGGCACCAACTGTCCAGCCTTAGGATAAACATTCCACGGAACTAGGTACAGTTACTTCAAAGCAAACTACACAAGGGAATATTTATCTTCTAACAAGGCTATTTTTGCTGTTTGAAACTTGGCCTTGATTTTTTTTCTTCTCCTCCCCTATTTTTCCCGGTTTTATGGCTGATTGGAAAAATCTCCAGAAGTAATTAGGTGACTAAGAAGCTGAAGATCCCTTTGGATTTGGGCTTGGATAGCACAAGCTTTTGAGAGAGACTTTCAGCATCCTCAGCAATACCTTATTTCCCATGTATTAATTTCTAACTAATGTGCCTGGTAACTCTACCTTGGACTGCTCTGAAATAAAAGCAGTGTCATAACTACCCCTGTTTAATTCTGCCTGCAGCAAGTTTTTTTGGGAACCAGCTTTCTTGGAGATGTAACGCAACAAATTATTTACTGCCCTGGTGCTCAGGACAGCTCTGGGCTCCTTGCCTCTATCCATCGGCTTTAAACTTTCCTTGGCCAGGACAGTGGTTTGGAGCAGCGGAGTGGAGATTTGCCGCTGCAGGATGAGGCGCTGGCTTTGCCAAGCAAATAGCAGTCCAGAGGGAATGTATCCCACCCTCCCGTCCCCGGGGTTTGCCCGTTTTCTTGCCAGCGCATTCCCTGGCCCACCATCCCTGGCAGCTTGCGGCGTGCCCCCATCCTTACCCTGCTCCAGGTCCTGCTGGTCGTACCAGGGCTCCTCTTCCTCGCTCTGAAACTCCTCCATCCTGTCGGCGCTCAGCATTTAGCACCAGCGGCCCGGGGAGACGCGCAGCATCCGCCGAAGGAGGCGCCGCCGCCTCCGAACCGCGGAGCGGGATGGATGCGGGGATACGGGCAGGGATGCGGGCGGGGATGCGGCCTCGGTGCTCCGGCCGGGCCGGGAAGGAGGAGGTGGCACGACGTGGCAGCCGGTGCCTGGCCGCTGCCCTGGCTCTGCGTGCCCGGGGGGGCGGCTTGCTCCTGCCTCCAGGGCCGGGGGGGGCTCCGGAGCGGGGGATGCAGCGGGGACGTGGCGGCCGGGGCGGGGGGGCACGGCTTGCACAGGGCTGGGGGATGCACAAAGGAAGGAAGAGGGCCCGGCGCAGCCAGGCAGATCCTCGCTCCGCAGCTCGGTGGGGACCTCTAGCATGGAAATGCTGCAAAGAAAACCGGCGAGAGGGAAGGGGGAGGCGAGGCGAGACCGGCCTCCTTCGCCTCCTTCTTCTCCGCCTCCGCCTCCTCCTCTCCGCCCGGCCCTGCCGCGGACAGCGGGGCGGGCGCGGGGCTGCGGGGAGCGGAGCCTGGGGTGCCAGGGTGGGGCTCCCTCGGGCTGCGAGGAAGGGGAGCTGTCCCGCAGTCCCTCTGCTCTGTCCCTCCCGGCTGGGAGGTCTGCCAGGAGCAGGGCTTGCGGTTGGAATGCCGTATCCTGGCCTTGCCGTGGGCTTCACAGTGACTTGGGGCAATTACCGGGACCTGTCAGTGCCTTCTCTGCCTTGCTGGGTTTGTGTGGGTTGTTCTTCAAGAAGATCATCCATCCCCCCTTAGCTGGGGCTGCAAAAGGGGACACCCCATACAAACAGCCCCACAGCATCACCTCAGTGTGGTGTCTTCCTCCAACCCTATGTTGTTTTGCTCTCTGATGGGAAATCAGTGCCTCTGATGCAGGCTCCCCTTTAATTTTTCTTATCTTTCTGAAGGATGGAATGAGCTTAAAATTCAGGGAAATGAGGATTTATAGAGTTCTGAGGAGGAAATGTGTCTGTTACATATAAGCAAATTCAGAAAAAATCTTGGGATTTTGGTACTTGCTTTTCACCTTAATAGAATAAGGGTTAGAGATGGTGGTCTTTCTCCTAGATAGAGTTTGGTCTAAGGGAATTTATTTGTGCTTGTCAGCCCTGGAATCTATCAGAGATTCTAAGGTCCAAGTCAACTCCTGTGACAGTAACAGTGGGTTTAGATGATGGTTTTTGCTTTGTTTTGGTTTTTGTTTTTTTTTCCTTCTGTGTGATGGAACTCCATGGATTTATATTTGATTGCATTACCTTGCAGTGATGCCTACAGAAAAGGCAATATAAAGTGTCTATGCAAGAGCAGCAGACTGTGCATCCAGAAAAGATGGGATTTGTGTCAGAAAACTCTATCCAATCCAGCAGTGACAGGCAGCTGGGAGCCCCTGGATGATTAAAGCGAGGGCTAGTACTCAGCTCTTGAGTACAGCAGCAGAGGAGGGGGATAAAGCTGGGAATAAGAGAGGAATTATAGACTACTCCTCTCCCCTTTTCTACTCATAGACCTCTCCATCACATAGACACATTCTGAAAATTCAGTGGCTGCCTGGAAAGTCATCTGCCTTAATACAGTCACAGACCAGAATCAAGGATTCTTTTTAACTTGGCATTTATAACTCAGCAAACATAATCAAGCACTTCTGGTGCATCTGGAAGAAAGCAATCTCTAGGACTTAGATCTTTTTCTAAGCACTTTTAATACAGAAATGGGAAAATCTTAGCTTTCTCACACCTATTGAAGAGTCATATGGACAATGCCCTTAATGACATGCTTCAACTTTTGGTCAGCCCTGACGTGGTCAGGCAGTTGGACTAGAGTTCTTCTATTATTTGTGAGAAATAATTGCTTTTGAAAAGTATTCTGTTCCTAACAGTAAATTCTAATAATTTATCTGTATATTGTTGCCACATTGAGTGCTTGGATGCAAAGTCCCAGGCTGCTGGGCAGCAAAAGCCAGATTACATGATGTTGTGAAAATATTTTTTCCTGTAGGTTTTACCAGAATGTCTCAGAACTGATATGTCACTCAATCGAATCAAACACCACTCCTGTACAGGTTATATGCCAACAAATGAGAATTCCCACAGTCTGCCCCAGCTGGAGAGTCAGCACATTGCTTTCTTTTGCAGAACGATTGGAATTACCTCATTTCCTCTGAAGAAAGGAGGTTTGCAGAGCTGAGCGCATGGAATGTAACTCAGGGACACCAAAAAGACCTGCTTGCAGTTCACAGAGCAGCTCGGAGCAGAAAACCGTGACGATGGCTTCAAAGGCAACACTGAATGCCCTCAAACAGCTGCTTTGAGGTGTTCAGTGAGTGCCAAATCCTGAATTTCCAGCACCCAGAGTTATAAAACATCCTCTCCTTCTGTGTGGATGGAATTTCATTAGGGTTAATGGGCCACCACATGCAATGAGATCCTCATAAGGTGCTCGAACAGGGTCTGTGTTACAAGCCTGCTTGTTCCTGTCTCCTTTCAACCCAGGACCAGGGACAAGCTGGAGCTGGCTGTTGTCCTGGCATCCCGCTTGCACCTCTGCACCATCCGGGCGTGGGAGCAGGCTCTGAGAGTGGCCGGTAGTGGCTTGACAGAGCTGTCACTGGGCTTGTGCCCGGGAGCAGCCTGGCACAGGAGCTTCAGGGGACAAAGGCTGCGGGCAGAGGAGTGGGAAAACGGGCAAGAAAAGGGGAGAAGGGGTGATATGAGGGCAGAAGAACTTGATGCAGGATAAGGAAAAGGATGGAGCAGAAGAGAAGGGTTGTAAAGGAAAGCGAAGGGCAGAGAAGGCGGGGGGAGCGTAGGCAGGAGGGGATAGCGAGGAAGGAGAAATGAGAAAAGCCGTGCTCTGCCGTGAGCGGAGATGAGGGAGGGTCTGTGGGGACCACGGCCGTGGGGAGCAAAGTGTGGGAAGGAAGGGAACGGAGGGAAAGGGCTGCGAGGAGGAGGGCGAGAAGGAAAGGGTGAAGCGCGGACGGATGGCAGGCGGAGGTGGGAAAAGAGGGGAGGCGGCAGGGCGGGAGGTAGGGATGGAGAGCTGGCGGAGGAGGAGCCGCGGGTGGAGGAGAGGGAGGGCCGGGACCGGCGAGCCCCGGTTTGACAGGAGGAGGGAGGGAGGCAGCGGGAGCCGCCGGCGCGGGGACGGGGATGGCGTCAGCGGCGGCTCCAGGAGCGGCGGCGTGAGGGGACAGCCCTGCCCGGCCCTGCCCGCAGCCGGGCCGCACCATGGGCAGCGCCGACTCCAAGCTCAACTTCAGGAAGGCGGTGATCCAGCTCACCACCAAGACCCAGGTGAGGGCCGCCATCTCGGGCGGGGGGGCGAGGGGGCCGCGCCATCTCGGGAGCCGTCGCCCTGAGGGGCCCCTCACACCCGGCCCTGCCCGAGACACCGCCGGCGCTCCTGTGCGCGCTCCCCGCGTGTGGGGCCGGGCCCGCGGGCATGGCCGGCCCTGGCCAGCCTCTCCCAGCGAGGCCGTGCCCGAAGGCCGGGGGCCGGTGGGGCTCAGGGCAGGCTGCGCCCATCACCGTGTCACCGGTCTGTGGAGGGCCACCGTCCGGTCCCCGGGGCAGCCGCCAGACCTGGCCGGGCCCTGTCACCGCCTGTGGTGACATCTTGTGCCTTGCTGAACAGCGTCTTGTGCTGAGCAGACGCTGCTGTCATAAGGGATGTCCACAGCTCCTAATGTATTCAGCTTGCGGGTTTACATCACACGGTTTGCCACTGCTCCCTTTTCTGTATCCTTTTCCCCACACCCCCGCGCATAATGGGTGGAGAACCTTACCCTGTTCTTAGGTAATAGCTGATGCAAAGGGCTGTTGGGCAGCCGTGCTGTTTGCAGCAGAGGTTTCCATCTGTAACCTGTGAAATAATGCTTTATTTCTGCAGGCTGAGGAGGAGAAGGGGTTAAGTGAAAGTCAGGGCTGTGTGAAGGGAGGGTGGCTGCCTAGAGGTCTGACATATGTTGTGCCTGTCCTGGGAGCTTGCTTAATTTTTGTTTTAAGTGGAGTGCCCAGTAGCAGCAGCACACAGTAAATGAGTGGTCTGTCCTTCTGTCTAAGGAGCAGAGGGATTTTGCTCTATTGAGAAGTCACATCTCAGGTTTTTCTGAGCTACAATGGAGAACAGCTGTTATGATCCACCTTTAGTAGTGGGGCAATAACAGCTGCTAAGAAAACGTGGGGATGATGGCAGAAAGATAGTTAATGATGAGGAATGAGTTCACAAGAAAAGGGTATGGATGTAAAGGGGTAAAGGATGAAAGGAGAAAATCTGTGAAAACTCAAGAGACAGAGGCTACTACTGGGAATTGAGTTATAGATAGGTAAAGCTGTGGAAGAGCCTGGAAAAAACATGTTTATACTTTCTAAAGCAGTATCACATTTATCTGCATTGCTAAAGAATGGCTTTTGTGAATATATTCTTAAAAAACACTAGTTGTGGATGTAGGTAAAGAGAGAAGTGGGTGAATTAATGTTTTAAGGGATTCTTCCGAAGTCTCTTCTGCATGCCCTGTCCTTCCTTCATGGGGAAGTGTGCTTATAAAGTGAGATTGGGGGATAAATCAGGCCTATGGGGCTCTGCCCAGTCTGCTGTTCACAAAGAAAATCCTGTATGAGGCAATCCCTTGGATCAGCAGCCCAGGCGAGAGCGCTCCCCTCCCCTGGTTTATCGACCTGTGTAAGGGAAGAAGGTTCACTGGGGCCCGGAATAAAAAGGAAGGAGCAAAAGCTTCATTCTTGGCTGGATTCATTTCACGTCTCTGTGGTCTAGGTGAGACTGACTGCATGTGGAAAAGGGTGGGGTGTTGGCACTCCCATATTTACATTCTGTAGAAGGGCACCGGTGTTTGCTTGTGCAGAACGCGTGACTGGGCTCTCCTGGAGCCTTCTGATCTCTGACCAGCGGCAAAACCTCCTGGTCCATGAGGTCCCGGATCCAAAACCAGGCTGCAATAATGGACAGAGCCAAATCCTTCTGAGTTATTGGCTCACAACACGCTTTGCTTCCTCAGCAGCCTGTCTCCTGTTTTGCAGCCCTCTCCTCTGACATTAGGGAGCTGGACGAAGAGATTTTCGTCAATTCATCGGTAACACGAAACTCTGAGCTCAGAATGCACTGTGAGGTGTTCCTAAGGCTCTGGTGGGAAGAAGTGGTTGAGCAGAAGTCACCGTTCACTCATTGGTGAAGGTTTAGAGTTGGCACAGAAGTTAATTTTTTCTTAAAAATAAGTTTTTATAATCTCCGGGCTTTTCTTAATTAAAAAACGAGTGTTCCCATGTGAGCATTTAAAAAAAATTAAATAAATCTGTAAGGAACGTAACACTTGAATGCTTACAGCACACGTGGAGCCCAGAACTTGAAAGTGGAACCAAGTCTGGACGCAAATGGAATTGACTTAATTGATTTTTTAACTGCCAAAGAGAAACTCTAAAGGTGTAAGAGTATTAAAAAAGAAAAATCACTTCAGAATTATTTCAGTGATTAAAAAGGGCAGTAATACCAGAAGGAAGAAATTAGTTTATGCTACAGATGTATATTTATAATCACACATGGAGAAATGGTCTTTAGTATTTTTATATGATATGTATATATTACATTACACTGCACACATTTATACTGGTAGGGCCCATCCCTTTGATAATAAAACAGATGTGCTTCATAATAGAGAATGTGTGAGCCCTCCCAAATTGCCCATAAAAGTGCTGCCTATTTAACAGATGAAGGGAAACATGGATTGTGACTATGACAGCTTGTCAGGGCTGGTCAACTGCAGGGAACTGATCTGGGAGCTTTAACTGCTGGGGAACCACCTTTTCTTTTCTCAGTCAGTTGGGGTTCCTGCCAGCAACCAGCCGGAAGATAAGAAATTTTGATCTTGTGTACCAGCTTGTTAGATTTTAGTGGGAGCTATGCCTCTGCTTTTAAAGAGACAGGAAGGATCAAACATGAGGGACAAACCCCAGTCCTTTCCTTTTCCCTGGTGTGGAAATCCAGGAGTTCAGTGGGCTGTTAGCTTGAGTCTGATAAATGCACATCTTGTGCTTGGAGAAAGGTTGGTGTCTGGCCGCCCATTTCTTAGTGTTCAAGCTTGACTCAGCTGTCCAAGAGTCTCAGGTTGATCAAAAGCAAAGTTGTCTTAAAAGCAAAGCTGTAACTAACACTTCACACAGCTGACTTTTGTCCTGGGCTTTCCCTGCCAGACTTCTACAAATCCCATTTTCCAGTTTTCTTTGCAACACTGTCTCTGCTGTGAGAGCAGAGAACTGATGGCAGACTTGAAGTCTCTCATTGATTCTGCACTGCTGACTGCAAAGATCCTATAGAAAAAATTATTATTGCTCTGAAGCCTGTGTGGAGGTGCTGTCCGTGGCAGCAGGGATGAAATCTTGCTAGTTATTTATATTTTGAATGTCTGTCCTCAGGCTTTCCTTTTGCACAGTGGCTCACAAACAGGCAGCACAAAGATGTGTGAATTGCCTCAAACTAATCCCTGGCCCTGCAGGGTTACCTCATCTAAAGCTCAATCAGGTGCTGCATGAATGGTCATTACACACCACAGTTCTGCCACATTTGGGGTGGAAAGGAGCAACTGCTGTAACATATCACCTGAGCTTGTGCTGTACTGGCTGGAAACCCTGGGCAGGGACGAGGGACTTGCTCTGCTCTTGAGCCCCAGAAAAAGGAGAGCTCCTTCCAAAGGGTTGCTGCCTTGGCTGGTAGGATGCTTAGCTGGTGTGTTGGCAAGAAGCAAAAAGAGAACGCGCTGAGCAAGGCTAGTGGCTGCTTGTCCCTTTGTTCTTTGTTGATGGTTTGCAGCAGCCTTAGAATTAGTTTTAGGACAGTCCTCCAGTGGGGGCCTGTTGGAGGAATTGTTAGGGATGGACATTTGATTTAAGTTGTAAGTGCAGAGAGCCCTTGGTTGGGAGGAGGTACAAACACACACGCACACACACACTGCTGGAGTTTGTGAGGAGCTGTGTCTGAAAGAGAAAGTGAAGGTGGTGCTGGTTCAGGCTGAGGACAGTGACGAATAGGGGAGACTCTGCCTTGGGAGCTTTTCCTGTTTTTAGGACATGGTCAGCCCCTCTCTGTTTTCCTGTTTCCTGTGAGGTATCCTGTTTGCCTGGGGATTGCCTGCTCAGGCTGTGATTCTCTGCTCAGTAAGTGGCACGAGGCTTGCAAACTGAGTGTCTTCCTTTTCTAACTCCTGCAGCGTGTATGTGGTGTGCTTCAGAGAATCTGAAACACAACATTTACAACTAGTAGAAAACAAAGAATGGAGGTGTCTAGAAGGACTGGTTTTACCTTTGTTTGGCCAGTGTGCAGGTGGGAGGTCATTACTGAAGGCAAAAGTCTCCCTCCTTGCCCACTCTTGACATGTCACATCACCTTGGATCTGCCCACTGTGTCCACAGGAACACTCTGCATTACAGGTACCTCACCCGTTTGGTGTGGAGCTTGGTTTGGGCATCAGAGTCTCTCTCTGCCAGTCAGCTCTGTACCTTCAGCAGCCTCTGCCATGAGATGTGTACGGGTCAGGAACTTCCTTTGCTCTCCAGATGTGCCATTTGTGTTTCCAGAGTAGAGTCGAGCTACTCATCTGTCAATTCTTATTCTCATTGCTTGTCAATTCTTATTCTCATTGCTCTGCTGGTGCAGAGCTGGTTGTCTGCACTGTGCTGGAGGAACATTAGGCTCTTTCTTACCTGTGCTGAGGATTCAGCTCCTCGTGAGCTCTCTGGCTAAAGCACTGTCAAGGATAGGGGTGCTCTGGGATTTATGACTGCAGTGTGTGCTGTACCAACACTTGTACCTAAATCTTGACATTTCCAAATGAAGATATCCCTGGCTGGTGAACAAGGCTGTTCTAGGTCTGGATGCAGTCTGTTGGGTGAGCTCAGCATGAGGAAATGGATATTTAGATCCCCAGAGATGCTGCGTGCAGAATACAATCAGCTTAAAAACAGCCAGTAATGTTCTATCAAGGAGACGAATATTATGTGGATCAAGTAGCTTCATGATGCCAGGCTGGTAATTAAAACAGGGGGGCAGTGGGGATGTGAGTGACTCAGTACTGAATCCATGTCCCAGGATTGTACATGGGATACCATCTGTTGATGAGGAGCTGACTTGCTGCAGCTATTAAAAATGCAAGGTACCGGTGTTTTAGCGTAATCTGGTTGCCAAGATGGCAGCCGAGACCTGAACGCTGCTGCACATCCAACGTTGCAGCTCAGGAAATCACCCCTGTGCAAGGGACTGCAGTCGGAGGCTGTGTTCCTCAATCCGTGTTGTGCTGCCGTCTGTAAAACAGTGGCTGTGTTCGACCTCTGAGGAGGCCTCAGGCTGGTGGGAGGTAAAGGGATCGGTGTCTACTGGAGGGAAATGGTTTTCTGCTTCCCCTCTAGATGAGAGTGAAGGCATTATTTATGCATGATACTCAATTAGCAGCAATTGCTGCTTGCTGTTGTCAGTGGGAGTGGCTGTGGCAGGCGGCCAGGATGTACATGTGGCAGTTCTACATGAGGTTGTGATATGTGGTTTGAAATGGGGTGTAGGAATTGTAGGGTATTTCATGTGTTACATAGATCAGATTTCCAAATACTTGGCTCTTTTAGAGGAGTACAATTAGAGATAAGATGTGCAAAATAGCTTTCCTTCCATTTAAGCGTTTCATGCCCAGGTTACAAAGAGCACAGCTCCTTCAAATGCTCAGCTGAAAGTCAGGCTGTGAATGTTGGATTGGATTGTTCCTGCAGATCCCCTCTGAGGAGCTGTTATCTTGAACCATTTGGGAAGAGTTGTTCTTGCCTTGGGAATAGGTTTGGTGGGATCTTGCATTAGTGTCCAGGTGATAAAATAGGGTTTCAACACCAGGACTGAGTTTAGTAAGATGTCTGAACACACACGGGTTTTTTTCTGGTTTTGTTTTTAAATACTGGAGAGTCACTTGGGCTGGTTCATTGCATGACTGGAAGGACCAGGACCAGCAGCACTGAAGCATTAGGGCAAAGAGCTGCAGGGCAATAAACCTGCTGTACCGGTTATTGGGGTCTGGGGTAGCTGGCCCCTCTCACTTTTTGGCCTTTGCTGGTGGTGACACATCATGTGCCCATGGGCTGGGGCTGTTAGTTCAGGAGGTGACAGCAAAGGGGGCAATGCAGCACTTCTCTGTGTCAGAGCTCTGAATGACCTGGTCTCCCACAAGTGGCATCTGAGCTGCATTTAGACACAGCATAGAGCTGGGCAAGTTTTCTGCCTTCTGCAGCAGATCTGGGAGTGGGCAGGAGTTGTTTAATTTAAACACAGTCATTTTTTGCCCCTTTCCTATCTGACATGGACGACCCGCCCACGGTGCTGATTATTGCCCTTAGCGAGCGCTGCTGTTTGCTTTGGAGCCGGTGCTGCTTTCAGGCAGGAGGCTCCTCCTCGCCCCATGCCAAGGGCTGGAGGCACTCAGGTGAGCAGCTCTTCTGATCTGCCAAGCGTGCCTGCACCGTGGCTGGCGAAACTCCTGGGAAAGCTCACATTTTCTTCTTCTGACTGAAATTGTGGATCCATCTCTTTCACACTGCTTGTCATAAAGAGGCACGTATTTATCCCACCTCTGTAGCTTGTCCTTTGGGTGGGATGAGCACTCTCGGCTGTGTTTGGGCAGTGCCTATCTCTTGGCAAGTATTAGCAGAAAATGTAATGGAAAGAGGTGTGTTCCCAAGGCTGGGGTGAGGGCTGGGCTTCTGAGACCACAGGTTTGAAATGGATTGTTTTCTTTGGTCTCTTTCTTCCATCTCCTCTTTGAATGGCACACTTAGTGCTTTTTAAGAACAAAGCCTTGGCAGCGACCGGCTGCACCGAGTCCAGTTCTCTATAAATATTTGATTCAGAAAGATCAATTGCATTTTATCTGTAAGTGCTTTGAGGTGGGTCTGTCAGTTCCGTGGGTCTGTTTGTGCCCTAATGTGAGATGTCCCTGATTGCTTCCTCAAGACTTTGGTTAAAACAGGGGTAATTCCAGTGCACACTCAGGGCTTCCTTGGCGTGCTCTGAAGGTGGCAGAGTGCACAAGGACAGCCTGGCCCCCATGCAGTCATGAAGATCTTGGATTGCTTGCAGTAGTTGCAGACAAACACGAAGCCTCCTGTATGTCTGAGGGAATGTTCAGTTTGGGAGATAAATCATCCAAAGCCCTGGAAACAGAGGCTGAGGTATAAAACCAGTGCTAATATGTTTTATTGAACCTCTTCTTGCCTTATCCCATCCTCAAGCCAGGCATAATTGCTGATGATTGGATCTTATGGAATGGTAGTTCTGCATCTGTAACCACATTCATCTCTCCACAGCCTGTGGAGGCCACGGATGATGCCTTTTGGGACCAGTTCTGGGCAGACACAGCCACTTCAGTGCAGGATGTCTTTGCCCTTGTACCAGCTGCAGAGATCCGAGCCGTGAGAGAAGAATCACCTTCAAATTTGGCAACTTTGTGTTACAAGGTAAGTTTGGTGCTGTTTTATTCCTTGGAGCTGTGCTAACAGGGGTGTCCCTGGATCAGTAGCACTGTGGTTTCCAAGGGATAACAGGTACCTTGTACCACACAATGTGCTTGCTTTTCCCTGTCTCCTCCTGAGGGTAATTCTCAACCCTTCCTCTCATGGGTTAGCACAGACCATAGCTGGCGTTTGATCAGTTTGGAGCCTTTTTCCTCTTGTCCCTTCCTATGTTTCACTCTGTCCTCTTGGATCTTGCCTGCTCTGTAAACTACTTCTTGCTCAGGGGACTTTGTAGCAAGGCTGCATATTTGTAGTGAGACTGGAACATCCCATTCCTTGTCTGCACCTAATTGTACCTCACCATGCACCAGTCTGGCTTCAAACTGAGAGATCTCAGAGGGATGTGCAGAATGTCACTGCACAAGTGCCTGGATGAAGTTTGAGGAAGATCTGAAGACTTTTCTTCCTTCTGCTGTGATAACAGAACATTCCTGATGCTGCTTCTGGTGTTGTCACATCCTTGTATGGAGCACAGGGACATTGAACAGCATTTCCTACCCTGCCAGGTTTGGCAAATTGTCAAGCTAGTGAGCAACAGCCTGAGACTTATTCTGCCTGGGAAAGTGCAGGTGTTAACAATGCTCCTGATTCGAGCCGTGCCAAGAGTAGCCTTGAATTTGTAGTTGAAAACATTCGGAATGGCATTTTTCCAGTTTTAAATAGTTGCTGCCATCCTGTTTTTCTTTCCTCCTCTACAATATATGAATGAGACTTACTGAATCATAGTGAAGGTACCTCTGTCTCTGAATTGTAGACAGACGCACATAGTGGATACTTGAGAAAAAATACGAACATGAGGAAAAATGCAATGTTTTTTCCCTGGTATTGGCTTCTGGCAATGAGCAGTTTGGGAGTTGATAAGGGCTTAGGAGACCTGTAACCCCTTTGACTCTGTGTCTTCTTTCTCCCAAAACCAAGACTAAAATATTGTCTCTTCTCCCTATGGAAAAAGGTGTGTTGGGAGACGACGTGACTGCAGCACTGTTTATCCATGAGCTGTAGATCTCGGGATATCAATGTCATAGGGACCTGCAGGACTCCAGCAGTGCTTTTGCCAGTCTGAGGGCCCTGACCTGTGCCATGTGCAGTGTGCCACTGGACTTAGCAATGCTGTGTGTTCATGGAGAAATGTCATTTACAGTCATGGCTGGAGACTCAGGCTGTACAGTCATAAATGTGCCTGAAGAAATGGTTCAGCTCAGTTAGTGTGTGACAGGCCAGGACAAACAGCACTTAAATACCCATTAATGCAGTGACGCAGGCTGGCAGAGTCAGTGACCCAGGCAGTCTGCCATGAAAATAAGCAGGGGCACATGATCTCATGAATTAAAAAGCAGCAAGGTGAATCCTTGTTAAATGTTTTGGCTTTCATTTCCCCTCTGTTTCCCCTTGGGATCAGGGAGTAAGAGCAAGTGGGTGCAGCTGCAGGGAGAAGAAACTGCTTTTTTCTGTCTGTGGGTAAAACCTCCTGTCACTGCCTCCTGGGGCTGTGGTTGCTGCCTGGTGAGACTCACATCTATTCTGAAAAGCCCAATGACCCTTCACTGGCAGTTGCAGCAGTCACTGGATGGGCTGCAGAGTCTCAGCCCAGGAGCTCTTTCCAGAGCAGCAGTCCTGTTCACAGGGGCAGTGGAGAAACCCGGGCTACCATCCTCTTCTGCAACAGGACCTTTACAGATGCTGCTGGAGGCTGTATCCCCATGCTTAACACAGGCAGCAGCTTAGCTCCCACCTTCTGAGTCAGGAGAGGTCCCTGCTGTAATCACACCAGCACAAACAGAACTGTCAGGCTGTGTGTTTCTGTGTGATCATCCCCTGCCAGCACCTCACACGGTGCAGCACAGTGCTGCTGCCTTGGTCCTTTCTGCCTGCATCTCGGGTACTTGCTGCGGCTGATTCATCTGCCCTTTTCAGTGTCTGGTGTCATGGAGCAGTGCTGGAAGGAGCCTTCTGGTGCTTTGGCTGTCTGTCTCACGTGGCACCACACGTGTGCTGCATGGATTAACCCTGGCATTTGAGGTCTCTTGTAGTGGAACAGCAAAAATTCAAGAAGGTCTGTTTAAAATCATTAACCCTGTTTTTTGCAGAGTTTCAAACAGCAACAGCGCCATTAAACTGAGAGAAAATGGACTCCCAAGAACTGCTTACAACTCTGTGTGAGGGTGTCACTAGCAGGACAGACCTGCCTAGCTCTTGCTAACTTGTGCCCAGGCTAATGCTGCCTTCCTTGGTTTTGTTTCCTTCAGGCTGTGGAGAAGCTGGTGCAGGGAGCAGAGAGTGGCTGCCACACGGAGAAGGAGAGACAAATTGTCTTGAACTGCTGTCGGCTCCTCACCCGTATCCTGCCTTACATCTTCGAGGACCCAGACTGGAGAGGTTTCTTCTGGTCAACTGTCCCTGGGGCTGGCCGAGGAGGGGTCTGTCTCTTGTCACTTATTCTTTCATTCTGGAGGGTGATGGGGAGGCTGCAGTGAGGAGACACTATGAATATTTGGGGGCAACTTTATTCCAGTTATTTCTATGTGGTCAGAAATTAGGTGGCACTTTCTAAGTTGTTCCCCTTCCTTTGGTTCTTGCTGCATCTTCTGAATGTTTCACTTACGTGTGTAGCTGTAGGAGAGCACTGATATGTGAGGGAAGGCTTCTCCAGTACAACTGGAGGTGTGAATCTTAATGAATGTGAGAGCTGTACTGAAGGCTGTATGACTTTCTTTGACTGAAATGACCTTGTTCCATTAATTACAGTTGATTTAGTTTCACGTCAAAGCAACAGGGTGTTGTTTCCACTGATTTTACAATGTCAGGTTTAAAGTGAACAGTGCCAGAGAAGCTCTTGGCATCATGACTCAATACCCTGCTTATGAGCTGAGTGATACAGTTTTAGCCGGGGCCTAACCTGGGAAATGAAGCTCACAACTGAGCAAGAGCAGTTAAAGAGTGGTTCTGTTTCTGGCTCTGTCAGTGATGTGCATAACCCCGGGGAGTATCTCAGCCTCCCCACATTTCTCTGTCTGGAGAGCAAGCACAATAGTGCTCTTTTGCATCTTTCAGAGGAACAGGGTGAAAGTGCTTTAGGATCTTCTGCAAATAGGATGGATAGCAGCACTGAGAACACAGCTGAGTTATGGCAGGACTGTGTATTTGCCTGCTTGCTCCCTCAGCAGCTGCTCTGTGAGAGCCCTCTCCTATCAGTTTCTGATCTGCAGGTCAGTGTGGCTGTACTGGAGAATGTGGTTCTCCTGAGTCTAAGTGCACTGCAGTGTCTTTGGGGACAGTTATGAAGGATTGGCAGTGGTTGGTACAGTATAAACTGGTGCCTTGTGCTGTCTCTGCCTGTCACCTCTAATCTGCTTTGCCTGAGGGCACGTCAAAAGGAAGTTCTGGGTGGCGAAGACTTTGCTAGTCCTGCTTTGTGATTTGTGTGTTGGGAGTGTGGTGGTTGTCCATCATTTCATCCCTGCAGGGGCCAGGGAGTGCTGGAGAGGCTTAACAATGGAGGAACTTGTTTTGGGAAGGAACGTGGAGGGGTGCCTGGTGCTCCGATCCAGCCAGGCTGCTGTTACTCCTGTTTTTCCACTTTGTTCAGCACCTAGAAGAGAGTTTCTCAGCCCCAGAGTGGTGGGGTCACCCCAAGGTGATCCAGCCCGGTCCATGTGTGCTGTGTTGGGGGACCCTCCTGAATGTGGGTGGAGCTGTTGTGATTCAGTGTGCTCAGTCATTTAACCATGTGCGTTTAACCTGTAAGGCTGGGATAACAAATACGGCCCCAGATGTTAGGGAAGCTGGGATCACATCTAATCTAGGGGCAACAGCTCTGCTCTCTGGTGGCTCATTTCTGTCTGGGAACTGAAGATGATGGTATGCCTGGACTCTGAGTAAATATCTCTGTGATTATCCTTCACCTGCTTCATGATGGAGTGATGGATGGCAGAGCTCCATGGAGCCATGGATCCTTCCTCCTCTCTGGGAGTCTGTATCATGTTGAGATCTACCGGTTTGCTGTGTGTCACCATTTTGGATGTGGTGGTACCTGGAGCCTGCAGGGACATTTTTTCTGGCAGTCGAGATACTCTTAGCAAAGATCATTCTTGGAAAAGAAATCTCCTTGGACCCTAATGCTTGTCATTTCACCTCTGACTGTGAGCACAAGTCAAAGCATCTTTGCTGGCTCCATCCATCCTCTCTGTGTCTGTCCTTACATCCGGGCTCTGTTTGTGGTATCCTCCCTGCTGTCACCGAGACAGATTCAGAGCCACACAGACCATTACCTCCATATCTGCCTGCTGTGATTGAAGAGCTGTGTGTTGTGCTCAGGCTGACAGAGGCCTGGCTGAGGTAGATAAGCTCCTGCCATTCCTGCTCTCTGCCTTTCCCTCACACACCAGTGTGTGGTGGGAAGGCCTCCCAAGCAGGATGCTCTTTGACAGGCAGGATCTGGCAAGGTTTCCCATGGCAACGGCTGCAGAGGAGTAGCCATGCGTGCTTGGAGAGATTGCTTTGAACGCTGGAGATGGCACAATCCTCTCTGCTGTCGTGCTTGCTCTGCTGTGGCAGGCTGGGGCAGCCCCTTGCCTGATGCACACAGCCTCTCCCTGTTCTGTCACCTCCAGTTCTGGGCAGCCCATGCAGAACTTTGAGGGGTTTTACACCTTGTTGCTGCTGGTTGGCTTCTTCCTATTGCTGTCTCTGTGCACCATCCAAATCACCCTCCTTCATGAATGTAAACCCCTCTTCTCTGTCAATGCTTCCCTTTCCTTTTGTCTTCAGGAAGCCAAGCCACGTGGCAAAGTGGACCCAGTGCTACTCTTCTTTTTCCCTGACATCTCCAGGCCTTTGTCTGCTCAGTTTGCTGTCATTAAAGAGCTAGTTCCTGTTTAGTCATCACCATCCCGGGAGAAGTTTCTTTCCTGTACTGTCTGGGTTTTTTGTTCCTTTGTTCCTTCTGTTCCCTCCTGTTCTCTCCTGTTCCCTCCTGTTCCTGTGAAATGTCTTGCCTCCCTGTGTGTTTTTGGGCAGTATTATCTTCTCGTGCTGTGTCATACTAGTGTTACTGTGTTCTCTTGGCTCACCCTGAGCTGACAATGCTCTTCTGTTTGTCACTTCAGGGAGATGAAGATGATGAAAATGCCCGGCCACTGGCCGAGTCATTGCTCCTCGCTGTCACGGATCTGCTCTTCTGTCCCGACTTCACTGTGCAGAGCCACCGGAGGAGCACGGTGGTGAGTTGGAAGTTGAATCATGAGATTTACCTGCATAGAGGCAGATTAGCTGCATGGTGGGGGGGACCCTGGGAAACCCCAGCAGCTTCCTGCCAGCCTGCAGACAGGAAAATATGGAGTTGCTGAGCTTAAACCCACAGTGAATAATATTGATCATCATTTTGGATTCATTGTATGGTGTTTGTGCCTTCTAAAACAGATATTCTGAGGCTGAGTCTCAAATGGAGTGGCTGGCAACTACCCCCACACTACAGCTCACCCCTCAGGAAAAGGTGGTTGTGCTGGCAAACAGTCACTCTTCTGTTGTTGCCAGCAGAGCAGAGACCTTTAGCACCTTGTTCCTTTCTCTGGCAGTTTGGTGCAGTCTGGAGCCGGAAGCAGCTGTTTGCCTGCTCATGTATCCTCTGATCTGAATGAGTGGATGGTCTCTGTTGTGTCTTTCCACCTCTTCTCCCTCTTTGTATCGTGGCAGCAAAGACATTTAAATATGTTCTGATCCTTAAGGTGACTGTCTGTACTTCAGAGGAGTTTCCTGAAGCAGGGATCTCCTACCAGGTGTGCTAAGAACAGAGAACAGATTGTGGTGCATCTCCCTCCTTCTCTCTCCCTGCCAGTGACTCTCATGTTTTTTGTAGGTTCAGTCTATAAACAAAAAAACAGCCCTCCTTTTTGGGATAGATCTGACATAAACTAAAAATGAGCATGCTAAACCATGGTGTATTTGATGGCTGCAAAATTCCATGACAAATCTGAGTACTAAATTGATTGCTTGGGGTTTCTGAGTAGTAGAAAGAGAGTTGAAATCTGTTACCTGGGGCTGAAGGGGCAAGGCTGGATCAGAGCTACCCATGTACTATGAGTAAGTGGGGCTGAAACAGATGGACTTGCTGTCTAGTGCTGTCACTTGGGATGGATTGCACAAGTCAGGGTGACAATGGGTTTTCCTGGGAGAGCCTCCCCCCACCACCTGCACCTGTGATTTTTCCCTTAGCAGCAGCCAGACTGGTTTTTCAGGGTTCTGGGCAACTAGAATTAGACACTGAGATTGTGAGGGTTTTATGTTCCTTGCTGCTGGCTGCCTGTCTTCTGCCTGCAGCCTCTGTAGTCTTTGCTGAGCTGACTTTCCCTCTCTGGGCTTGGTCTGATTGCAGCTTAAGAGCAGAGAGATGGGTACTGCCACCTCATGTTCATGGCAGAGCAGCCTGTGGCCCCAGCGACAGAGGTCGCGGTGGATGTTCGCTGAAGTACCACTGAGTAAAGAGGAAGAACTGTGAGAGAATGGGCAAAGGAGACACAGCACTGACCCACATTCCCACTGAAGTCAGTCCTAATATTATGGCTAGAAATGTGGGCTCCCTCCATTGTGCACAGTGCTCGTATCTCTGTGTTTTATCCCTTACTTGCAAAGGCTGAGCACTTTGAAGATATCAGCACCTGCATTTTCAGGCCTGGGGAGCTTCTGTACAGTTCAAATGTCTGGATGCTTCTCTGCTGGTTTTTTCTAGAGAGAGGGGCCGAACTGCCTTGGATACCACCAGTGCTGCCAATTCTGGCTCCTGCCTTCTGTGATTCAACCTCTTATTTCTCCCACAGGACACAGCAGAAGATATCCACTCCATTGACAGCTGTGAGTACATCTGGGAAGCAGGAGTGGGCTTTGCTCATTCTCCACAGCCCAACTACATCCATGACTTGAATAGGTAAGAGCTTCTGCCAAGGCGGAATGGAAAGAAACTGGGCTCAGGAGAGGGAGATATGGGGGAGATGAGCTCTCTGCCTCCTCAAGTATCCGTGATTCCCAAGGAGCTTTCTGCTTGCTCCTTCCTGAGCTAACAGGACTGGCAACACGGAAAAAAACCCAGCTGACCTTTTGAGTAGCTTCCTGTAGTATAATATGGGAGTCAGACTGTCTGCAGCAGGAACTGGGTAAACACTGCTGTTCTGGAAATGCCAAGGAGCTCTGTACTGGATTTCTTTTTTGTAAGGCAGCAATTCTGCTGAGCTTTGTGCCAATGACAGCAGTATGGCTTAGGAAATTAAATGGGCTTAGCTCTCTCTGGGAAGGACTTTCTAGGTGGGACTGAGCCTTCCTTAGGTGTTGTTGTGGTGATTGTGCCTCCTGTGCCCTGTCCCTGCTCCTGAATGGCTCCGGGCCTTTACTTCTCCTTCCAGGACAGAGCTGCTGAAGCTGCTGCTGACCTGTTTCTCTGAGGCCATGTACCTGCCTCCCTCCTCAGACAGCAGCAACACCAACCCCTGGGTACAATTTTTCTGCTCTACAGAGAACAGGTGAGGGTGAAGGGTGGGGGCCTGGGTGCCAGGGGAAGAAATACCTTCAAATCTCTTCCATGGAGTGTGTTGGTGATGGGGAACCATAGGACTTGTTACCTCCAACATCCAGGGGCTGTTCTTTTACTTTGTCCCTGTCTCATGTACACCCCATTAGTATTTCTGCTTAGTGAGATGTGTTCCCCAGCTGCAAAAGGAGTCTGAGCACGGTACCCACTGGAATTTGCTGCAGGACTGTTTGCACAGGACTGTGCTGTGGGAAATGGCAGATCCCGTTCCCTGCTGTAGACCCTTGGGAAGGGGGTGTGGTGTTGGTGGCGGATGAATGCCGCCCTCTAGTGACATTGTACCTCTGGGACTTTCAGCTCCGCAGGTGACGCTCACTCTCCGTAGGGGAGCACAAACCTGGCTGGAGGCTGAAGACACACAGTTTTGTCTTTCCAGAGGCTAGAGAGCTTTGAGGTCCTTTCCCGTTTTCACATTCTGCACAAGATTCCTCTGGGAGGCTGCGTGGCCTTTTTCACCTCCCCTCCCCTCAGCTGTAGTCCAGGAGTCCAGCTGGGAGCTGGGGTGTTGTTGGCTCTTGGGTCTGGGCTGCTCAGTCACGGACTGCCGTCACAGGTTAGAGAAGATGATTGTGTTTTGTCATGGCCCCGGACTCTTGGGGAGAGATGTGCCTGTCCCTCTCCAAGGCAGTGCCTTTTGTTTCCTGCTGCTGCCTTCTGAGAGCATTTTCTCCTCCTCAGACATGCACTCCCACTCTTCACCTCGCTCCTGAACGTTGTCTGTGCCTACGACCCCGTGGGTTATGGGATTCCTTACAATCACCTGCTTTTCTCCGATTACCGTGAGCCGCTGGTGGAGGAGGCAGCCCAGGTGCTGATCGTCACCTTGGACTATGACAGCTCCACCAGTTCAAGTCCCACTGTGGATGGCACAACCACTGGCACAGCCATGGATGATGTGGATGTGAGTGATACTAGAATCTATTTGCTGCTCTCCTGAACTCACTGGGGTCCTCTCACACCAGCTTATATTGAATGTTGAGCTGTAGGACTCAGCAGTGCTCCTCCCCTTGCAGTCTGCTCTCTCTGGTCCAATCCTGTTTCAGTCCTGTAGTCACTAAAGACCTATACATGACCAAAATACTAGATTTTGGTCACTGACTTGAATCAGGAGCATGTAAGTGAAAAGCCCCTGACTTTACTATTCCATGCAGTGCTCTGTCTCCTTGCATTTAAAGCTGGATCATTCAGAGCAGAAAGGTGAAGTGAGAGACCTTGGTGGTTACACTTTGAGTTTCTGAATTCACCTTGTTGCCACTAAGCATTTCCTTCCTTTTCTTTGAACACAGCCTCCTGGACCAGACAATCTGTTTGTGAATTACCTCTCGAGGATACACCGGGAGGAGGTAACATGCTCCCATCCTGCACTGTTCCCTGTCTGATTTCATGCTGAGTGCATTAGCCCTGGGCCCATCACAGTCTCTTTCCTCGGCTATTGGCAGGATTTCCAGTTCATCCTGAAAGGAGTGGCTCGCTTGTTATCAAACCCGCTGGTCCAGACCTACCTGCCAAACTCTGCCAAGAAGATACAATTCCATCAGGAACTCCTTGTCCTCTTCTGGAAACTCTGTGACTTCAACAAGGTGTGGATCTGCTTCTTGCTGAGCTTCACCCCAGCTTGGCTGTTGTGGCTCTGGCTGGACCAAGCCCTAGTGAAGGGCTGTGGTGGGTAGTTGGCAGTGGCTCTGGGGTGCCGTGGTCAGCAGCACTGCTCCCTGATGCAGCGGCTGGGGGTCTGGCTGTAGGGACAGCCTGGGAGAGGAGCTGCAGCTCTGGAGGTCTATGCTGGAAGCAAGTTCTGCAGCAGGTATTATAATAACTCTACAAATAACACTGGAGTTGATGAGGTAGTGCATACACCAGCCTTTCCAATGTTCTTGAGAGAATGATTAGCTTGAGACTCTGTCCTGAGTCCTGTGGATGGTGCAGGGTATATGCTTATGATTGTTTGAAATCCTCCCCTTTCTTCCAGAAATTCCTCTTCTTTGTGCTGAAGAGCAGTGATGTTCTGGACATTCTTGTCCCAATCTTGTATTTTCTCAATGATGCCAGAGCAGACCAGTGTAAGTTGGTTATTTTCAATATTTGGGTTGATTTATGCTTGACAGTTGAGCTAGAATGTTTTTGAGATGCTTCCTCCCTACCGCTTGACAGCGTCTTGTGTGCATGTTCCTGAGCTTCTGCAGACATGGAGTGGAGTTGTCCAGTTCATTGGGTTTTAATGTTTGTAAGAGGCTAGAAGCAGGACACGATCTATCTAACAACACAGGGAAGGGAGATCCTTCCTTAGCATGTGTTAACGTTTTGAGTCCTCATGTTGAAAATTGTGTCCCTGATCCAGTGAAGAGGGGAAAATGAGCCATCTGCTCTTGCCATGGAAGTAAATCAGGCATAACTCCATCATTGTGTAGTGGTCAGATCTTCCCTACTATGATGATGGGTTTACATTAAGAACATAATGAAGGAAAGCATCCAAGACTTAACACTGATAAGACTTAACACAGATATGCTTGGGAAGGACACTGGTACTGACAATGGAGGGAGCTCTGTGTGTCCCTTATCAGAATGGTTTAGTCTGTGCAGTTTTTTATCAGTCCTATAGTGTTTCTCCTCTCTCCTCACTGCCCCTCTGTTTTCGGAATTCCACTGGCCTCACTATGACATGTTTTTCTGTTGTTTTTTTCTCTCCTTGCAGCACGAGTGGGCTTGATGCACATTGGGGTCTTTATCCTCCTGCTCCTCAGTGGGGAGCGTAACTTTGGGGTGCGACTGAACAAGCCGTATTCTGTACGAGTGCCTATGGACATCCCTGTCTTCACAGGGACGCATGCAGATCTGCTCATCATAGTGAGTACAGCTCCAGCGCTTCTTGAACCCTCCTAGCTCCACAAATAATTGTCCTCCTTCAATATACTCGCCCTCCCTAGACTGGAAGCCCACTGAATAGCTAGGTAGTGTGTGGGATGCACACTGTTAACCTGAGGTGATGTGTCTGGCAGGGTGCATATGCATGAGGTGCAATTCCATCTGCATGATACGATCCCAAAAAACAGGACTCCTGATGGTGCTGGACTGCTGTTCTGAGCACTCTGGGACTGGCATGAGGGGGGTGGGTGCATGCCCTCTGCCAGACTTGATTGTAGGTAGGGAAGGCAGGAGATATGGCTCTGTCCGAGGCAACCAGAGGTGTGTGGAGCACATCTGTCAGTGGGGACAACAGTGATACCGAGCTCAGCCCTACGGCTTTGGGTTGCTGCAAGTTTCATTGACCTTTCAGTCTGCCCACGACACTGCCTATGAGCAGCTGTGTGCTTTGCGATACCAGCCTCGGGTGCTTCCCTTCTGTCGTGTTCTCATTTGCCGGAGAAGAATCTCTCAGCAGCTTCTGATAAATGTCCAAAAGGAGATTCCCATTAGAAGGAGTAGGAAGAAACCTGCCCACCATACCTGCTCTTGATGCTATGTGTTTTGCTCTTGCATTCCATTAATCTCAGATCATCTCTTTGTTTTAATTATGCTCAGGACTTCTCTACAGACATGCCAGCTAAAGGTGGGAAGGCCAAGATTGTGAATGTCTGAACTGGTTACAAGGCACTTGAATCTTTCCATGTCTGAGGATATAGTTAAAAATAGGACAAACATTTGAGTTAGAAGTTTGCACTAAAATCAAATGTAAAATGATTCGTTCTGTGGCATTTCAAGCAGTTATCCTAAGGGTTCAAAGTCCGTTGGAGGTGAAGGTGTCTCTTACTTCCTGGTGGTTTAGTTTTGTCCCAGGCTGCCTGAGCGTTGTGGAACAGCTCACAGTCAGTTTCTGTTTGCAGTGTTGTAGGGCCCTAATCACGTTCCCAAAGGATTCCTTGTAAATGAAAGCTTGTACTCCTGGAGCGCGAGTCTGCAGTGAGAGCAGCCTTCCCCACCTGTGTAATTGTGGAGTGTGCAGGGCCCTGCCTAGGAAGGAATGGTGTCAGGAAGCGATTAGTGTGGGGGTGGCACTGGTTTTGGTTGAGAGGGTGCTTTCAGTAAGGTGCTGCCTTGCTCAAGAGCTCCTTCCTTCCACAGGTCTTTCACAAGATCATCACCAGCGGGCACCAGCGGCTGCAGCCCCTCTTCGACTGCCTGCTCACCATCGTTGTGAATGGTGAGCGCTGTGTGGGGTGAAACCACAGCCCACAGTGCTCTCACTCCCCTCGCCCTGTGCCCCTGCCTGTGTCCCCTAACACTGGCGAGTGCCTGCTGCTGGAAACTCATCCCTTCCAGCCTGTGCTGGAGGGGCCAGTGCAGATCAGATCTGCCTGCATGGTCAGGTGGGGCAGAGGGGGGGACAGCAGAGTCCTGGAGCTCCCCTGGGGTGGCAGCAGGACATTTGCCAGCAGCCCTGGTGAGGGTGGTTAGCAGTGCTGTCCCTTTCCAGCAGGGAGTGCCACCTACTCACAGTGGCTGTGCTTCCCTTGGACTTAGTGAGTGCCCACGTGGCTCCAGTTATGAAGCTTTACAGGAGGCACATCAGAGGTGCTGTTATTATTAGTGTAAGACTAAACAAAACCCTCTAAAAGCAGCAGTGCCTCCTTTTACTAGGCAGTATCTCTGTTTAATTTCTTTTGTATTTGTAAATGTTTCTGTGGAACCCTGTTTGGCTCAGCTGTTCCATGAGGCTTTCTCAGAAGTGCAAGGGTGGGAAGGTCATGAAAGCAACATTTTTAGTGGTGTATTTTTGAGAATAAATACACCTTGGTTCTTTCTCTAGTTTTCATTTTTTTGTTTTCCACAGTGTCTCCATACCTGAAGTCTCTCTCCATGGTGGCTGCTAACAAGTTACTACATCTCTTGGAGGCTTTTTCTACCACCTGGTTCCTATTTTCTGCTGTCCAGAACCACCATCTTGTTTTCTTCTTGCTGGAAGTTTTCAACAACATCATTCAGTACCAGTTTGATGGTAAGAGACTGCTTTATTTAGTGGGTTTGCACTAGTTTAGTCCAGGAGAATGTGATGTGGAAGTTCAGAGAAAGTTTGAGGAGATGAGAAGTGTAGAAGTCAGCTACATAGGACTGAGAAGTTGGGGTAGTGGATAATCAGCATTGGACCCTGGCCCAGGCAAATTTGGTTAGAGCAAAATGAGATTGCAGCTAATTATCAGTGTAACCTCAGCCCTCCTGCAGAAGGTGTGATGCATAGAGAGGAAAAGAGACAAAGTGAGTGCATAACACGTAAGTTGTGACTGGCTGGATGTTGCTGTGAAACTGCTCGTGTTGGTCAGCAATGGATGTGATGGGACAAAGCAACTTTCAAGTGCCTCTCAGTTCTGCTTTGGCAGGTCACTGGGGGCTGAAGACCAAACTGCCTCATCCAAAGAAGGTTCTGACATGTGCTACTTTCCAGGAAATGCCTTGTGTTTTCCCTCTTAATAGCATGACAGTCTTTTACATCAAAGAAATAATAAAGTAAGGTCAAAATTTAGTGTTTTGCTTTAAACTTGCAAATCAAGAATGGCCATTCTGCTTCCCTGATGGGAATCTTGCATGTGGCAATTGCCAAATCCAAAACCAGCCTTTGTGGGTGTAATTTGTGTTTTATATTAGAGGATGGTTTCATCCTGTTCTGTGCCATCTTGCAGGCAGTAAGAATTCTGGCCTTTTGGCTTTGCTATTTTAAGCCCGTGTCTCCTCAAATTAAATGCCCTGATTTGTTTTGTGCGTTCTTTTGAAGATGGAAAAATGTTGAACCTTGGCTAGTAACCTTTTCTTCCAAAATGGATGCTAATATGTGGTTTAAACTGTCCTTTTTCTTCTCAACTGTTTGAATATCCCTCACCAAGCCATTTCTTGTCAGCTTTCCAGCCTAGGAAGGATTTCACTGAATTTTCTGTACTGCTTAGTAACAGATAAGAGGATATTGAGCTCTGCTTTTTCTTCCCTGTGCCACTGCCTTTGTGGGTGGGAGCAGTCATGCTTTGTGTACCCAGCGAGCTGTGCTGGGTTGGCAGAGCTCTTTGAGCCTTACTTCTCTGCTCGTTTTTTTGCTGTGATTCCCAGGGAACTCCAATTTGGTCTACGCTGTTATCCGCAAGCGGAATGTCTTTCACCAGCTGGCCAACCTGCCCACGGACTCCCAGTCCATCCAGAAGGGGCTGCAGCGCAAGAAGAAAAGCCCCGAACCCATTTCTCGCACCAACTCCCAGGATGGGGTCTCCATGGAAGGGTCACGTCCTGCTGCCCCTGCTGAACCAGGGACGCTGAAGACCAGTCTGGTGGCTACTCCAGGTGAGCTTTAGTTTACCTTTGGGACAGGAGAGAGGTTTGTTTTCTCTGTAAGATATGGTGTGGACTCACCCTTTCACTGGGTGTGGAGAGATTAAGAGTTTACATTTATGAATAACTTAACTGCCTTTCAGTCTGAGTTTCAGATCAGTTGGCCCAAGGTGATCACAAAACAAACTGCCTTCAGTTTCTGTCCTCTCAGACTTAGTGTCCACATGACCATTTGTCCTAATCTTGACCTATTGCCTCAGGTTAACTCTATCCATGTGAACCTGTGTTCCTCCTCAGGGAGCACTTTTCTAGAGAAAGACTCCTTTGAGGTTGTGAAATCAAGGCTAAATCTTGCTTCTCCTGTTGAAAGGAGAGCTTTTCCAATATCAGCAGAGACACAGGGTGTCTGTGCATAGTGGGGCAGAGAAGAACCCTCTGCCTTTAAACATATTTAATTAACTTGTGTTTCTGAGCTTTTCTTGTTTTGAACACAGGGATTGACAAACTCACGGAGAAGTCCCAGGTGTCGGAGGATGGGACCATGCGTTCATTGGAGCCCGAGGCTTCCCAGCTGTCACCAGAGGGAAACCCACCCGCAGCCCTGAGTGATGGGGAGCCCTGGAGTGGGGTAAGGCCAGACACTGGTGTGCAGAGAAGGTCTAGGTGTGAAGTGAACAAAAGTTAGGGGTTAGAAGAAGAGGTCTGTTGGGCCATTGAAGAAAGGCATCGCACTAAAGGCAGTGTGCACACGTGCAGGGTGCTGGGCCACAACGTGGTTCAGAAGGGCTGTTGCATCATCTTGGGTGTTTCATGTTTGTGCTATGACACAAGAGCTGGGGCACTTTAGTGAGCTTTCTCCAACATGAAGACTCTGACAGAGCAGCGAGTGCAGAATTGGCGGGGAAGGCCATGAAATCTCCTGATCCTGAGGTTTTCAACTCAGGTTCTTACTGCTGCTTCTTTTTCCTCTCCCTTGGGATGGAGAGCTCTACCAGAACCTTGTAGCTAGCTGGTGCTGTGAACAATGTGTTCCCATGAAGGCTGGGCTGAGGTGCTGCCCTCAGAGTGGCTTTGAATAAATTGAAATGTACGGAGTTCCCAAATACCCCAGGACAAATTTTATTTACACTTCCTGGCCTTGCCTGGTACCAGGTGAAGGCCCATGGCCAGCGACACGTCTTAAACACACAATTAATCATGTTGTCATTGAATGACATCTTGACTGAGAAGTTGCAGAAGAAAGGTTTTCTTCTTCTAGCAGCCCATAAAACATAATCATGGGTCATTCCATCTGTGTCCAGCAGCTGGTCTGAGCTGTTCCCCAGCCGGAAAAGCACTGGCACAGCTCTACCCCAAGCTGGTTGTTTCTGGTTGTGAAGGTGACGATGGAATGAGTCTCTGCATGTGGAGGTGCAGGATGGCTGTTGGAAGGAAGTGCTGTGCCCATTTGTTTTGTAGAAAAGTCAGCTCTGGACTGTAGCAGTGAATGGTCAGGGTGCATTGCTAAAGGAAAAAGCCTCTCTGTTTTCACCTTGTGCCGAGATTGACAGTGATTTTAGAGGGTTATTTCCTTTCTTCCTACCATGAGTATGGAAAGCCAGGTCGAGGGTATCATTCCTCAAGAGGCAAGAGCTGTTAGGTAGGAGTTGCTGAGAGCCTACCCTTGGAAAAATGCTGTTCAAGATATTCCAGGATGGACACCAAAAATCCCAGAGATACTCAGTAGACAGAGGCTGGAAAATCTGTAGCCTTTAGCTATTTAATCTCTGTGCCAAAAGAAAGAAGCGTGCCTGAACAGTCTCTTGTCAGTCCTGTTTTAACTCTGCCACTGTGGATTGCTCCAGCAGAGTGTCAGCAGTGGTGACTGGAGCTGTGACCTTCCATAGGGCCCTCCAACTTCATCAAATATTGCCAGTCCCTGGGTCAGAGCACATGGGTTTGGTGAATGAAGGTCTGGTGGGTTTGACATGTTCTAGGGACAGGCTGTCTTTCCCAGCAGAGGTCTGGAAAATCTGGGGAGAATATCAGAAGAAAATGGATTGTATTTCTTACTCTTAAGTTTGATTTGCATTTGTTTGTTTTTATTTGTTAAAAATAATGTTTATTGATAGGAGGCATCACATTCCCGGCGGGATCGAAGGCGTCTCTCTAGTGCATCCTCCAGTGGACAATGGACTCCAACTCCTGACTGGGTAAGGGCATCTGAACAGAGAAAATCAGTAATGAGAAGAGTTGTGGCAGAAGTGCCTCACACCCCTGCCCATTCCCCTGCCATCAGAGACTCTCCCAGAGCAGAATTTCCTCACAGGCACTTGAGGTCAAAGCTCCAGAACTTTAATTTACTGCCATCTGCAAAGAAATATTTTGTTTTACCTGTTTCAAACCAATGCCCCACTGGTCTCATTGAGTGCCTCATAATTCTAGTGCTCCAGATTTATTGTATTGCTCCTGTGCACTCAGTTCACCCACCAGCTTTGTGATCTTTGTAAACTTCATTTGTTGCAGAGATTGTGGAGACAGCTGCAAAAACCTGCTAATGCAGTGCACTGATGTCCCTGTTGCTTTCCTGCCTACAGGTGATGTCTTGGAAGTCAAAGCTTCCCCTGCAGACAATCATGCGGCTCTTACAGGTGCTGGTCCCTCAGGTGGAGAAGATCTGCATTGACAAGTAAGGAGATTTTTGGAGAGGGAGGGCTGTGTGGTGATTTAAGGAGCAATATGAGGTTGGCAGAGTTTGAATTTGGAGGGCCCCTAAGGGAAACCTTGTAAAGTTTAATTGAAAGCATCCTGGGCTCAGCAGAGTTGTTACTTTCCTTGCCAATCATCTTGTTTGTCTGATCCCTTCTCCACTCTGTTTACAGAGGGGAGGGGGTGTGTTCTCCTTGGCCACAGCTCTGTGTCTGCATTTGTTTAGGCTGATCTTTCGTGCTGCAGCAGTTTTGGAGGTGTCTGTGGGACATGCTAAGGATGTTCCTGATCTGTGTCTTGGCAGGGGTCTCACGGATGAGTCAGAGATCCTCAAGTTCCTGCAGCATGGCACCTTGGTGGGGCTGCTCCCGGTGCCTCATCCCATCCTCATCCGCAAGTACCAGGCAAACTCGGGCACTGCCATGTGGTTCCGCACCTACATGTGGGGAGTTATTTATTTAAGGTAAAGCAGCTGGGTGCAGCCTGACTTGGTCTTTTCCAAACTTTTGGGAGGCCTGTAGAGAGAATTGCATGCGCTCAGCCAGCCCTGGGTTATCTCATATTTGCAGGATAGAAAGATGTTGTTCCCTTGGAGGAGACTGGGGTGAATCAGCTGCTCCAAAACTTTGAGTGGGTGACATGATGGGGGTTGTTCTGGGAGTACTGCTTGTTTGGGAACTGGCAGCAGCAGGGAATAGAAAAGCTGCCCAGAGGGTCTGGTGCAGAGATTTCATGCAAAGCTCTGGCTTTGTGGGATGTTGTAGATACTGTCATCCCTGTAACGTGCATCGTCTCTCAGCCAGTGATTTCCTTTTATGCAAAGCTGAAGGCACACTGTGCAGCCAGCTCCTGTAATCGTGGCTGTGAGATTGGAATTCCATGTACCTGGCCACAGGGAGTAAAGTGGCTCTTGTCTCTCTCTCTCAGGAATGTGGATCCCCCGATCTGGTATGACACAGATGTGAAGCTGTTTGAAATTCAACGGGTCTAAAGAGAGCACTTACCTCTACTGAGAGGAATACACTGGATCTAAGGACTGCGGTGTGCTGCTTCATCACAGCTATTCCTGCATTTCACATCCAGCTGAGAGACCAAAAGGACAATCACTTCATTTACCTCCCTGTCATTTAAAGCTTTAATCGGGACCTGCTTGGACATCCCTTCCCCCAGCTCACGTCTCTTCCCTCACCCTTCACCATGAACCTTGAGTTAAAGATATTTAAGGGATTGTCCGTTGTTGTGGTTGCACTAGAAATCAGACTGTTCTTAGCTCCTCTGTTACTCTTTTGCTTCTGGATGTGGTTTGGAAACCAATCTGACCCTGTCCTTGCCTTGGTCAGAGTCAGCATTTAATTGAAAAAGACTAGCTGTACATTGGGTGCAAGGGAGAAGCTGCTATTCCTGCAGGAGACAGGGTTTGGAAACTGCAGTTACTTCCATGTAGCTCCATAAAGTTTCCAGGGCATCCCTTCTGGCTGCAGGTGTCTCCCTGGTGTCTCAGTTGTATATAGGGAAGTCTTTTCCACCTAAATGAAAGGAGAAGATGTTGAAGGAAAACTTTGTGTCTCAGTTCTGAATCTCTCTAGTCCTTTCCTGGCAAGCTGCTTGAGAAGTTTTGTTGGTGTGGCTCAGAAGTTTTTCCTTGGCTTCCAGGCCCAGCAGCCTGTCCTTCATGGTGGGCTGTTGCAAAGGAGCCTGTCTCACTTTTGAAAGCCCTGTTTAATCTGTGTGAGCACACAAGGAGGAAGGGACTGGCTCAGTGAGAGCAAGGAGAAGAGACCTGACTGTTAAACTCATTTAAGTCTTCTCCCACTGGCTGAAAGGACACAGTCACCTGGGTTTGAAAGGAACCATATCATTCCATCTTTGCCTGGCAGGCTGATGTAATGCAGGGAGCAGAAGGGTCTTTTGCACACTACTGTTAAGGCAAGGGTTTGAGGGAGGCACTCAGGGAAGTTGTAGGAGGAATTTGGAAGTTGTAGGAGGAAAAGCATCTCCATGTCAGTAGGGAGTGGAGAGTGCTGAGGCAAAGTTTAATTCTTCAGGGCATTTTGCTATTGACCAGGTTACTGGATCTTGAATGTATTGGGTCCCAAGCACATGTGAAATCTGGGAAGCCAGAATGGGAATTGGTGGGAGATCCACTGTTGCTGGCTTGGTTCAGCATCGTGGGGTTACACATTGGTGAGTGGAGAGGCCCTGGGGTTTGAGTCAAATTTTACGTTCTGCTGGGAGGGGCTGTTGTCTTAGACCCACGTGGTCTTTAGACAATGAAATGTGAGGGGTCCTGTCGTGAACTGAGACCTTTCCCCCTCCAGCAAAGCATAGTCCTTGGTGCTCTTTTATTCAGGCTCTTGGGAGGATTGCTGGCCATGAGCTGTTTGCCACAGGTTAGACCCAGTGGCATCGCTGCATGGAAACAGGTCTGTCACATTAAAGTGCAGGGACAGTGTGACACAAGTCTGTGACTTGTAACCCTGGCCTAAGCTTTGCAGCTGCAGTGACAACAGCATGACCATCCTCTCCCAGAGAGCTGCTCCAGTGTGCTGCTGGCTCCCACTGGCCTGTAGTCAGGTGGTTTCCTCCTCTGGGCACTGAAAGAGGACGGAGTCCCAGGCCAGTAGAAAGTGAAATAAAACCAGGATGGTTTTCTGAAGGATAAGAAATAATGTGAAATAGAGAGAGGTTATTCCCCCACCTGCCTCCCATCTCTAACCTACTTTGCCACACAGCACTACTCCCATCCTGACCCCACCTCTGTTCAGGTGTAAACAGGGTGAGGGCTCTGTTTCACTTGGAGAATCTCTCATGTACAAGAATGTGATTTGGTGGGGCCAGACTCTGATTGTATGGCACTCGCACTTCACAGCTGGAACGGGGCCTCCCGTGTCCCACGTGCTTTGCCTCTTCCCTCCCATGGATCTGCTGGTTCTCACAATCTCTTCCGTCCTCTCTTTTCTGCTTTGTTTCTTTGTGAGTTCCTCTGGAAGCCTTTTTGTTTGTTTCTTGGTGTTTGGAGTCTGATCCTTGTTCTGTGGAAATCAACTTGCACTGTAAACTCTTTGCTTACTTATGGAGAGAAAGATAAAGATTAACTGAAACATGCACTTGGGTCCTTTTTTTTTTTCTTTTCTTCCCCAGAGAGAGGTTTATAATCTTGTTTGTCTTATGTTGAGGTGATTTGTGTCACTAGGGGACCACGGGCTGGCTTCCTCTGCAGTGGTAATTTTTTTTTATAATCAGAAGTGAAGATTTGACTCCGGAAAATGAGCCTGAATTGTGTGGGTTTGGCTGTTTCTGTGTTTATAGCATCATCAAAGATCAAACAGGATCGAGTCTCCTGAGTTAGTGAACCATGTGCTAAAACCTTGGTGCAGTTGGGACCTGTAAAACAGGCACCCTGGCCCTGGGGGTTGTTAGGAAAGGACATGGAGGGCCTTGACCGTTTATCTGATCTGTGGTGGCTGTAGGTGAGAGTTGGAGCTGGTGGGCTTCATTCCTGTCCATGCTGATCATGTCTTCAGTCATGTATTCAGTGTTCATTCCAAAGTCACCTGCTCTGTGAAAGCTCAGTAACTTAAAACCAGTGTTTTATCCATTAAACTGGATAAAATCCAAGTCATGGTTTGCCCATGAAGTGCCATCCTTCCTTGTCCCCAGGCTGTCAATCACTGGGAAGAAGGTTTGAGGTCAGACCTTGGCATGTATGTCCTGTGGACCCTGTGGTACAAACACTGACATGAGAATAATAATTAACTTTATTGGAGCCTAATTTATCCAGCTCTTAGTTCTCATGACATATTTCTGTTGACATGGGCCCAAATACAAACACTTATTGGGCAAAGTTCATGCTCATGCAATCAGTCTCACTTAGAGTTTCACAGAAAGGTGCTATCACTGCCCGAATGCTGAATCCTCACCATTACTGTCTTGGGAGAGTTTGCTTTTCTAGGGAATTGCAAAAAACCCCCAGAAATAGTCTCTAATCCTAAACCCACACTGATCTTGGGATTGATTTACAGAGGAACAGAAGCAATAATGAGAATGCCTTTTGTACCATGCTTGGGTAAGGGTCATGACAGATTTTGATTGATTATAGAGCAGGCCTGTTCTTAAATCTCATAGAATCCCAGAATGGTTTGGGTTGGAAGGGACCATAAAGCTCATCTGCCATGGGCAGGAATTCCTTCCCCTAGGCCAGGTTGCTCAGAGCCCCATCCAACCTCTGAATACAAGAGTGGTTTAAGTGAGTTGACTTTGAGCCCGTTGAGTGCAGAGCAGACCCAGAGATTTCACACAACACAGGTGAATATTCAATCTCTTTATTTCCATTCATCAGGCTCTGGATTTGGGACTCATAGTCACAAGCCCCTTGCTCTCCCACGTGCCTTCAAAGCAGGCATCCCTATGGAACACATCCTAACGGGTCTTTGATCAGGCACCTCGCTCTGCAGCTGCCTTCCCTTGTGCATGGTGACCCTGAGAAAGGTTTGTGGATGTGCAAGGCAGCAGCAAGGGCCAAAGTGTTGGGGTGGGGTGGGATTCACAGTGGATGTGGCAGTGGCTTGCTCTTGAACTAGCCCTTTGTGCAAGGATGGGACCTTGGCTAGTCCACACCAGTGATAACATCATCTGTGGTGAGTAAAGATCACCCACAGTGCTTCCCTAGTGATTCCCACTTGAGGCCCTGGGAGTGCCTGAAGGGAGAAATAGTGCTTATTCTCAGTAAAGCAAGGTCATGTTATAGCTTTTATTTTTTGATTGCTTTTGATTTTCTGAACTGGTGCAGGCCAGTCTTCGTTGCTTTTGCTGAAGGCTGCTCTTGCATTCTTTTATCTGGAAGATCTCAACAGGAGTGGGTAAAGTCCCACTTGCTGCCAAACAGCATCCACTGGCAGATTGCTGACTGCATGCATGGCTCCTGAGAGCAGTCAGAGTTTGTTTGTGGGCTTTGAGTCTATATGGTGGAAAAGGATAATATGAAACAACATCTTCTGAAACTCACAGTGATGTTGTACAATGAAGTCCAAGCAGAAGCCGGAGGGGAAAAATCTTAGAAGCTTCCACGTGCATATCTGCTGCTTAGTGCATCTTTGTTCAGCATCACTGATTCTCCCCAGCCCATGGGGTGGGGGTCCAGCTTGGCTCAGGCTGTGACATAGATCTCCAGGAGCCCCCCGACCGAGTGCATGCGGTAGAACACACCCAAGGGGAGCCCGAAGTTCACGATCACAAACCACGTGGAGTAGCCATAAAATGACCTTTCCATTCCATTCTCGAAGACGGGGTGAGCCCCAAATGTGGGCATGACCCACAGCTGGAGAGATGTGAGGGAAAGAAACACAAGTCAGAGGATGACAAACTATCCTCTACCTGCACCCTAATCTCAGCACTGGCCCAAGTGGTTGTAGGAAAATTTCAGGAGTATCATAGTAGTACTCTTGCCAGGGAGGAGAAGGAAAATCCCATAGTTATGCTGTTGACTCCTTGCTATAATTCAAATCATGTTGAATCCTTGGAAACCTAATGACAGCCCCATTCTGCCCCAGCCTGCTTCATCTTTCTACAGGGTTTCACTGTTTCCTTGGGCAATGTGTCTTCACTGGATTAAGGCTGCAGGGTTGATTCAAGATCCCAGACCACAGTGTACTTTATTGGGTGAGTTTCAAGCCTGGAGACTCATGTTTACAGAGACTCAGTGCTGGTGCCTCACCTTTCTCCACCATTCTCATGAAACACCCTTAATGAGCCTAATGGGGTTTTTTTCAGAGGCCGAAATCTTGGCAAGTAAGGATTTATCAGCTGTCTGCACCTGTGAAACCCAGTAATATTTGAGCGTAAGAGAGAGACTTTCTAATTATGAGAGCGGGGTACTAACAGCAAAACCGGTCTTGACTTGCCTCACCAGTAGGTTGAAATTTGGTGGGCAAAGGTTTTTTGTCTGGAATACAAGAGAAAGACAAGGAGATCACATCTGTGTCACAGGTCACCGTGGCTCAGCCGAGCTGTGACAGAGCAGAGAGCACAATACTTACTATGATGTTGCACAAAACCAAGAAGAACGAGATCTCCCTCAATACTCTTCTCTTCCAGCTCAGATGGGAGTAGGTATGGATATAGGACAGGGAAGCTTTCCGGATCTCCTGTCCCAGCTCCAGCACGCTCACTCGTCTCTGGCTGTAGGCTTCTCGATTCTGCTCTTCTTTAGTGTCTTCCTCCTTGCCAGGAGGTGTCTGGTTGTGCTCCCGTTTGCTGCTCAGCGTGGTCTCCTCTTCCCCAGGCAGCCCTGCAGCCATCGTGTGCTGCCCGGCGTGTCCGGCGTGTTTGGCCTCAGTTGCTGCTACAGTGCGCCGCCGGTGGAGCCCGTCGATGACAAAAACATTTTGGGTGATGTTCTGAAAGATGAGGAGGACAGAGTAGGACAGGATGAGGCTGTTCAGCAGGTCCCTGGGGTCAGTGGCCACGAGGGCCACAATGGAAAAGTAGGACATGCCGATTTGGCCAAGGGCTGCCCCCATCAGCAGAACCACGTCCAGGCTGCGGGTTGGGTTCTTCAGCGTGTCCAGCTCCTTTTTTTCCAAGGCATGGATGATTGTCCCGATCACGGCACCCACACTCATCAGGGGCAGGAGCACAATGTAGTAGGAATAATAGATCACAAAAACCTGTCGGCTGGGGGCCAGGCTGGTGGCCTGGATCTGGTACATCATGAAGACACAGGCCCCGATGATTACAGCAGCAGTGCCCAGCAGTGGCCCAAAGACCACCCCCTGGAGCTTGAATTTTGGCTTAGTGTGCGGGACATGGTGGTGGCTGATGCGTCTCCCCACGTTCTTCCACATGACGTAGAGCACGGAGCAGCAGACTAGGCAGTACTCGGTGTTGAAGGGGTAGAGCAGGATGTAGCCCTTCTGGAAGACTTTGCAGATGGTCGTGTTCGGGCATGTGCACAAGGTAGTCTCGTTGCCTGGAGCATGAGAAGAGGAAGGCGACAATTAAGAGGGAGATGGCCTGGATTTCACGGCTGTCTTTGGGAGTTTCTCATGTGCAGGCACAACATGTGTGTTTGTGCCTTGGAAACAGGGATCAGAAGGAAGTTAAATGGCTACTGCTCAGTCCTAAAGGATGTGAGGATTCAGAATAACAGAGTTTAGCAAATGTCTTTTCCCATCCATGGTCAACATGGATGAGAGACACCTCTTCCTTCACAGCAAAGTCTTCTCTATCTCTACCCCTGGAATATTAGATTCCCCTTTTCTTCCTGTATATTCTCAGAAAGAAGAGCACAGCAATTACATGAGCCTCTTCTAGTCTGGCAATCTTGTGCTTGCAGTTAATAGGTAAAAATGAGCAAAAATGCTAATTTATGGTGGGCTTTTCCTTTCCTAGCCCTCAGCTTCAGGGTTTCATAGCAGATCCCCTCCCTCCAGGTGAAGATGTTCTCCCTTTGCAGCCCATTTCCTCAAGACAGCCTCCAATAATAGGGAAGTTGCAGCATCTGGGGGAACTGGAGATATCTGAATCACTGAGACTCAGAGGCTCCCCAGAGAAGTGCACCAGCATCAAGCCCGACAGAGTTCAGGAGGGGTTTGGACAATACTCTGGAGCACATGGTGGAATTCTTGGGGATGGTCTTGTACAGGGCCAGGAACTGGGCTTGATGTTCCTTGTGGGTCCCTTCCAGCTCAGCATATTCTGTGGTTCAGTGAAATGTTTTTTCCCTAGAAGTCACCTGTGTCAGCCTAACACCAATGGAGATGTGAAGAAGGAGCCTTGCCTGCGAATCGCCGCTCCACCTCGCGCAGCTGAGACTCGATCTCCACGTGCAGGGTATCGTTGGTCACGGCCAGGAGCCAGAGGAGAAGGTTGGTGGCTATGGTCAGCATCAGCCCACACCTGGGAGGAGACACGGGACTTGTACAATGTGTGGAGATGGTTCATGGCCAGTGTGTCCTTCCCCTCTCGCTGGCCCATGCACAGATTTGAGCACACATGGGGTGTTCATGCCTGCTCTGCCTGAGGCCTGTGGGGTGTGGCTTTGCACAAACACAGCTGAGCACATTCCCACTTGCCATTTCCAAAGGAGCAGGACAGGCAGTGCCTGGTGAAACTGGCCTAAGCTGAGACATCTCTCAGTGATAGGAGTGGGGAGACCATCCTCTCTCATCCTCCAGTCTGTGAGCTGGTCCCTGACACAGGCAGCAGGAAGATGTTTGGGAGGAAGGAACAAGCTTTGCAGCAGTCCAAGGCACAAAGGAAAACTGAAGGGAGCTGGTGAGCCCAGGTCAGTGGAGGAAGGATGGGTCTGAACAAGGCATAGCTTGGTTCTTGTGTGACCCAGAATATAGGGTCTGTGTAGGATCAGATGAACATAGTCCTACCAGGAATCATAATGGACATCACAGGCAGAAAGGAAAAGTTTCTTTAGACCAGTAGAAGGCATTTTTTCTCCTCTTTTTTTACCTGGTGAAGTTGTGCTGGACTTGAATGCAGTCCTTAGAGTGATGCCACAGAAAGTAAGCCTGCAAGTGGAGAACAATAACAACATGAGCAGGGTGAAGTCGTCAGCTGGCTGCACACACGGTGGAAAGGGACAGGTAGACAAGAAGGTACAGGTCCAAGCAGGAGCAAACCTGCCTCTGTGCAAGGGTGCAGGGACATGTGTGCATCTGCACTCCAGTGCTGAGGCAGGTGCTGGCATCCTTGGGTAAGGGCAGCTTTTATGTGTGACTGCACTGAATGCACATCCTGGAGCTCTGTGTTCCTCTGTCCTGTCCATGAGAGTATTTGCTGCTGGGGTGAGAATTAGTTTATTTTTCAAATACGGCTTTGGGTCTGTAAAGAAGAGGGCTGGTGTTGAATAACAAGGTAAAAATGGTGTAAGATAATCTTTGTGTGCAAAGGATTTTGTTGGGTAGATGGATTGGCAAATACAAAGAGGGGCTGAGGCTCAGACTGGTGCAAAGACATCTCTGGCAAAACCTGAAATTTCTTCTCCTCTCTCTGTACTTTGCTTCAAATCAAATTCTTCTGGATCCTATGGTATGTCAGGTATTTCTAGGGTAAGTTTTTAATCTTTCTCCCCTGTCTCTCAATGTGGTACACGGAGAGTGCGGGTAGCATTTGAAGTGGCGTGTGATGCTTTAATGCCTTCGATGCTCAGGAGAATGCCCCATGTTCATTCACTTTCCCATGTCTCCCAGCTTCCCCCCAACCCTGGGGCTCCCAGGAATGGGACAGAGAGAATAAACAAGCTTCCAGAAGGGTAACGTGCAGTACCTGGGTGCAAATAAAAAGGATTCCAATGCTGGGGAACACAATTTCCACCCTGGATTTGCAGTGGATGAGGATTGTGCTGTAGCCAATCTGAAACACATTCAGGAGGATGCTGCACATGCCAAACAGCAGCACTGATCCTGGACAAACAGTAAAGCACCAGTAAATAAACACAGACATGTCTGTGGAGCATCTGAGCTTGGCTGGGGATAGGAGGCGTTTTGCTTCTTGGATTTGTGTGGAGCTGGCAGTCTTTCTCCTGGAATTCTCATGATTTTAGGAGAAGAGGACAAAGGAGAACCTCATTCCTGACCCTGATTGTGTGCTTTGACTGGTTAAAGGTGTTAGGAAAATGCAAGGTATTTTCTTGTGCTTGGATACAAGGTGAGAATGGGGTTTTTGGGCTTTTCTGTGCAATGCAGAATGACAGGGGTCAGTTGTGAGTGATGCTTTCTGCCTTGTGGAGGAAACCTGAGATGAACACAGATCAGCTAAGGCTTGTAGGAGCCCCATCTGCAGGAGTTGGGATCCTTTGATTGTTTCTCCCTTTTGCCTTGGACCTGTCTCTACAGCTTTAGGTACTCAGGTACCTTGCAGCTTCCTTCAATTGTTTCTCCATGCTTAGTTAACAAGACAGTGCCTAATTAAAAACTCCATAACAAACCAGAGGCAGGGCTGCTGGGAGAAGGGTAATTTCTCAAAGTGGGGCAAATACTGAAGGGAAAATCTCCCTGGAAACCTGGGTGTCACTGGGATGTGACTCACTGGGTAAGAATCCTTCCCTGGCAACAAGGCTGCAGTGATGTTAAACAAGGATGACAGCGACATAGGGCCACTGGTGCTCTTGGAGAGTAAACACGGTGATTCTCCTCTCACTTTTCAAAGTACTCCTGTGCAAAACCTTTCCTATGTCTTTCCCACAGTGCTCAGTTGCTGGCCTGGAAGTGGGTTATGCCTGGATTGCTGTTTGTGAAGGGATCAGAGAGCGAAGTTGGGCTGGAGGCTGAAGGGAAGCTGAGTTTCAGGCTTTCCTGGCTGCTCTGGTTCCTCTCTGTGGCACCCACTGTGCCCATCAGCCTGACAGGAACCGGGAGATTCCCAATGCCCTAGCTGCATATCCTATGGCTTCTAGCTCTTCTAGTAACAGGGGAAGAATTTCTTTGCCTTCTAAGCTTTTGGAAGAAGGCATGAGAGAAGAAATAAAAGCAGAACTTACCCCTGATCCAGATGGCTCCGGCATGGGAGTCCCGGTAGAGCACCGCGTGTGGCTGCCGGCTGGTGCCCAGCAGGTAGTAAATAATCCAGAACAGGCACAAGACCTTGAGGATGGAGAGCAGGATCCAGACATCTGCCAGAGTGATGGCCACCTGGTTGAAGATCATGCTGCTGATGAAGGCACTGCCCAGAAACACCACATTCATGGCCAGCAGCCCCGAGAAGAGCTGCCCAGCCTTCTGAGCTTGCCGGTCCCTCTGCTGCACCGAAGAGCAGTGACGGTACAGCCAGAACTTCTCATAGTGGATCTTGGAGGTGTCTGTTGGGGCTGACGCTGACCTGCTCTTGCAGTGATGGCAGGGCCTGGAGACTTTCTTGTCAGACATGGCTCATCTGCCTGGGGGTCACTTGCTGCATTGAAAAGAGAGGGGGTTTAAAAGGGGGATGTGCTGAGATGGGAGTTTGTGTGCTCTGCTGTGAAGGCCACTTGTGTGGTGACCTCCCTTCCTTGCTTTGCAGCTTCCCCTTCCTTCTCCAGAAGCTGGGTGAAGGGGAAAAGGAGATTGGTTTTTAGTTCAGGTTAGGCATTAAAAATTTCCCAGTGGACAGAGTCATTGCAGGGCACTGGGGAAAGGCCCTTCTGCCAAAATCTGTCCAGAGACACCGGCATTAAAGCGGGTGTTTGATGTCTCTGCCCTGCCCCACCAGTACCTGGAGCTGCTGGGACCAGAGGTGCTCAAACAGTTCCCACCCTCACCTTTCACAGCTTCTCCAGCCCTGGGTTCAGGTTTTCTCCTTTCCCTTTGTTGCCACAAGGATTAGGTGGAAATGAAGAGCAAGCTCAGACCTGCCCTGAAACTCAGAGCTGTTTGATTTTCAGTTGATGGGTCCAACCTCTTCCTTTTGTTTTTGAGCTCTGAGAGTTACAGGTTCCTTGAATGGTCACACAAATTGTGGGAGAGCTGGAGAAAATAAACAAAGGGTCTGTAAAGTTTGGAATAAGCTGCTGGGAGACGATCCAAACTCCCACCCCAGTGGGCTGAGGCTGGGACAAAATTAGTACCTGATTTTCTTTCTTTTTCTTCTTGTAGCACAAGGCTGTGAGGACACTGACACAGAGGAGGGATTGGCTCAGGTAGACATTCAGAGCCTGGGAGCTTTTCCATCCAGCTTTTGGTAAAATCTTGGTAGGACTATATTGCTCTTGAGAGGGAAATCTTGCTCACATAAAGCAATCAGGCAAGATCAGCCTCTCTATAGATTTGGTACATGGAAAGATGCTTTCCTTCCAGGGAGTGGCTCTGGCTGTAGTGAAGGGTGGCTGGAGTGAAAAAAAAGCCCCCTGAGATGTGTTTGAGAGGGCGGGAACCTTAAACATTCTGTGATAGATAGTCTTAGGGAGAAATTGTTTGAGGAGGCATTGAAATGCAGTGTTGCCCTTTTCTTTTGCATGTGCACAGAGGTGCTCAGTCTGCCCTTGCCCCTGGGACTCTGAGGTGAGCTGACCCCCGGGGTTTTGTGGCTGGCAGAAGGGATTCAGCATTTCTCTCTGAGTTGGTAAGTTTAGAGGGTCCACCAGGAGAGGATGGACCTCTCCATGGAAGGAGAAGATTAATTTGTGTGTCCCACGATGAACCCCCAAGCCCTGAGTTCCTTGGCACTTCTCTTAGTGGAGATTGATCCTAAAATCTTCCCCCTTTGTCTCCAAAATTCTCCTAACTTAGTAGCAGAGGGGCAAACTCCCTCCCCTCTTCTAGGGCTGTAATTCCTCTGCTCCAAAGCGGGCTTAGAGGCCATAAAATCAGCAGGCAGCCCATTCAGGCTGCACCAGGAGCTACCCAGGTGCCCAGACAGGGCTGCACACAGAGGGACCCAAGCCCTTGACCCCATAGTTGTGCTGTGGGGAGCACAGCCCTTACCTGCCTGCAGCCTCCTGCTTCCCAAGGAGCCGGCACAGCCTCGGAAACAGCCGATCTTAAGCCAGTGGCTGGAATGCCACCAGGATGCACGGGAGACTCTGACAGCCCAAGGTGCAGACAGGAGCCGTCAGGGCTGCTCCTCGCTAAATGCGGCCTCTGCTCCCAGCCCATTGATTTATTTTCTTTCCACCTTGTTTACTTTGTGTCTATTATTGTCATTACATTAATTACTCAGTGGGAAGCTCTCAGATCTGCCACGGGCAGCCAATGGGGAGCAGCTCCTTTATGCACCTGCTGGGTTGCCCCACGCCAACGGGCTCAGCGCAGGATGTGCCAACTGGTAAAACCACAAGCGGTGGTGACTAATTTGTGCCATGGCTCAGGCAGGTGTAGAGCTAATCTCCTGGCACAGGCTTGTGCTGGGAGTGCTTACCCACACTGCCTTGGCCAAAATCCACTTGAGTTCCCCACTCCCTTGTTTTTAGGTAGATACTAAGATTTTTTTCCTCACATGTACCATTTCTTTGTGCTTTTATCCTGGGCACAAAACTGACCCAAAAGGTAAAGCTTGCAGTCCACCCCTGCACTGCTGCAGGGGTGACACCAGTTTGATGCCTTTTTGGCAGAAAGGTGCTGTTTTTGGGGGTGATAACTACCACCTACTAATGCTGACTTCAGAGTGAGACCCACATGTGCCAATCCCACAGGCTTGGCCATGTGGGGTCAGGGATGCTTTAGGTCCAAGCTGTGCTGTTCTTGATCCCTCTCCTTTTGCAGGGCAAACTGATTCTGCCTTGGGACTCTGTGGTGAGATGATGCCCCAGGTCTTGTGGCTGGCAGCAGGGATTCAGCATTTCTGAGTTGGTGAGTTTAGGGGGCCCATCAGGAGAGGATGGATCTCTTTGGAAGGAGAGGACTTATTTCTGTGTCCCAGGATGAACCCCCAAGCCCTGAGTTCCTTACAGCTGGCAGACACGTGAGCTGGGAGTTCAGAGCCACGAAATAATTCCCAAGAAGCTGATTAGGGGTAGGAGTGGGTGGGGGAGCAGAGGTTATCATGTGTGGGGATGTGACGAAAGGGATGGAAAACAAGAGTGAAAGGGGCCCATTTCTCCGGGGTGAGAACACCCGGTGTGTGCTGGTGCAGCCATTGTTTGATGTCTGCCAGCAAAAGGGTCATGTTTAATGTCTGACCAACCCCTTGCACTGCTGTGGTGGAGCCCAGGTGCTCCAGTCTGGGCAGGTGCTCATGAATACCCATGGCTGGATTTGTTCTGCCTTCCCCCAAAGCATCAGCATCTCCAGCCTGTCTGGACAACCTGCTTGGATGCCCTTGCTCCTTGCTTTCACATTTTGAGATCCCTTGAGTGCAATTGAGCCCTTTCAGGGGCCTCACTCTTTTCCAGACTCTGTTCCAAAGATCAGCAGGGAACTGGAATATCCCAAGAGCCATTTGGTGGCCTTTTTGCAGGCCAGAGCCAACTATTTCTGTGCAAGGCATTAACAATCTTGCTCTTTTTCAGTGCTATGATCCTAAATTGGGGTGGCCATACAGAAGTGGGAAATGGAGGCCATGAGTTGGAATGCATCCTAAAGTTTGGCTGGAATCAGAGGTTTTTCCTTCCAAGATGGATCTGAAATAAAATGTTGGTGCCTGCTGTGCTCCAGTAGTTTTGTCAATGGGACTGTGCATCTGTGTTGCAAAGATGAGGCATCCTTCCTAGTCTGACTTGACCTATCTTGGCTTTGGAGCTGAAGTTGAACCCAGAGGAATTGTAAAGCCCGGGGAGACTGGTTAATCCTTGTTATTTGGTCCTTAGTTTGAAGAAGAGCAGGTGTTTTACTGGAATGTATTAACACAAGTTTAACTTGGTCATTAAGTAAGCAAGCATGCAGGAGAGGGGCAGGAAAGGAGAAGGTGAGTCCAACTCACTGGATCGATCACAGAAATCACTGTTCTGGAGAAGCTGCCTTTACTCAGAGGTTGGGAGAAAGCTGGTAAACGTTAGGAGCGATGTTTGCCCCTCTGCTATCAGCAGTGTGCTTATTAATGGTGCTATCTGTGCACTTAGCAGTGATAACAGCCAGGCCGGGCCCAGCGGGTCTGTAAACAGGGCCCGGGAGGAAGGAGGTCCGTGCCCAGCCGCTGTGTTTGCCCAAAGGCCACCTGAGGAACGCCGGGCTCCTCACATCTCCCCGGCTGGCCCACGCCCTTCCTTTGGCACTGATAACCGCGGCGGTGACGTCTCCTTGGGGCTGGGAGTGAGAGACCTCTGGGGTGACTGCAAAGAGCAGCTTCATCCAACGTGGGTGAGGGTGAGCTGTGCTGCACTGCCCAGCTCCGTCCCTCCATCCCCTCTGATGGGTTCTCGGGGTATGGCCTGGCTCCACTTCTGAGTGTGTCTCTGTTTTCCCTGCTGGCTCTTGGTACAGGTCCTTTTGACCTCCTGCCAGCACCGAGTTGCTCCTCACTGCTAAGGACCACTGGGAAGTGCCTCCTCTGCCACCACCTCCTGACCTGGTTCTCAGCACACCACTGGAGCCGATCCTGCTCGCAGGCACTTTGTGCTGCAACCCCACCCCTCATCACCAGCCGTGTGACCTTCTCAATCCATCCACTTTCCATCTGCTGCACTGACAGATAATAATTAACTTGGATTCCTCCTGTCTCAGACACACCTCAGAGCAAATCACCCAGATAAATGATGTTTTGTTTTGGTTTTGTTCCCTAATAAAACAAATCTCGCCCTCAAATAACAGATGATTAAGAAGCAGAGGAGTGGATGCAAAACCCAGGTAGGGATGGGATGATGCCTCAGGCCTGACCCTGGCTATGGTCTTGCCTGCTCTTTTCTGAGCAGTGATTTCTGATCTCCTGCTCTTCATCTCTTCTCTCTCTTGCTGCTCTCCCTTGCTGGCTCTGGCACCGTGTCCCTCAGGCCAGGGTCTGAACTGAGACCTTTTTGACACTCACACACTGCCTCAAGTCCTGGGACTGGAGCTCCCAAGCTTAGCCAGTGCTGAGCTCTAAACCCTGCCATCCCCTGGGGAGTGATTTTTATTTGTGGGGCTCAGAGTTCCACCAAAGCCCCTCAGCACAGCAGGTGCTCAGATCCCTGGGAGGCCAAGGTGGATTTTGTACCAAAGTGGGCGAATCTGGAAGCCCCTGGCAAGACACAGTGATGCCCAGGGCAGCCCTTTGCTTTCCTGTAGGTCTTAATTTGCAGTGACTGCCATTTAAACAGTCACCCCGAGCCAAATCTCTGTCCTGGTTCCCCATCCCTCAATGGGGATGGGATCTCTGCTCCATAAGGTCTGGCAGGAGCAGTCAGCACGATGCTGCTGGTGGCCTTGGGGCCCAGCCTCGTCCTCTGCTCTGACACAGGCTCTCTGCTCACCCAGCTCCCGTGCCTCAGTTTCCCTCCTTCCAGGCATGGAAGACGGAGCTACTGCAGTGCTTTTGTGCAGGGATCTGTCACGAGGACATGTGTACAAAGGGCCAAGCGTGATCCCTTCGTGTAACTCAGGCACTTTGTGTGTGTGGTGTCCTCCCCTTCCACCAAACCCACCATCAGGGAGATGCATCCCTCTCTTTAACGGGGCTGTGAGGAGCTGTGTCCTGCTCTTTAACCGGGCTGTGAGGAGCTGTGTCCCTCTCTTTAACCGGGCTGTGAGGAGCTGTGTCCCTCTCTTTAACCGGGCTGTGAGGAGCTGTGTCCCTCTCTTTAACCGGGCTGTGAGGAGCTGTGTCCCTCTCTTTAACCGGGCTGTGAGGAGCTGTGTCCCTCTCTTTAACCGGGCTGTGAGGAGCTGTGTCCCTCTCTTTAACCGGGCTGTGAGGAGCTGTGTCCCTCTCTTTAACCGGGCTGTGAGGAGCTGTGTCCCTCTCTTTAACCGGGCTGTGAGGAGCTGTGTCCCTCTCTTTAACCGGGCTGTGAGGAGCTGTGTCCCTCTCTTTAACCGGGCTGTGAGGAGCTGTGTCCCTCTCTTTAACCGGGCTGTGAGGAGCTGTGTCCCTCTCTTTAACCGGGCTGTGAGGAGCTGTGTCCCTCTCTTTAACCGGGCTGTGAGGAGCTGTGTCCCTCTCTTTAACCGGGCTGTGAGGAGCTGTGTCCCTCTCTTTAACCGGGCTGTGAGGAGCTGTGTCCCTCTCTTTAACCGGGCTGTGAGGAGCTGTGTCCCTCTCTTTAACCGGGCTGTGAGGAGCTGTGTCCCTCTCTTTAACCGGGCTGTGAGGAGCTGTGTCCCTCTCTTTAACCGGGCTGTGAGGAGCTGTGTCCCTCTCTTTAATGGGGCTGTGAGGAGCTGTGTCCTGCTCTTTAACAGGGCTGTGAGGAGCTGTGTCCCTCTCTTTAACAGGGCTGTGAGGAGCTGTGTCCCTCTCTTTAATGGGGCTGTGAGGAGCTGTGTCCCAGACCTGAGGGGAAAGGGGGCAGTGATGGAGCAGCCAGCAGCAGTCAGCTGCATCACCTGCCAGAGGGGAATCCCAGGGAAAGGCAGGGATCTGTGCACTTAGGAGGTGGCAATGCTGCTCCAGGATGTGCCTGGGTTTGGGTGACACACCTGGATGTGCCAAGGAGTTGCCCAGAGACATTTGGATGATTCTCCATCAGCCTTGGAGCACACCCCTTTGCACAGTAACTGACCATGTGCTGATACCTTCTAGTAGATGATCCTTGAGCATACAAGAGGGTTTACAGTGGAATTTTCTTAGGGTTTGGATATTTAGGCTTTTTTTTGTTTGTTTTTTGGATTTGTGCTCACTTTCCCTCTGGCTATATATATATACCCCCCTACATGTATATACCCCTTCTTTTGGTATGTGACTGGGGTTCACTAAGTCTTTCCCGATCTACTACTTCTCCCAAGATACGTGTTTGTGGCTGGAGGGCAGAAGAAATCAGCCCTTGGTTGGAAGCCCCTGCCATCCCTGTGCTTGCAGCGTGGAGATACCTCAGGTTAGCCAGGGAACCTCTGCCATCCCCAGAGCATTTCAGTTTATCCCAACAGGACTGTGGTTGGATGTTGTGGTTCCAGCTGACCCACCACACTGGAGTGGTTGATTTGGGATTATTGCCTGTATCAATGCTGCTTGAGCTGTTGAGGGGTTCTCCTGACACCCACCCTGAGTTTATTTGGCCCCAGAAGTGCCCCTACAGTTGCTGTCCAGGAGAAAAGAGCAGTTCAAAGTGTGCCCTGCTTGACCAAGTGCACCCATTCCTGGGAACCTGGGAGCAGGCACCAGCAAGAGCATGGAGGAGGAAACCTAGCGTGCCCCCTGGGAACAGAGTGGGTGATTAAAAGTGTTTTCTGCCCCTGTGTGTGCTCAGCAGCTTGGGCTCAAACAATGTGTGGGGCTACGTAGGACTGACGTCTGTGCACTCTCTGCGTCTCTTTTCTGACTTAATTTCAACTGCAGGAGCCACAGAATAATGAGGCTTTTGTTTTAGGAAAGGTAAGGTTTCTAGAGAAAGATTTTATCTTTACCAGAGCAATGGTAAAAATAGAACCAGGCCTTTGCTGGGTCGGTGGGGCTGGGAAGGACTGGTGAGGAGAAGGACTGACCCAACTGGAGATGCTGGATCAGTGCAGCCCTCTGAGGGCAGGGGAAATTGGGGTTTCCCCCATGTTCTACCCAGATCACAGAAAGGCTGCTGGCAGACAGGAACACTGGTGTCAGAGCAGCCAGAGGCACTGGTCCCTGCTGGTTTGGTGATCTGGGCTTGGAGGGGAAGGTGGTTGGAAACACGTCAACCTGGGCTGTGGGGTGGAAAATTGCATCACACCATTTCAAGTACCATGATTTCCATTTATTATTTTTTCTTTGGCGGATGCACACACGTCAGTAGGAAAAGGCTTGATTTCTGCCACCTCTGCAGTGTTTTTTATTGGAACAATAAACCCTGATGGAACAATAAACCCTTTATTGGAATGGTTAAACCCTGATTTCTCAGGATGCAGACAGAGCTCAGCTGTGCCAGTTTGACACGCCGGACCCTCCTGTCCTGGCAGCGAGGGCTTTCTGAGGCTCTGCTTCAACACTGGGTGCAGCAGAGGGGCCCATTTCTACCTCCTGCAGCCCAGGATTCCTGCTCTGAAAGCCCCCTCAATCATTCAGTGGTTCATGGAGAGCTGCAGACACCCAGAAACCCGAGTCAGGGCCCCAGGGTCTGGGCACAGCGCTGTGCTCTAAGCCTCAAAGCACACACAGGCTTGAGGGTGCAGCACCAGCATCCCTTCAGGGCACTGGAGATCAAATTTGCCATGGCATTGCATTGATTTCTGTGTCACAGGGTCCCTTCAGGAGTTCAGTTACAGTGAAAATCAATAAATAACTTCGCATACAAAAATGTTCATACATTTTTTAAAAAATCATGTATTAAAAAAAAAAAAGAAAAAAGAAAAAAGAAAAATCTTTTCATTATCCCCCAGACTGTCTTGCCCACATCATCTTTACGATTCTTGAGCCCTGATTCAGGAAAGCTGAGAAAAAAGTGTGCTAGAGCAATCCCATATCAGGGCTAGCCCAGGACCACACACACATCTCTCCCTCCTTGGGAAGAGGAGGATGCAGTGGTGCCTCCCTGGAGAGGAAGGCAGGGGCTGGCACAGGGAAGGGTCGAGAGGTCCCATACACATGGGCAATACAGAGCGGAAAGATTAAAATATTTCCCAAAGCCTTTGGTGGTCACCAGTTTGTTTTTCACATCTCTGCAGGGGAGTGATTTCCGACTGGCCGTACCAGGAGATGAAGTGGTTTCCCTTTCTGTCCTTCCAGGCCTGTGTCAGCCCCTTGCACTCTCCAGCTCTCTGCGTGCAGGGAGGCTCCGGCTGCCCAGGGGTGCTGAGAACCCTCTGGAGAGTCCATTGGTGGCACGGAGTGAACAGGCTTTACAAGGAAGGTGAGTCTCTGCATGAACCAAGGGTAATCACCATGATCCCACCCTAGACACATTCCTTTTTTTTAATCTGTTCTCTTTTAAGCTTTAAGAACTTCAGACACACACAGGCACACCCACACATAAGTAGCAAAAATAAAATCTGAACTATGTTTGGATGATCTTCACTGACAGTTCATAAATGCCCCAACACTGCAAGGGGACATGATTCAGGCAGTGCTGGAGACCCCTGGGGACATCTAGGCAGCTTCCCAGCCCTGGGGTAGGAAGAAGGTGGTTTGCTTGAGGAGGATCTCATCTTCCTTGCAAGGGAGCTCTTTAAGACATGATGTAGACCTCCAGCAAGCTGGCCACAGCGTGCATTCGGTAGAAGATCCCAAAGGGCAGGCAAATGTCCACAATGGCCGGCCACATGGAATCGCCATAGAAGGTCAGTTCTGTGTCATTGTCAAACTGGGGCCGGGCACCGAACGCTGGCATGATCCAGAGCTGTGGGAGGAAACGGGAGAACAGCAGGGCAGTGAGAAAGGGGTGTGGTACATCAGGGACCTGCAGCCACAGCTGCCCAGGAAAGGAGCAACCTCCTAGGCCATGGGTTCCCAGAAGAGATGTGCTGCCATTTCTCAAGAAAACCCGGACTTCACCCCAGATATTTGTCACTTTGCATTCTTTCTTTGGGGGGTGAAGGGAACAGTTTAATGTAATTTACTGCTTTTAATAAGCTATCCTACGCATCCACTGGTACACAATAAAAATACTGAAACTGATTCTTCTCTTGCACCTGCCTCTTGTGTCTGATATTCTGATGATAAGTGACAGGTCTATTGATGTAGCCTGAAATGTCTCAACTTCAGGGCAGTTGCTCTTTTTTTTTTAGGGGACAAGGGAATCACAACTCTGCATTTATAAATATAACTAAAGTACTTTCTGTACATCGGAGGCACGGGGAGGACTGTTTTCCATAGGCCACACCCTTTCCTTCACAGACCCTTCTCCCTTGTGCTTGTACCCCTCTCCTTCGCCCACAAACTCTTCTCCCTGCATGTACTCACTATGATATTGCTCAGAAGCAGGAACATGGAGATCTCCCTCAAGAACTTCCTCCTCCAGTTCATCTTCTTGGGGGCGGTGAGGGACCTCACGAGGTCAGAAGCGTGCATGGCTTCCGTGCCAGATGCTGTGCCAGTGGCCAAGGTGCTGCCAGTGTCGGGCACCCGCAGGGACACAGCGTTGATGTTTACAAAGGTGAGCCCATAGAGGTCCTTCTGGTGAGACTCATGCTTGTAGTCCTCCTTGGGGGGCTGCCGGTGGAGACCCTCGATGATGAAGATGTTCTGGAAGGTGTGCTGGGCAATCATTAGGAGGGCGTAGGTGAGGTTGAGTGCACTGATAGTGTCCCTTGGCGTGCTGGCCACGATGGCCACGATGGAGTAGTAGGAAATGGCATATTGCCCCAAGGCTGCCCCCATCAGCAGGGCCACGTCCAGGGTCCTGGTGGGGTTCTTGTGCCGATCCATGTCCCTCTTGTCAAACCGGTAGATGACAGAGCCACCAATGCAGACAAGAGACATCAGGCTCAGACAAACGATGTTGAAGATATAGTACATGATGAGTGCTTGGCTCTTCTTGCTGGATTCAGTGCTGGAATTTACTTGCACCTCGTACAGGATGAGGACACCCAGTCCACTCACAAGGATGATGAGGCCCAACATGACGCCTACAAAGAAGGTCCTTCGGAAGAGCTTGAACTTCAGGCGCTGAATGTGGTGGGAGTGGTGGTCTATGAAGCGTCCAACGTTCTTCCACATGACATAGACCATGGCAGAGGCAAAGAGACTGTACTCAATGTTAAAGGGGTACAGCCAAAAGTAGCCATTCTTGAAGATCTGGCAGATTTGGCTGTTGCAGTTGCATTCTTCAACTGAGCTGCTTCTCATTCCCACTGAAACAAGACAAAACCAGACAGATGCAGAGGTATTAAAACAAGGAGCCAACACTTCTTCTCCCTGAAGAACTGGATGCTTGGGGTCAGTGAAAATCAAGACAAAGGACAAAAGAATATGTGGCCATTTTGAAAACAAGAACACTTCACCCTCAGCTTTCTGGTGCCCAGGTTCTTTCTTAGAAGTTTATCTGTCAGGTTAAATCTTTCTTTCTGCTTCCCTTCTTCATTTCCATCCCATTTGTACAGAGTCTTCCACCTCTCTGATAGAGGTTAAGAAATGAACATCCAGACTTGGCTTTTAACAAACCAGCCCTGGCAAAGGAACCTCTAGTTCTAAACAGACCTTCTGAAAAAGGATGAAACCTGACCTGCTGAACAATTTCTACCTGATGGGATCCCTCCCTGGACCAGATGGCTTCGCAAAGGGGCAGATTACCTTTCAGAAGCCACCTGAAGATTTCCTCTGTCATGTTTTTCTTCAGCTTTGAATGTGCCTTGTGGACAGACTCGTCTGTCACTGCTGACATCCACACTGCCAGGTTTGTAGTCAGTGTTAGCATCAAGCCACACCTGCAGGAGGAGGAGAAGGTTTGTGACATTAAAGCAGTGGCTCTAGGCCATATTTCTCCTATCTGTGGTTTAGGTGTGCCCAGAAGGACTGTGGCATCTGCCTGAAGTGGTGCGAGGACTCCAGTGGGCCAGGCTAGAAATCCTGATCCTTTTTTTGCTGCCCTCACTCTCTTCCTATTTTTTGTCCATGCTCATGAGAATTAGCAAGGCCTGATTCCCATTGTTGCTTTTGAAAGAGCTTCTCAATAGTGAATAAATTAATAGATCTGAATTGGTCTCCAGTAGATCCAGTTTTGCAAAAGCGGTTAAGATCTTATTTTAGCCTGAGGCTTGCCCACCACATAGTTATCTTCCCCAGGGAAGAAAAAGTCAACTATGAATCATTATTTAATGATAATTATTTATTTAATATTATCTGCTTTGAGTAATGCTTGTATTCTTGAATTGAATCCCAACCCTGATAGATCCACAGGTCATTACCACAGCTGCTTGAGCTGGGATCTAAGTTTAGCTGGAGACTGAGCAGGTTTAGTTTTGGACAGCATTAAGGGATTATCCCCTGGCTACATCTTAGCTGTGTGAGAGAGTACAGAGGGCTTGTGGGGGCCCAGGTCTGCTGGGCCAGTGGGATTCAAGGAGCAGCAGTGCTCACCTGGTAACGTTCAGGTGCACGTGGATGCAGTCTTTGGCAGAGACCCACAGGAAATATGTCTGCAGGGGAAAGAAAAGGAGTTGTTATTTCCAGCAAAACAAGAAAGCAAAGCACATCCTTCCGAAGGAGGGATCTCCCCGCAGAGCAGAGAGCAAACTGGAGCCTCTTTTGCTTGGGTCCATCTGGGATCAGCCTCGTTCATAATGCTGGCCCTCTGCTGATTGTTCTTTCTGTGCTCCCACTGCCATTGCTCTGCCTGTGGCCACTCCTTGTTCTGTCTAAATTGTCCCTCTCTGACCTCTCCCCTCCTTGGCACTGTCCCAGAGCAGGGGATCCTCTGTTTGGGACCTCAAACTGCAAGGCAGCCCCTGCCTTGACTATCCTCCTCTGCTCTTCATGGGAAAGGAGGCCTGGCTGGCTGGGGGCTGCTCAAAATGTCATGGGAAGGGAACAAGTTTAAATCAATGCCTTAGAGTGAGTTGAGTTGCCATAGATGGAAGCTCTCATGGTTGGAGGGAGATGTGGGCTGGGTGGGGGCTGAGTTAAGCCCTTGCATTTGCTGTGGGAGCAGCTGAACTAAATCCAAAAGATAAGAGCTCCTTCCATCGGTGCCTGTGTCTCTGTACCCCTCCCCAAGACAGAGCACAACCATCTCACCTGGACAACCACAAATATTGCCTGCACAATGGGGTAGATGATTTTGATTGCAGATAGGCAGCTGTAGAAGCTCGAGTAATATCCTATTTTGAACACATCCATGACAAGGCTGAAAATGGCAAATAGGATCAAGCCTCCTGTTGGGGAACAAAAATATCTGTGGTTGGACAGATGTGTGCACACATGGGCTAATGCAGACAGATGAGAAGAAGAAGAGGAACTGTTGTCATGAAGAGGCTTTGCTTCTACTGTTGTTTTTCCTCTCCCAGCACCCAAATTGTCTTGGCAGCAACAAAATCATACAGTAATTTTGGCTGGAAGTGATTTTTAATCAGCTTGCTATGCTGGGGCTAACAGCTCTTGCAAAAGCAGTGGGAGGGATCCTGGTGTAAGTTACCAAGAGCCTTTGTGGATACAGGGAGACCTGGCAGTGAATCCAGTGGAGGGACCAGAAGCTGACCTGAAGCAGGGCATGGTGCCATGCCCCAGTCCATCAGCAGGAAGAGGCTGTGCCCAGATCTTTGCTGCTTCCCTTGTAATAACTGATGCTCCCGTGAACTGTCCATCCCGCATCTCCCCTCCAGCCCCATCACCTACCTCTCAGCCAGATGGGCCCAGCGTGGGAGTCCTTGCCGAGGATGGCACCTGGGCACCGGGAGGTGCCAGCGAGGTAGAAGATGATCCAGATGATGACAACCAGCATCATGACAGTCAGCAGGAAGAAGACATCGTAGTCGTGCACGGCGATCTTCTCGAAAGCCCCGCTGCTCACCAGCGTGCAGGCCAGCAGGGCCAAGTGCACGGCCAGCAGGATGGAGAACATGCGGCCGCCCTTTTTCCACACTTCCTTAGAGGCAGGAGTGGAGGGGGGCTGGTGGCTGAAAGATGCTATCTGGCTGGAAGCCAGGCTGGCTTTGTCGTCCTTGTGTCCGCAGCCCATGCTGGAGTGGGGGTGTCCGAGCTCGCTGTCCTTCCGCCTGGGCTCCTCGGTCATGGTTCAACCAAGGCTCTACCTGAGGGTCAGTGCTGTTGGGAAGAGAGGCCCATGAGTGAGAGGTGCATTTGAAAGAGCCCAGGACTGGGCCAAAGCAGGACACGTGACGAGTAGGACAGGATGTATCACAGGAACAGGGAAGGCTGAGACAGGGAGTGCAAGAAGAGGGATGAGCTCATTTTCAAACTTTCCTTTCCTGGTTCCCTGGAGGCTTTTTTTGCTTAAGATGCTCTTGCTCGGGGAGAGCCCAGGTCAGTTTAATGAAGTGTGTCTAATTGGTCACACAACATTTATGTGTTTATTGATGCAAGATTTGGAAAAGCACTCACAGGATCAAATATCCTGGGGCAAACAGCCAGTGTGGTTTGATTTCTAAATGTCAAACACGAAACATTCTGAGAAACTGTTGTACTTCCTTGCTGAAGAACTGGCCACCACAAGGTAAAAAATCCCCGGGAACCTCTGGACCATCCCACCATAGTTTGTAGCAGCTCCTGCAGGAAGGGTGTGAACTACCTGAGTTGTCATGCCCTCTAAAGCCCCTTGCCTGTGACAAGTTTGGGATCTCATTGATTCTCGGTGAAAAGCCTGAAACAAAGCAAATTAACCATCCAAACAAAGCCATTCCACCAACCTGTTTTGCTGCCTGGGATCCAAATCTCTGCTCCTGCCAGGCTGAGAAGTTTCCCTGTTGCTGCAGCTTGGTCAGTTGAAGAATTTATACCCGTTGGGACGTCTCTGTGATTTATACCATGTCTGGAGCTGACAGCAGGGCTTTGTGGGCTTCTCAGAGAAACTCATGTGACCCATTTTGTGCAATAGCCAATTTTGGGGAAGCTGAAGAGAGATGAGGAGATAAGGGTTATTTACCTAGTGAGAACGTGAGTTGACAACACTGCTAAGCGTGGCATGGACCGCTCGGTTCACAGGGTCATGGTCACCACAGAGCAAGGCCACCCCACCAAATCCATCTCCCTACATTCATGAGGTCTCTTCCCTTGAGAGGAGATGGTTTAGGCGATGAACTTACCTTTGGCAATGATTTTGTGCTTGGCTTTCCGCTTACTGGAGCACAATAAACATTGTGCCCTGCCCTGTGCTATTCAAATCAGTCCTCTCCATGCCTCGGAGGTTCTTGAGGAAAAGGAAGAAATTTGCATTTGTACCTGTTCAGTGCCAAGGGTAACTCAATCCTGTCCCACCCATGGTGTCATCACGAGGAAGGTTTAGCACTAGAGAAGGGCAGGATTTAGGAACCAGAATTTGTGTTCTCCTTTGCTGACGCACTGCCTTTAATTTTTCAGGGTGGGATCACCGTTCTCTGGACCTCAGGACCTTAACTCCTCTCCTACCAAGGAAGAACCATGTCACAAACCACAGGGCAGATACGATTCAAATGTGTCTGGTAAGGGGACAGTTTCTGCTCAAGGTCCCTTTCACTCAGCTGTATGTTTTGTGGGGGAGCTATAGGAGTCCCACGTCAGATCTGGGTGGATGAGGACAAGTTTTAGTCCTTAAAATGCCTCTTTTGGAGATGTCTCTGCTGCTTTCCCCCTTCAGGGCAAGCACGGAGCTGGGGCCATTTGCTGTATGTTTTCTCAGCCCTGTTCCTGCCCGCTCACTGTGTCCTTCTTGCAGCACTGCAGGGACAGTACCAAAGTGAATTGTGTGGGATGGGGCTGGAGAGCTCAGGACCCGCTGTCCAGCCCAGGGAGAGCTCCGTGTGTCCCTCCCGTGCTGCCACCAGCCGGCTGCCACCAGCAGCACCGGGTCTGCCCTGCCTGGCCTCTGCTGATCCAGAGGGATTCCTTTTGGGGTGAGTGGTTGATCTCTTCTCAGTCTGCAGCCTTTCCCAGGGGAAGCCCAGGCCTCCCTGAAGTAAACCCGAGCTGATAATGATGCTTTGCAGAGGCCAGAGGTTCAGAGGCCCCTCGGGCTAAACGCACTGGTTTATCCTCCCTCTTTTGTCCTTACCAGCCAGCAACAGAGGAAGGAGTGTTTACTGCCTCGGGCAATGCTCCCAGTCCCCCTGGCAGCCACCGTACGGCGCAACAAACTTAATTAGTAGCAATACAAGAATCATTAAATAACGTCGGTAATGAATTGCAGACGTTACTGTGCTGCTTTTCACCTGCAAGGATCCCAGCAACAAATACCTCCGTGGCTACTACATCCCATCAGGACTTGGCCAGGGAGGCTGAGCTGGTGCAAAAGAACCTGCTGAGGTGAGCAAACCCCGCAGGGAGCAGACGCTGGCTCTGATGCACTTCCAGGTGTCCCCGGGCAGCCGGGACGGTGACGCCGTGTCAGCCACCCAGGGATTAATCACTGCATCTTGCGTGGGTGCACCTGGCACTGCTTCAGGGCCACCCTCCTCCTGTCTTTGGGCATTTTCTTTCCTTACAAAAATAAGCTGCCTTTCTCACTGTTTAAGTTCCTTTCTGCTCATTGCCTTCCAAGCCTCCCTGATGCTGTCTTACAGGCTTTCCCCATTTTTCCACTTCTCCTCCCATTTCTCAACCATCTGATGGCTCTGCCTTCACCCTCTACAAACCCTGTGCCTGTCCCAGGGCCATGGTGACACATACAGGATCCGGCCCTGGAGATCTGGATCCATTCCCAAAGTCAGGACATGACAGGTAAAATGAACAAGAGAGTAGCAGGAAATTCCTCCTCCACGTCAGCATGTCCCAGGGATACAATCCACCGATTCACCCTTGGGTGTAATGTATCGGGACAGCTTCGTGCTTCGGTCAACATCCAGGCTTGGCTGCATCTTTTCCGACAGCAGAGGGTGCCCGGGACCCGGGAATGCTGTGCTGGAGACATTGCCTGGGGCTGTCCAGCTCCCCGAGGGTCTCACCCAGCCGGGAATTCTGTGTCAGCATAAAAGACACCAGAGGCTGGACATTGCACCCCCTGCACATCGCAGTGAAGTACCGAGTTACACACAGGGTTTGGGGTTTTTTTAGTCTCCAGAGAGGGAAAAGAGGTGAGGAAAGGAATTTTTCCAGCCTTTACGAGTTTCCTTGGTTTATCAGATTCCCGTTGCGCAGTTTGTTGTGCAATTCCTTGGAAAGCAGAATTTTGTGGGTATAGGCAGGGTAGATGGGGGACAGGGATGGTGACTGGGTCTGTTCTTGTCTTCCTAGTGACACTAGGGAGATTGAATATAAATATAAATATAAATATAAATATAAATATAAATATCTCTCTCTTTTTTTTTTTCAATGGGAAAAGCTGAGCTGTGAACACCCCTGGTATTACTTTGAAATCAGTCACCAAACTGCTCTCAGCCAACTCTGCACAGAGCAGGATTATCCATCACAGGGCTGTGAGCAGAGGCCGTGGGGGCTCGTGTTCCACTGACCCACTCTTCCTCCTCTGGCTACTGCTGCCCCTTCCTTGAGATGGGGCAGCTGTGGAATAGAGGCATATTGGGCAGGATAGAACCCAGGAGCCTTTCTGACAGCCTGCTGTGCTTTGGGGACACGTAAACCTGGCGAATTGTCACTGCGTGACCCCGTGCTGAGCCCGACAGAGCGATGCCGCTTAATTGGAGCTTTTAATGTGCCGTGGAGCTGGTGCGTGTTACAAGGAGCGGGGGCCGGAGGATGCTTAGGACCCAGGGGAAGCGCTGTGGAGCCTGGCTGCCTGCGCTTGGAACAACTCCTGCCTCCCCGGCCAGGACTTCTCAGGTGTCCTGGTACGCGGAGCTGTGCGAGGCGAGCGGGGCCCTCCTGGCAGCTGCCCCTGCCCCACGTCCGTGCCCATGCTCTGAACCCCCTGGGCACCCATGTGCTGGCCCGGGGACCCTTTCACACCATGAATGACCAGTACCACCGAGCCGCCCGGGACGGCTACCTGGACCTACTAAAGGAAGCCACCAAAAAGGACCTGAACTCGCCGGACGAGGATGGCATGACCCCGACCCTATGGGCCGCCTACCACGGCAACCTGGACGCCCTGCGCCTCATTGTCAGCAGAGGGTGAGTGTTGGCCAGGGCACGGTGCTGGTCTGGGGAACAGAGTAGCTGGGACCCCCTTCTTCCCCCTTCCCTGCTCGCAGGTCAGTGTGCCCCACAAAATCATGGCTTCTCTCCGTAAGACCCCTACTCCCATCCTCCCTGCTGTTACTTTGCTTGTGGTGCTTTGAATCTAACCCAAAACTCCTGATAACCGCTCTGTGTTTTCCCAGCTCCTCTGACCCTATCAGTGCTCCTGCCCCCAGGCCTGCTTGCAGTACCCTGGATAGGGATGAGTCCCCCTTTCCAAGTGTTTGTGATCTTTTACAGGTCCTGTAAAGACAAACACATTCTGTTGCTGACATGAAAAAAACCCTTTTAAGTGAGGGGGCAGAGAGAATAACTGCTCCCTCTGTCCCAAGAATGCTCACAGAGGGATGTGTGCAGTGCCAGCTGGCAGTGGGTGGCACTTGTCTGTTTTACCCAAAGCAAGGTCTCAGTATGTGACCCCTGGGCAGCTTGTACACTTGGAGCCTGGGAAATTCGGGTTTTCCAAGAGCAAGTTTCTTTAAGCCCAGTCTCCCCCACAGGGCCTGCTCCATACTGGTCTGTCTCTCTGTACCTCACCCTGGGCCGCCAAATCTTAGAGTTTCTGGCTCCCTAAATGTGGATGTGGTGGAGAGGTGGAAGTGGGATTTAGGGGACTTGTCAGACTCGAGGGATTTACACCTTGGTGTTGGGGGAACCACACAAGGTCTGTGCTAAAGCAAGATCTGCCATTCCTAGTTCCTTCTGGGGCAGTCTGTGACTCTCTAGTTCTTACCAACCCCCCAAGGACACATCCCAGTGCTTCCTTCTGCTCCAGTAGCTTTTCTGAGCACCTCATCTAAAGCCATCCAAGCTGGAGTGGCTTCTGCCTTGTGTTGAGAGATTGGTGGTGCTGATTTTGATTTATGTCTTGCTAGTATCGAGGGATGGTACTGAGGTCAGCAGCCTAGATGGACACACACCTCCTTGGAAGGGCTTTGCTTTTCCATGTTGGCTTGGTGGGGCTGTCAGCTGGATTTGGCCCATCCAGCGCTGTGTTAGCAGCTCTTGTACCTGTCCAGCCACATCTCCACTGTTCCTGGGCTCTTGCCATCTCCTGATACTCTGGCTTGCTTGTGCAAAACCTTCAGCCAGTACCCCAGCTGTGCTCACAGGCAGAGCTCCTCCATCCATTGTTGTCCTTTCATTGTAAATCATTTCCTTTCAGATCCTGGGGTCAGAAAAGCTTTGAGAAGTCCTTGAGCACCTGATGCAGTAGGAGTGTGTTCAGGAAAAGATTATTTCCGAGTCTGGAAGGGAGAGAGCAAGACAGTGCTCCGAGTGCTCCGAGGGGAGCATCCTGAGATGGTCCTGGGCTGAGAGCCCTGTGATGCTTCCCTGGGTGGGAGCTCTGTGGCTCCCTGTGTACCTCCCAGGAAAGACTGTGCCCAGCAAAAACCTGCACAGAGCTCCTGTCAGGACAGGAATTGCTAGTCAGGGCCAGAGAGACATGGGAGGAATGCTCAGGGGATGAGACCTTGAAGTTAAAAATGGTTCCAAAGACTCTTTGATGGCCAAAAAGTCAATCTGGAAGGCCCAAGTGGTGGATGAATGCCCCTTCAGAAAGGCAAAGCCTTTTGGACTGACTTTATAATCTCTTTATGTCACTGTATCTCCTCATACTGCTCATCTCCATCACAGGGCACCCTGCAGCACCCCTGCCCACCCTGCCAACCCCCATCCAAGCAAGCAGTTTCTGCCTCTCCACAAAGTCCAAGGGCTGCTTTTATAAACTCACATTGGCTTAAAAGGTCCTTGTGGACTCAAATCGTGTTCGAGTGCAGCCTGGCTGCTGTTTAATTAATAACCTAATATACATTTGTTCCTGACAAGGAAAATAGCCTGGCAAAAGCCCGGTGCCCTTTACATGATGGATGGTGGAGCAAGGTGTGCGGCTGTGGGACTGCAGGATGTGTTTGCATTCATGCATTCATCTCCATGTGTCAGATCCTTGCCCAGGGCCACAGAGAGAGCAGCAAAGTGCTTGGCATGGAGGCAGGCACATCCCTGCTCCTTGGAGCTGGCTTTGGGTCTGCAAGAAGCAGGAAAGCTCCAGCCTGGGACAAGGGTGCCAGAGAGGTGCAATTGTGCAAGACCCAGAAGAGCCTGAGGGCAGACCCTGTAATTTTCTGCCAGTGCCCAGGAGGATGTGCCACAGTATTTAAGCCTTGTTCAGAGAGGAAACTTAATGCTGTGTTATATAGGTTACTATTACACCTGCACGATAACAACTGTGAGGCAAGAGGGAGGACCCCTGAGGATCCCAAAATGTCAGGGAATTGCTCTCTGGCCTCTGCTGCCAAAATATTCCTCCTTTGGTTCAGACAGCCCTGCACTACAAGGCAGGGGAGTGTGGGACAATGGCATGGAGCAGTGTCTGGGGGAGTGGAGGCTTTGGGGCTGGGCTGGCTCCGTGCAGGGATGGGGTGGGAGGCATCTTCAGGATCTGAGGGGGCTGGTGAGCCTCCAGCTGGGTTGCATGGGGATGTCAAAGCACAGAGGGTGATGGGGGAGTCTGGGGCAGCATGACACACCAAAATCTCCTTGCCAGTTCTGGGCAGTGGTACCAGTGCCCAAACAAGCTGGGGAATTGAGTGCTGCAGCCAGGCTGTTATGAAATGTCCTAGTGAGGGTGGCCAGAGGAACCCTGAGAAAGCAGGGATGTGGGAGGGGGCTCCTGGGGGCCAAAATCATGGCTCTAATGGCCATGCCAGGCTGATGGACACATCTGGGCTCTGTCATCAGTGAAGGAGCCTCATCCATATGTGTTCTGCAGATTGTGGTGTCAGGCTGAAACAGGGAGGGGGACAGAAATCCTTTGGTAGATCCTTGAGGGAAGCTTGTTGCCCCAACCCACATGGAAGGGGTAACGAAGCAGGCTTATTGCTCTGCCCTTACCAGCTGGTGATGTGTCTGTGCCTCTGCGCTCCCTTTGCAATGGACGGAGAGAGGGTTTGGGATGGAGGGATCAGCAGTGGCTCATCCTTCTTGTTTGCCACACAAAAAGCCTTTTTCTTCCTCCTGGCTGCGCTCCAGTGAGGAAAACAAACTCAATTAACATGATGGCTGGGAAGAGGCAGGCGAGCTGGCATTTAGCATTGCAGCTTTTCAGACACAGTAATTCTTCAGTGTGGTTCGTTAGGAACTGCTGTGGCCGTGGCGGGCACCAGTCCAGCACCAGTTATAGGCAGGTCTAGGGGCCTTGGCTGGGATCAGCCAGGACTTCCTTGGAGTGGACAGCAGGAGAGGTGATGATGTGTCTGCAGGTCCTCACTCAGCTTTGCCACCCAGCAGAGCTGGTCCTCAGTTTCCCTTCTTACAAAAACANAAGAGCCTGAGGGCAGACCCTGTAATTTTCTGCCAGTGCCCAGGAGGATGTGCCACAGTATTTAAGCCTTGTTCAGAGAGGAAACTTAATGCTGTGTTATATAGGTTACTATTACACCTGCACGATAACAACTGTGAGGCAAGAGGGAGGACCCCTGAGGATCCCAAAATGTCAGGGAATTGCTCTCTGGCCTCTGCTGCCAAAATATTCCTCCTTTGGTTCAGACAGCCCTGCACTACAAGGCAGGGGAGTGTGGGACAATGGCATGGAGCAGTGTCTGGGGGAGTGGAGGCTTTGGGGCTGGGCTGGCTCCGTGCAGGGATGGGGTGGGAGGCATCTTCAGGATCTGAGGGGGCTGGTGAGCCTCCAGCTGGGTTGCATGGGGATGTCAAAGCACAGAGGGTGATGGGGGAGTCTGGGGCAGCACAACACACCAAAATCTCCTTGCCAGTTCTGGGCAGTGGTACCAGTGCCCAAACAAGCTGGGGAATTGAGTGCTGCGGCCAGGCTGTTATGAAATGTCCTAGTGAGGGTGGCCAGAGGAACCCTGAGAAAGCAGGGATGTGGGAGGGGGCTCCTGGGGGCCAAAATCATGGCTCTAATGGCCATGCCAGGCTGATGGACACATCTGGGCTCTGTCATCAGTGAAGGAGCCTCATCCATATGTGTTCTGCAGATTGTGGTGTCAGGCTGAAACAGGGAGGGGGACAGAAATCCTTTGGTAGATCCTTGAGGGAAGCTTGTTGCCCCAACCCACATGGAAGGGGTAACGAAGCAGGCTTATTGCTCTGCCCTTACCAGCTGGTGATGTGTCTGTGCCTCTGCGCTCCCTTTGCAATGGACGGAGAGAGGGTTTGGGATGGAGGGATCAGCAGTGGCTCATCCTTCTTGTTTGCCACACAAAAAGCCTTTTTCTTCCTCCTGGCTGCGCTCCAGTGAGGAAAACAAACTCAATTAACATGATGGCTGGGAAGAGGCAGGCGAGCTGGCATTTAGCATTGCAGCTTTTCAGACACAGTAATTCTTCAGTGTGGTTCGTTAGGAACTGCTGTGGCCGTGGCGGGCACCAGTCCAGCACCAGTTATAGGCAGGTCTAGGGGCCTTGGCTGGGATCAGCCAGGACTTCCTTGGAGTGGACAGCAGGAGAGGTGATGATGTGTCTGCAGGTCCTCACTCAGCTTTGCCACCCAGCAGAGCTGGTCCTCAGTTTCCCTTCTTACAAAAACAGGGGGCACGGATACTTTGGATGTCAGTGGCAGAGGGGACAAGTGCCTCAGCCATGGTTTGGGGGTGACGGTGGCTCCTGACATCAGCCAGGCTGCTCGAGGGCATCACATCACCCCAGCCGGGGCAGGGTTGCAGCGGAGGTTGCAGCAAAGGCACGTGAAGGTGATGTGCATCCTCTGCACGCCACAGGGCCGGAGGCCACATGCGAGCCGGGGCGGCCTGGCTGTGTTGGTGATGACCTGCTGGGAAGGTGAAGGAGCAGGGTGGGGCACTGTTGCAGCTTCGTGGCTTCCGGCACCTGAGCTGTCTGCTGGGAGTGAGGGTGAGCCCTGGGCACAGCGAGGTGCTGAGCCAGGAGACGTGGCCCCGGGCACTGCCCCAGCACACACCCGGCACAGGAACTGCCAGCCCAGCTTTCTGCTGGCACAAGAGGCAGAGAGCCCTGGCATGACCCTCATCTACAGCGTCTCTGCTGGATTTTTGGGGTTTTGAACTTGGAGAACAGCTGAATCCTTGGGCTACCACCACCTGGGCAAAACTTGGCATACAGAACCCAAAGCTCTGCTCTGGGCCCAAAACCTCATCTTTTCTGCTCTTTTCTAGGCTTTGCTTGGGTCATTGCCTGTTGAGGCCGACAGCTGGTCTGAAGGCTTCACAGACCTTAATTTGGATATGGTTAGGTTCTATTTGTGAGAAAAGTCCGTGAGAAGAAAAACAATTAGTTTTTACCCACGAAAATGTAGTATCAACAGAAGGAAGACATTTAAACAATGGAGGGAGAAAGAGGGAGAAAGACAGCAACATATCTGCACCTGTTATTTTTCTGAATGCTTGAGTCCTTATGCTAGAGGTAGCCAATAACAGTATATTTTAGTTAAATGATAGCCAATGAATCTATTGTAGTAATTTAGCATCCAGTGAATATGGAACATGAATGACAACATACAAAAGTCTATAAAAGAGGCTGATTTCTTGAATAAATGCTTTTTGGCCCTTGACTGAGGCACTGTCTGTGTGTGTGTTGTGGCCGCCCCAACAGCGACAATTGCCCTGACCATGCTGAAGGTAGTGAGGATTGTTCCTCAAGCCACAAAATATTTTTTTTTACTCTTCCTCTATCCAAAACCATTTTATGGGAGCCAGAGACACTCTGCACCCAGCTGCCTTCTGGTCTGAGGCCCGATTCCTCACACACACACACGATCCAAGGGTGAGCCAGCCCTTTGCTATCGGAGGAACTTCACACACGCAGCCAGGGAAGAACATGTGTAAGTGCCACTGGATTCCCCATTGGCTAATTGGGATCCTACGGGAGAAGCAGAGGGGAAAAACCAGCAGGAAGGGAGTGAGTGTGCATGTCGTGGTGCAAACGCAGTGACTCAGGAGATGCACATATCCACCTAAGGGGCCCAATTAACAGTGTTTTAATAATGATTATTACAGGAGTTGACTCAGTGCTCAAAAACGCTTTGAAGCTGAGAAGTGCTGCACTTTACACCTGTTATTAAAATATGTTCCCACTTAGTGGACCCTGCAGTCAGCATCTCCTCATGTGCAGCACCCCAGAGGTGAAGTTTTGCTCAGACAGACACCTGCCAGAAGGAGGGCCTCATGTTTATTATCTGAGTTGAATCAAACATCTCTGCTTTGCAAGTCACCATTCTTCTTTCCTTCTGATGCATTTTTAGCACCTGCGGCAGACATTTATGGGGCAGAGGGCCTGAGAGATCTAATTTTGCTCTAATACTCTTGTTTCTAGACAGTGGAAATGACCAGGGAAAGCTGGTTTTAATGTTCTTTCCCCTCACTCTCTGAGGAAAGTAGACCTTCACATATGAAACCCCCAAGACCTCCCTGGCTTAGCCCTGAACCAGAGAGACCTGAGAATAGGCTCAAAAAAGTACTTTATGGATTGAGCATCCCCCCACTTGGTTTAGGGAGCAAGACTGTTTCCAGTGAGTCCACTGCTCAGTCATTGTCCAGATCACGAGCCCATGTACACATTGGGACCCTTGTGGTGCCCTGGCTCACCTGCCCACACATGCCAGGCACACAAGTGCCCTTTCAGAGCACACAAAGCAAACCAACAGCCCTTCACACACCAGAGTCTCTCCACCAGCACCAGCAGTTCCAAGTGGAACAGGTTCACTGGCTCTTTAAATCCAGCTCCATCAATAATTTACTCCTCTCTTGCAATTCATCAAATATTTATCCTCCCCATGCATTTCCCAGCCTGGACATGTCACTAAGAGGGTAGAGGCAAGGGCTGGGGAGTTACTGCTCCTGGAAACTCGGCATTGCCAGAGTACTATCAGCGCCCTTCTCTCCTTTTCTTGGCTTCATGGCTCCTCAACCCTGTGATCTCCTTCCTTCCCCCTCCCCATTACCCATCTTCGAAACCTTTTTCTCCTTCTATGAGAGATGTCAAAGGCTCTGGCTCAGAAGTCCTGAAGGGTTTGTGGGGTTTTTTGGCCTTACAGAGTTTTGAACCTTTTGACTAACTTGCTGAATTTGCCAATGAGCTCAAGGCTGTACTTCCTACATTTCTGTAAATTTAGTGAAAACATGTTTATGATGGAGTTACTGCTCATGCTCCCACAGAGAAAGCTGAGTGCACCTCATAGCAGTTTTCAGGGAGTGAAGTTAGGAAGCTCATACTCTGGGTCCAAATAATCTCCAGCTTAAACTCTGGACAGGCTTTATTGCTTCTGTAAAGCCTGAGGATTGCAAATTTGGCATTACACTGACTGGGCAGCTCCTCTCTGTCTCTGCTGCCCCTTGGACCGTGTTCCAAGCAGGTCCCTGTGTGGGGGTGAATGTGCTGGATGAGGCTGTTTCTGGGGTCTGTGCATTGGCACAAAGTGATGAAAGTGCAAAACAGCAGGGCAAAGAGGTACCTCTGCTCCCGTGATCTCCTACTCTTTCCCTGGAGAAGTTTTCGGACTCTTTGAAGTCAGACAAGCCATAGCTCAGAGCACATGGGATATGGGAGAGGGTTCTGGGCTCTGATGCTCCCAGCTCTTGTCAACACAGAACTTAAATCAGCAAGGAGTTAAGTAACCCTTGCTGAAGGTCTCAAGTGTGCATTTAAGGACCTGGACTTGATGATCCTTGATGGGTCACTTCCAACTCTCCATATTCTACGGTTTGCTTTCTGCACTCCTGGTGTCATCATGGATTGGAGATGAGGTCTGTGTGGAGGAAGAACAGTGCTGGGTTCCTCTGGAGCTCACTGAAAGGGTGGTGTGGGAACAGGCAGGAGCTATGCTGAACCAGAGCTCTGCCAGAGCCCTGCTGCCCACGAGGAGTTGCTCCTGAGGGTGGTGGAGCTGCCCAGTCTTAATAAAAGGCTTTGCCATATCCATGTGCACGGAGGGAGAGCGCCCTGTTGACAGATACTGCTGCTGGCTGCATATCATTAGCACACACGATCAGGAGAGGGCTGGTGCCAGCAGGGGTGTGAACTCTCTCGTTTCACCTGAGCACAAATACAGAGGAATGTCAGGAGGACAGACTTCCCTTGAATCCCAGGTTTGTGTTCGTCCTGGCACGGGAGGCAGGAGATGCGGGCAGACGGTTGTGTCCTGCCAGCAGCTTGCTGGGGCAGGGGCTGCAGATGCTGCTGGCAGTGTACAGCTCTTGAGGAGTGCAGAAACCTAATCTCCACTTTCTCTGAAACTGGATTCTCAGGATGTGCTAATACCAACATGCTTCCAGCCATGCTATCAAGACCAAGCACAATACAGCAAAATCCCCCACAAAACCCCAAAGCCGAGGCCAAGGACAGCTAACTCACTCTTACTCTCTCCTGCCAACATTCCCCTTCGTGCTGCAGATTTCCCCAGGTGCCAAGGAACAGGTGGGTGGGAAGGTACGGCACTGGGGGGTTTCAGAACCATTGCTGAGGACGGACATTTCATGGTGGGATCCCAAGGTGTCCTACCCAGGATGTGGCATA
>VWZW01001644.1:606622-633568 GCA_013397115.1 Edolisoma coerulescens
CTGAATGAAGTCAAGATCTGAAGACAAAATCTGACTAGAATTTAATGGGATATTTGAGATTTGAAATTTCATATCACGCTTAAGGTCTGAGCTGGAATCAGACCTGTATCTCAGTTCTGGCCTATTCAGAACCTGGCTGCCCTTCCTCCAGAAGTCGGTTTGACGTGGGAACACATTTTTCTTGAGACCTAAATTCAACTCACATTGCCACAGACTTGCATGCGGGGCACATGATTCCATGTCAGTAGTACACTCCTCCAGAAGACCCCTTTAAAATTAAGGTGCAGGAACCAGAGGCATGTAGCTTGATATTTCAATGAGCCAACAGTTCATGGTGCTGATTTGCCCCTGCTCAGCTGGGAATATCTCAGTGGAGTCTGTCATCAATCCCTGCATGCTAACCAGTTGTTTTTCCTGCTGCCTAGGGGCGATCCAGACAAATGTGACATCTGGGGGAACACCCCCCTCCACCTGGCAGCAGCCAACGGCCACCTGAACTGCCTCTCCTTCCTCATCTCCTTTGGGGCCAACATCTGGTGCCTGGACAATGACTATCACACCCCACTGGACATGGCAGCCATGAAGGGGCACATGGAGTGTGTGCGGTACTTGGACTCAATTGCTGCCAAGCAGAGCAGCCTCAACCCCAAGCTGGTGAGCAAACTGAAGGACAAGGCCTTTCGAGACGCGGAGCGGAGGATTAAGGACTGTGTGAAGCTGCAGAAGAAGCACCACGAAAGGATGGAGAAACGGTACAGAAAGGAGATGTCAGATAATTCGGATACCATGAGCTTTTCCAGCTATTCAAGCAGCACCTTAAGCAAGAAGTTCCAGCACATGTCTATGGTGACTTCCCTGCCATATTCACAAGCCACCATCCACGGCACAGCCAAGGGAAAGACGAAAATACAAAAGAAATTAGAGAAGAAGAAGCAGGTGGACGGGACATTCAAGATCTATGAGGATGGGAGGAAAAGCGTGCGGTCTCTGTCCGGTCTGCAGCTGGGCAACGACGTCATGTTCGTGAAGCAGGGCACATACGCCAGCCCCAAGGAGTGGACTCGCCGCAATATCCGAGACATGTTCCTCACGGATGAAGACACTGTCTCCCGTGCCATAAGCGACCCAGGTTTGCACATGGACTCAGCCCACTCGGAGGTCAGCACCGACTCCGGACACGACTCCTTGTTCAACCGCCCCGGGCTGGGCACCATGGTGTTCCGGCGCAACTACGTCAGCAGCGGGCTCTTCGGGATCGGCCGGGAGGACGGGGGTGCGCTGGGCGAGGACAGCGCCGATGGGATGGGCGTCAAACTGCGGAGCCGCCTGCAGCGCTCGCCAAGTCTCAATGACAGCATTGGCAGTGCCAACAGCCTGCAGGAGAGGAACGCGGAGGAGCTGCCCTGGGATGAGGTGGAGCTGGGCTTAGATGATGACGACGAACCAGACACCAGCCCCTTGGAAACTTTTCTGGCTTCCCTGCACATGTTTGAGTTCATCTCCATCCTGAAGAAGGAAAAGATTGACTTGGAGGCCCTCATGCTGTGTTCAGACAATGACCTGAAGAGCATCAATATCCCATTGGGCCCCAGGAAAAAGATCGTGGATGCCATCCAGAGGAGACGACAAACGCTGGAGAAGCCAGATGTCATTGTAGACACTGAACTGTAAGTAGGAGATGGGGTGTCTGAGAGGTTAAACTCTGCAGCAGGTGGAGATGTGGATAATGTAAGGTCTTGTTCTCAACCTGCTTGGAAGAGTAGGAGTCCAAGTAACCTCAGAACTTCTGTGTGTGGGCAAATTCCTGCTCGTGTGGAAAGGATGAGAGTTTGGAGAGGTGGCAACAGCGTTAGTTCGTTACTCAACAGCCCTAATGTGACTGGGCAGGACGTGAAGCCCTTGTTTCGTTTCATAACCCATATGAATGCAGACTGCTCTGTGGTCTGATGCCTCTCAGTCCCTGTAGCTGAGATTTTCAACCACGCTCAGGCTTGTCTTGACTCTTCACCTTTTGAAGACATTAGGAAATCAACCGCAACTCCCGGTGGGAGCCGGCTGACGGCAGTGCCCGGTGGCATTGGGAATCCTTCCCCAAATGCTTGAGATCTTACTCAGGCCTCTGGAGACTGCATATCTGGGTTGGAGTTGTTGCTGTTTTATGGTGTTTCCAGGGTTTGGTTGGTAGGGTTAAAGGACCGTGTGCCTGTCAGAGAGGTGAAGGGAAGGCCACGTGCACTGACACCTCAATTCACTGTGTTGTTTGGGCTTCCCAGCCTTCAGATATCTGTGTGCTGCTTTTACAGCCTTTCAGTACAGCTTGTTCTTGGATCCTCAGGGTGCTGATAGAGTTTTCTCTTTCCCTTTGCAGATAGCAGCAGCATCTTTTTTTTTTTTTTTTTTTATGCTCAAGAAACAAACCCAGTTCTAAGTTGCCAGAAAACACAAGCCAGAGACTCCCTTCCTGGGGCAGCTGAAAGCTACAGCCATCCCCACCAGTCCCACAGGACTGCTCCCTTGCTCTGCTCCCTGTCTGTGTGATGCTCCTGGGTGGTTCCTGGCACAGAGATCGGACCAGGCAGCTCCAACCTGCCAACCTTCAAGGGACCACTCACTGGAGGAAGGAGTGAGCTGCACAGCTGGCTGGGACGCTGCTGTCACAGGCTGTGAGATCGCACCAAGCCATGAACGGAAGGAGATAACGTGGTATTTTCAAAGGGATCCAAAATAAATAATTACAATCCATTCTTCCCTGAGCAAGTGGTTGTTTTGGGGTTTGGGCTTGAGGAGAGGAGGGCTGGGGAATTCTGCTCTCTCTCCTGGTTCTCATTTGGTGAGAAGCATCATCTTGTCTGGTGCTGTGTTTTTGGAAGGGAGTTCTGATTACTGTGGTCTCAGTTTGAGATGTGCCAGCCCTGACTTTAGCCAGCTGGTGCCCAACAAGTCTGTGAGTCCGGTCTGTGCTGTCTTGAGGGCAAAATCCAGAATGAAGATGATGCTTTGAACATGTTGGTAGTTGCCTTCCAGTGGTCAAATGGCTGTTTCACGGATGCAGTGTTTCTGTCCCATCTCTCCGGGGCACTGAGCCGTGCCAGCGGTTTGTGTGCAAAGGATCTTGTCTCTGAAATCCAGGAATTTCACAGGACTGAGCACAGCACCGAGCTGCAGCCCAGAGCCTCTTCTGAGCATCCCTGATGCATCAGTGCTCAAAGCACAGCTCTGAACTGCAGTGTCAGGTGTTTCCACAGACCTATCCCACTGACCATTGCACTCCCAGCTCCACTGTGCCATTTTACATGTGATCTATGAACAGCTCCTGGGTGGCAGGAGTTTCTGGGGTGCAGCAGCAGGATGGGCAGTGACATATCCTACTGAGGGAGAGTCAGCAGCCCATGCCATGGGGTGTTGGCAAAGTGCCTGTTCAGGCTGTGATGCAGACTGCCAGATCAGAAAAATGCTGCACGTTGTTACTGGCATTGCTTATCCACTTTATCTCAAGGATGCAAATGATAAGGAATGATCTGTTTGTGCTCATCCCAGGCCAGGCTGGGATCTGGACCACGCTTAGTCCCTTTGGAGCTGCAGAGGCTGTAGTTATGCTGTTTGGAAGACAGGGATTTGTTTGGTGTGAAGCAGCTGTGCTGCTCCCTGCCTGTGCTTGCCCTGGGTGTGTGGGTGTAGGGGAGGAAAATTACTCTTTGCAAGTTAGAAATACTCAGGCGTTTCTCTGTCCTGCTGCTCCCCAAGTGGCTGAATCCCCACCGGGAGAGGTGTGGGGTCCCAGCCTCATGCCACTGCACACAGGGATGCTCTGGCATCCCCTACACACCATCACTGCACTGAGGGTCTGAGATCTTTCTGCACAGATGCAAACTGATTCGGGTTTTTTAAGCATTTTTTAGACCTAACAGTGCATTTGTATTTGAAATTACAAGTTCTGCATAACTCTTGGCTCAATTTCCAGGCAAAAGGGCGAGCGATCAGATGTGCTGAGTCAGCGAGTTCTCCAAGAAGGCTGCACTACCCCGGCCCCAGCACTGTTTTCCTTGGTCCCTTTCCAAAGCCCGGGGCTGTGTCCCAGCAGGGAGAGCAGTGGTTTGGCTGATGTCACAGCTCCCTCTGCCGGGACCGGGTTTGGGAGAACAGAATAGGACCCGCAGCCCCCTGGGATCCACTGCTGCCAGCAGGACGTGCACCCCCAGACCAGTTTTCAGGTGAGGCTGTGATCACTAAATTCACCTTCTTCCTCATGCACATGTGAACCTCATCCAAGCCCTCTGCCCCTTCTCTGGATAACTGCCAGAGCGCCAGCTGCCCACCATGAACCAGTCCCCAGCCCCAATTTCCCCCGGGATGGATTGTTCCTTTGGGTCTGTGCTGGGCACAGGAGGGGAGTGACTTGCCATGGCTCACTCCAGTGCCACTCCAGTGCAATGAGGATCAGTTTATCCCAGCAGAGGACAAAGAGAAGTGGATCTATTGGCTTGGCACCCACTGGAGACCTTAGCAGGCCAGGCACTGGGATGTGGAGGGTATTTCAGATCTCCAGGCACTTGGGGTGTGCACACTCCCTAACTTTTGCCATTTTGCTTAGGAGAACCCAGGCAGCTGCTGATGTTGAGCTGATGGTGACAGAGACCCTTTCTCCCAACTTGTCTTTTCTTCAAAGAGCCAGTGAAAGGTTTGGTGACATGACAGTACCCAAGTGCCATGGGACGTGTCCCTGCATAGCTAAGACCAAGCCCAAAAATGCCACTTGGGATCACCAAGCCCTGAGATCAACGTGGTCACCTCCGTGATGCAGGGAGAGACCAAAACTGAGCTGTGGCATCAATGCAGAGTGGCAGAGCCCAAGAGATGGGCTCTGTGGGATGAGGAGAGTGGTCTGTGGGCATAGGGTGGCTGTCACCGGCACCAAAAGCCCCAGAACAAGCACCTGCATTTGGATCTCATATGTGTTCCTTGTCTTGAGGTTTGGTCCATGGTTTCCAACCAGGTTTGTCCCACAAAGTGTGGGGCGACAGCCCTTGAAGGACACAGCATCCAAAGCCATGGCCAAAGAGATGTTTCCTGCATTTCAATTCCCCCTGTCCAGCTGGGTTGCTGCATCCCACAGGGCTCCTGATGCAGCCAGGCTCCTCTTGCCCTGGGCATGAGGAGGGAACGTGGCCGTCCCCAGGTTCTCAGAGCTCAGCTTGCCCGGTGGCTGCTCTGCCCATCAGAGCTTCCACAGGGAAACCTCACGGTGCTCACTACACTCCACGACCGAGAACAACAAGCTCCTTTCCGAGAGGGCACTTGTGAAAGCAGGGTGGAGGCCAGGGCTGGCACACCCTGGAGAACACCCTTAAATACCCTCCCAAACAGAAACCCAGCCAGGCAGCAGGTTTCCCTGACCCACTGCTGCCAACCAGCAAACACCGTCCCTTGTCCCTGCCCGTGGCAGCAGAGCAGTCAGACACAGGGCAGGTCCTGCAGTGGATGGCAGCATGTCCCCATCAGGGAACCAGTGACCCTGGGGATGGTTGTCCTGTAACGCCCCAAGCCACAAACACCAAACCGCCCTGTGCCTGTGTTAAAAGGGGCTTCCCAGCAAAACCAGTCCCCTGGGTTTAGCTTGGACACGTGTTTCCTTGTCCGTGACGGTGTAGAAGGTGGTGTGCAGGGAGTGGAGAAAGGCCAATGGGCCATGCCAGTGGTCCAGCCATGGCATGGACACTCCATCCTTGAGCTGGACATCCCCAGCTCCTCAAATGAAGGAGCGCTGCTCACAAAAGTGATGCTGATTCCCAGGCCCTGCCTTTATCCCCAGGCAGCTGCTGCAAGGGGGGATGTATTGGCACTCATTAGCACTCAGGTGCTCCAGACCACAACCTGGAGTAAGGAGAGAGCAGGGGAAGGGGATTACTGAGGTCATACAGTGGTAGTGTTGGAGCTGTGGGTTTGCAGGCACCATTGCAGCATTCCTGCTCGGGTGCTGGGTACCACCGCTGGCCCATGGGGACAATGCTGCTTCCCCAGGCTGCTGGCAGCACCAGGTTATTGGCTGCTGCCCTCGGATGGCACGTGTGCTCAGCCTTGCCATGTGGGATGGACATGGGAACTGAGAAAGGACATCGACCACAGGACACCAGGTAGGTCCCACAGGACACTAGATAGGTCCTACAGGCAGAGAGGAGCAGGGAGAGGCATCTTCCTTGAGCTGGAGCATCTTGTCCTCAGCCCTGCCTGGTGCTCCTCTCCCCCAGGCTCGCCTGGAGTTGGTGACAGCCACGGTGCCCACACCAGAGGGTGACTCTGGGGTCCAGGACCTGCCAGGCCAGCGTGGGCCATTTCACCTCACTCGCTTAACTATTTCCTGCCCATCCCACCAGGGATTCACTTCCTGGCCCAGCAGCTGAGTAATGCATGGCTGCAGGAAGGTGCATGGCCAGGATGGAGGCGAGGGGCAAGGGGATTGTTGCAGAGCACCCCCGGCATGCTCTGACTTTGCTGTGCCTTGCATGGTGTTCCCTGGCAGCCCAGCACAGGGATGGATGTGGCACTGATATGGCCTGGGTTGGATGCAGCACCTCACATGGGCCTTGCAACTGCTTTTGGGAGTCTCCATGGCTATTCCCAAAATCAAAGTGCCCCACAAGGCAGGAGCATGGACACAGCTCAGCATGTCTTCCCAGTGACACACTTGCTGAGTGGGCTGGGAAAGTGGGAGAAGTTGAGTGCCATTTTATTTAAATCTGGCTTTAGATATTAACAGGGAAAATAATTTTCTACACTTGCAACTCATAAATTTTCTACTTAATGCAATTCATAAGTATTAGCAAAATATCAAGCAATGCCATGGATTCTGAGACCAGTTTTCTGAGGGCTAGAGCGAGCTCGCTGGTACCCATTGTCCTGGTACCCATCACCCTGGCTTGCTCCCAAGAAGGAGCACAGGGACACACCTGCAGATGGCACTGAGCATCCCGGGGGGGAGCCAGGGCAGAGAAAGGTGTGAGGCAGCACCAGTGCCCTGGGCCCACTCTGGATTCATCCCACTGGACACTGAGAGTGCTGCTGGGAAAAAGTGTGCTCGGAGCACAGGCACCACCTGACCATCCCAGGTCATCACCCAGGACGTCGTGGTCCCCAGCTGCTGAACATCCCTTGACACCCAGGCTCTGGCACAGCCCTGAAACCAGCCGTGAGGGCGGGCTCATGGAAACACTGCTACAGGGAAACTGAACCTGGGGAACTATTTTAGGAGGACTTGACTCGAGCCCAGTGATGGAGCTGGCTCTGTGCCTCTCCACATGCTGGGCTGAGAACACTGAGCAGTCAGGCACAGCCCCAGCACCACAACATCCCCTGCGTGAACAACGGGTCAGCTCAGCAGGGACACGTGGGTCCCAGGGGTGATGGCAGGATGTCCTCAGTTACTGGGACAATACCAACAGTGGCTCCTCGGCAGTGCTGGTAGCTGTGACCATGCTGTGCCTCGGGCAAACACTTGCACTGCAGGATTGATGCTCTGGATGGCTTGTACATCCTGCTCTGGACACTTTGGTGGGAGAAAGCTGGGGGCCAAAGGCACTGAGGGGGCTGTGGGACCCTTGGCTGGTGTGGGGCCAGGCCAGTGACTGTCACTGCATGTACTGTGGCACTGCCTGCCCTGTGGCACCGGGGATCCCTGCTCACAGAGCCTGAGCTCCAAGGTGGCTCTGAGGGCTGTGGTAATCCCAGCTTTCATCATTATCTCTCACTTTCTTGGAGTGACAGAGACAACCTTCCTGCTGCTTCTGATCTCTGTCTAAATTTTAACCTTTCAGTCTGTACTTTGACAACAACTGTATCTTCCTGTTGCAGGACACCAAGCTCTAAGACATCACCACTCTATGCAGCCAGCAGAGCCACCCAGCCCAGAAAGTCCTGGTGGGACCAGGAGCAGCCATCACCAAAGGAGACACCCGGGTGAAGGCTGGGCCACCCAATCTCTCATGGAACTGCACTGGCTGGAGCAGCAAGTGCAGTGCTTGTCAGGGTGGCATCCAGCCCAGACACCACCTAAACCCAGACAAGCAAGCATGGATGGACTTCCCAAGGCTCCCATCTCCTTTCTGTTGAGGCTGCAGCCGCCGCTGCCTGGGCAGAGGTAGCGGCAGGCTCAGCATGACACTGCTCCAGCCCAAGGACGGGCTCTGCCCTCGCAGGAGGCGCCAGCGACAGATCTGTCTGCCACAACATCCCTTTGTTCCCATCCATTATCTCTACCCCAGGAAACAGCAAAACTGGGCAGGCATGACCATGCCCAAGCAAAGCCTGGGACCCTCACCCGTGCTCATCCCCCCAGGACACTGCCCTGGGCTCTCTGGCTGTGTTTTGGAAATAGACTCATGTCTGGGATGGCCGGGCTTCACATGTCCCCATCCCTGGAGTGCAGTGCCATCAGCTGAGGGCAGTGCTGGTGACCAGCGTAGAGGCACGTGTGGGAATTCCAGAATGCCAAAAGGCCTGAACAGGGCAGAAGGCGGATTCTGGAAGCCGGCCTGGTGCTGCCTTTTATGTCTGTGGTGATAAACCCACAGCCTGGCCCTTCTCCACAGCCACAAACAACCCCCAAGCGTGGCACTGTGGCTCGGCTGACCTGGGATGGCTGCACGTCACAGCACCAGAGGCAGACGGGGATGCCACCCCCAAACCCTTCCACTGCAGACCTCCCACACCAACACCCCTTATTTCATCACCTCGACCCCGCTAGTGCTTTGGAGCAGACTTCCCAGGACAGGGGGATCCCGTGGGGTCCCACGAGGCCAGGGAAGGCTGTGCAGCACGGCTGCCCACCTGGGGAGGGATGGGGAGCTGCACAGGGCATCCATGACCCCATCGGAGCCGCTACCTCCGGAGGAGCAGGGAGCCCAGCCCTCGGCCCCGCTCAATAACCGAGCTAACGAGAGCCGCTGTCAACAAGTCCGCAGCTCGCAGCCGGCGCAGGAAGGACGCCTGCTCCAGGGATCCGGGAGGAGAAACCTGTTTCACTGACCTTGCTCCATCACCGCCTTCCTGGCTGCGCCGTGGGCGTTGGGGGCTGCGGCGGGGGGCGAGCGGCTCGGCGGCCCCTCAGGGGCAGGGCGAGGAGGAGGAGGAGCGGGGCTGGGGCCGCATCGCCGGCGGGCCGGGGCGCGGGGGACGCGGCGGGCGGGAGGAGGACGAGCCCCCGCTCCGTCGATGCCGAACCTCGGCGCGGCTCCTCGCCTGCCTGCGGAGCCTCGCTCCACCCCTCCTCCGCTAATAAAGCCTCCGCCGCGCCGGTCCCTCCTTTGCCACTGACTCACGAGCTGACCCAGCCCAATCCCCGAACTGCCCCGCACTTCCATTTTCTGACCTACAAAGCCCGGCTCATCCCCGCCACTCTCCTGCTCCTTTACATAAGAGCACCCGGCTCCAAACCAAACCCTGCGGCACTGGGACACTCTCAAGGGATGCCCGAGGGGCGCCAGTGGGTGCTCGATGGCGGGGTACGGGCTCGGTCACCCGTGCCCAGGGAAGCAGACCCCGGCTGTGGTTTCATGGGTGCTGCACAGCCCTCGAGGGCACTCGCTGACACCCACAGACAGCATCTCCCCAGGGGCTTTGCTCACCTTTCAGGGGGTGGGAAGGGGAGGTGAGCAGCAGGTGCTGTTCTTGGCATGGCGTCTGCCTGCTTTAGTGCCAGGGAATGCCTTCATCCCGCTGTCCTGGTGCTTTGGCACCCCTCCAGTACCCCGAAACCCGGCCAGTCGGGTTTGAAAAGCAGGCCAGGGATGGCTGGGGAGGTGGAGGCTTTATGGGCACCTGTCAGACTGTGATGGGATGTGCTGGACTCGTCTCCACTGCTGGTCAGGGAGCAGCTCTGGCCACATCCTGCCCCTTCTCCTCTCACCTGGGAAAAGCATAAAAACATCCTTTTCTTTTTCTTTTTTTTTTTTTTTCTTCCCAGTTGCTTTCACATACAATGGCAAGTGCTGCTCTGTGTGAAGCAGGACTGTGCCCCAAAAGGTCCTGAGGTGGAGGATGAGCATCCTTGGGTCACAGGGGGGATCAGGTGACAGCACCTACCAGCATCCCTGCAGGAAGGCTACAGGGCAGAAGGGCCCCCAGGGTACTCAGAAGATGCAGGGATCCCCAGGGAGTGAGACCCCGGAGCTTTGTCCCAGGACTGGATGCAGTGCCAGGCCAGGATGGGCTGGGAGAGGAGCTGGCTCAGCTGTGGCCCAGCGCCGCGTGACCTAAGAGGTTATACAATCCAGTGCAGGCAGGGTGCTGGGAGCAGCACCGGCATCTCTGTGACAAGAGCCTGCCCTGGCTCCAGGGTAACACCTACAGGAACGGGGGCAGCCCTGCCCTGTGCTGGGCATCCCTCACGAAAACCCGGGGTGGCAGTGAGGGCTCCCTGACCCTTCCCAGGAGGCATTTTGGAGGTGCCAAGATAGGCTCCCTGGTGCCAGCGGAGCAGCGTGGCTCCTCCCTGCTGGCACCAGGTGAGAGATCAGCCCCCGGTATTCGAGGCAGGCAGCTGAAGGTGTTACTCACCTGGCCCGGGGCTGCTCGGCTCCGCCGGGCAGAGATGCCACGTGCTCAAACCGCCTTTCCCAAGGGAGGATCAGCTAGTGCCTCCTGGGTGGCTTTCCATGTCAGGGGGTATGAGCAGGTCCCCAGCCCTCCCCAGGCATGCCACAGACACCAGGGGCTGGAGGAGGTGACACGGAATGGGTGTCTTCTCCTCTGAAGGGGACCACAAGCTCGGTTTCTCACCACCCCAGGGACAGGTGATGCCAAGGACTGTGCCAGCCCTGACAGCAGGATAAGGCTGTGAAGGGACTGAAGGCTAAAAAATTTACATTTTTACACAGTTTCTTCCCAAAATTATTATGTATGTAAAGAAGGGGTGGGAGCTGGCAGCTCTGACTCTCCTCCATGTCCTCCCCACCCTGGATCCCCACCAGGCCTGGCACCAGCGAGCCTTCCCAAGGGACTGAGGGCAATCTGCCTTGCACTTCCATGGGACAGGGAATGGGCACTGGAACCCACTCATGATATCGCTGTGGACTTGTCTTCTGGAAAGGTAATATTGCTGACCACAGGACTTTTTACTATGGGAAAGGGAGACCTACTGCTAGGGGAAAGCAGAGCTTAGGGGGATATTTTTTCTATGTCTGACAGCAGGTTTTCTCCCACTCTGGAGCAGATGGAGTGCATTCCTAGGTGACAAGTTGTCCTGTGGGATTGGGAAAAGCCATCAATCTGTGTGCAGGCTGAACGTGAGATTTCCCACGAGCTTCAAGGAGGCTGGTTTCACCCCTTTTTCCAATGAAACATGAGTCTTAGTCACTTCTCTTCCAGCAAATTTCCCAGTTTTCTGAGGGCATCACCTTTGCCGCATGCCAGAAGGAAACATCCTTCTTGGAAGTGGGCTCAGGCTGGGCAGCAGGGCTATTCCCAGAACTGCCTCTGGCCTCTCTTGGTAAATTCTGCTATCAGCTCCCTGCCTGGCTCCAGCTGGCCGCAGCCCAGCCAGGGATGTGGCCACAAGATGCCTTCTGCATTTTACGGCGGATCCAGCTGCCCTTGGGCTCCCTGGGCTAGCAGGTGCCAGGGTGGTGCTGGTGGCACCTCGTGAGCCCTCTGTGTGTTTCGGAGGAACCCTCTGGACAGTGCCAAGGGCCTCGTGACGTTCATGGTGCCACTGTAGGCGCTGCAGGAGGCCAGTCTTATCTCACCTTGCGCCAAGCTTGGCTCATTGTTGATTGTTCTCTTCCCAATCAGGAAGAAAGGTAAAAACAAACCCTACTTTTTCTGCAGAACTGCTCTCTGATTCTCCATTCCTGATGTGTCACTGGCCAGGTGTGACACTCCTGGGGCAGCAAGGACCCTCTGGAGGCATGTGGCCATCCGATGGATCAGAAGAGCCCTTGCAGGATGAAGCAATGGCTTTAGTGCTGAGCTCTTGTTAATTTTGCACCCAGCCTCATCCCTGTAGTCCCTCTCTCCCTGTGCCCCTCAGCCCAGCAGCTCCCAGAACCAGAGGATGGAAAACCCTGGAAACCTGGGGAGGATGCTGAGGAAGGCTCGGAGGCCCTCTGGTCTCCTGAGCTGGCAGGGCAGTCAGCTCTACCTGCCACGAGAGCTTCTACACCCACAGTTTAGCCCTAACCTGGTTTCTATTCTAAGCCCTATTTTTTTTCATGGGCCTCCTCCCTCTTTTGCTGTGCCCCACTTTGCCCTCCCGCCTGTGAGCTCCGGCTGCCACTGACCCCGATCCCAGCAGGACCTTGCTGAAGTCGGTAATAAAATGCACCAGTGAGGTGAGGTTGCTTGGGTCAGGGTGGCTCCTGCTTCCCCAGGCTGGGATTAAGGAGCAGTACGTTGGATTTACCTGCAATGGCTTATGGTGGGAGGGGAAAAGCGGGAGGAATGGGGCCAGGGAGACTTTTCTTTCGTGGGAAAACCAGTTGGAGGATTAACAGCTTTCCTGGTGTTTGTGTTTTCTTAGGGGGCTGCAAAAATGCTGTTTTTAGGGCACTGGGGATGGAAGGCAGCTTCTTTACCCAGTGCTGCTGGCAGAGCTGGGTTTGAAGCCATGTGCCAGCCAGAGCTGACCCACAACCTCCTCAGGGCTCCTCCAGATATTCCCTTGGTCGACTGGGATCCAGAGCACCACTTCTCCAAAGGTATCATTAGAAGAATCGTGTTTTTCCGAGCTAACTGGTTGTATGGGTCTGGCTGTGCTGATGAAATAGCTGCCAGGCAGCATGTGAGTTATCCCTCTGGATGGCAGGGAGCATCGGGCACTCACCTGGAAGAAGAAACAAAAACTACCCTCGGTGAGTGCCCAGTTCAGCAGGGCTCAGGTGGGCTGCCTGTGCCCACTGGGAAGGATGTAATGGACAAAGTGGACACACTGGGAGCTGGTTGGATGTGAACCTAAGCCTGGCAGGAAGATGGAGCTGAGACAGACCCTCTCCCCATCCCCTCAGCTCAACTATCATCTCTCCGCAGCAGCCGAAAGTGGGAAAATAGGTTACAGCCACGCGAGACTGGCAAGGTGGGGATGCATTCTTGGAGTCCAGCTGGATTTGGGCAGCCCTTTGGCTCCCAACCAACTTTCCAGCCTGAATGAGTGACACAGCACATCGGATTCCCAGGCTGGCCGGGCGGCTCGCTCCCTTCCAGCACTGCCTCCCGGGCACGGCCAGTTACATCATGGCCCTGGCTGCCCTCGCCTACCCTGCGGCCGGAGCAGCGTGGGATCGGGCACCTGCCCGGGGACCGTGGCACCTAATTGCTGTTTGCATCCAGGGTGGCACCAACCTGCCATGCCAGGGAAAAGCATGGACACATGCCCAGAGGAGGGCAGTGCCCATCTCAGGTGCAGGGGCTGCATGGTGCAATCTCTCTTCTTGCCAATTAAAGCTGTACTTGGTATCCTGATACCACAAAGAACAGGACCAGAGTAAAGACACAGGTAGTGGTCTGTGCCCACCTCAGCTCTGGTTTCTTAAATTGGGCAAACACAACAGCCCCAGCAGAGCCTGTTCAAAAACTGCTGGGGGATAAAGGAAGAGGCACTCGGCCTTGAGCCCTGCACTCCCTCCCAGGCTCTTTCCCTTGTGGTGTGTGAAGCCAGCAGTGGAAGCTGGCAGGGAGAACTCTCCCCCAAAAGCAGCTGAGGGTAGTGACACTCAGCCACCCTGGTGAACTGTCCTTGCTTGGTCACAGATCAGCCCAAGGTGGCAAGTGCCAGCTCACGCTTTCCTGGGGTCCACATCCTCCTTCCACACACTGAGGTCAGAAATGTCCCTCTTTCCTCGAGAGGGCAGAGAATGGAGCCTGGAGTTACACTGCCTGCACCAAGTGGTAAAAATTTTGTGTGGGCGTCTGATAGGGAGCTGCCAGCCCGGGTGCCTGCCTGCGGGGATGTATGTGGCTAGCCCCAGTGGCTCTGGCTGGGGACCAGGAGGGCACCTGGGAGCTGGGAGGGCTGGGGTTGGGTAGTGCCATGTTTACAAGGAGAAACATATTTAATTTTTGAGGACTGGAAGTGTACAGTTGTGTCCAGGAGCATCGTTCCAGTCACTGGCTGCTGACTGGCACTGGAGCCATGGCTGGTTCCCTCCTCAGCGCTGATCCTTGCCAGGACAGGACCCCACAGAACTTCAGCATTACAAAAGAGCTGCCGGGCTGGCAGAAGACTCGGCCATCCCTTGGTGGCATTGTTGGTGGCAGGCTCAGCATTTTGGCAGTGGAGAAGGATGGAGCCCACAGCATCTCCCCCATGCACCTGCGTTGGGTAACACCTGGCCAGGTGCTGACGCCAGGGACACAGGGGTGGGGGCAAGCAGTTTCGGTCGGGGCAAGAGCAGAGGCATCCAAACCAGTGATTACCTTGGCCCTGAGCTGCTAAGTGGAGGAAGTCTGTGATTAGTTGACACCTCCAGCCAGGCTTTGGAAATTAAGCTGGGCTGGAGCAGGGGTGGATGACAACTGCTTTATTCACTGCTGATATATAAAACTGAAAACACAGCCTAGGTACGGTATCAGGATATGCTGGTGGTGGATATGCAGCGAGGGGCTTTGGGGGTGCTCATGGGGAAAGGTGGGTTTTGGTGCTGAGGATTTGAGCCCTGGGCTGGGATGTCCAAGGGCTCAGGGCAGGGCTTTGTGTTGGGTTTGTTTTTTCATGTGTTTTGAATGAACCTCCCTCCACCAGCCACTGCTGCGAGTCTCATGCAGCCTTGGGAAGTTAAGAAATTACATGTGGTGGTTATGCCTGGGCTTTGGGATTCTTGTGTTTGCAGGTGGCTACTAGAAAGGGGAGAGGGGAGATGGTTGTGTTTGGATCCATGGCATAGCTGATACCAGGCATGTGTTTGACTCCATGCAGGGAAGAATCTCGCAGTCTGTCAGGCAGCCCCATGGCTCTGTCCCCACCCTGCAAGTGGGGGGATATTCGTGGTCTATCCCTGCAGCACAGCAGCACTCTGGCCTAGCCAGGACCTGGAGGACCATTGGCCCAACCCCAGAGCCAGGAGGGTTCAGGCTCTACAATGCCATGTAGCCCCTACAGCTTGCAGGAGTGAGGAGTTAGGTTGATGTCTCCATACCTGGCTGCTGCTGGCACATAAATCCCAGCTGTTCTCACCCCGGGGTGAACATCACTGAGGTTTAGCAGAGCAATTCCCCACCTACAACCCCTCCAGCACCCATCTTGGGGAGGAGGGGATGAGAAAAATGTAGCAGCAATGAAAAGGATGGTGTGAATGACACTGAGAGTGTGGCACCTCCAATCCCTTTCTGGCTGGACAACATCCTTTGTCAGGTTTTGCCATTCAGCCACTTCCATGTGGAGGTGCCGGGGCAGCGCAGGGCAGCACTGGACCAACACAGAGCCTGGATAAGACCAGGCTTCTGTCCACAATGCCTCCCCCGCAGCCAGTGCATGACCCAGGGCTCTGCCCGCCCCGTCTCGCCGTCGTCCGGTGTGTGCCATGCAAACAGATCGGCCAGATTAGCCAGCACCGGGATCCAGCTTCTTCCCGGAGCTGCTGAGCATGAGCGGGAAGTTTTCTGTGGCCCGAAGTGGCCATTTGGGCCCTGCAAACAGTGAGACATCCCAGGAAGGGTATTTATTTAAGGTTAAAAGCATGACCTTGCCAAGTCCCGCAGATGTGGGAGGACGTGGACTGAAAAACCTTGATAGGTCCGGCATCTCACCCCCCCTGCCAGCACCACTGGAGCTCTCAGAGAGGCTGGGCTGCACCCAAGGCCTTGATCCCTAAGAGGGGACTTTGCAACCCATGGGATGGGGCTCAGTAGCTATGTCCCCCCAGCATCCAAGGTTTTGGTCCCTGGAAGGTGACTTTGCATCCTATGGGTGAGGGCTTGGTGGCTGTGCCAGCTCTGGCGTCCACTGAGAGCTTGTTGCCCTGACACACAGGTCAGGCTGGGTGTCATGTTTTGGAAGCCCAGCAGCTCAGGGCTGAGCATCCCTTGGGAGCCTGCCAGCTCAATTTCCTGCACTTTTGGCCAAACGACAGTCCGAGCAGCGGCTGCATGGAGCTGTGACTCCCTCTGGTGCCTGCCCCGTGGCTCCCGAGCTCGTCCTTCTCTCTTTCCTCATTCCACAGCCCCAGGGAGGGAGGGTTTGGGGTGCCCCAGCTGGCCTTGGGGCAGCCCCGGGGTGGATGGGTAAGTGGAGACCGGAGCTCATCTCCCACCTCGGCAGCAGCCGCGGGAGCTGCTCGGCTGTGGAACTCGGGATATGCCGAACACCCGTGTGCCAGGGCCCGAATTTGGGGGGAGGGAGCTGTTTTCGGGGTGATGGAGGCAGAGCTTTGCCTGCAGATGGAGCTCCTCGCTCGGCCGCTGGGCTCAGGGAAAGGGGAGGAGTGAAGTGATGAATCCGGAGAATTTCTCCTTCTTGAGGACCCCGCAGCCCTGCCAGACCCCAAAAGACAAAGAGAAGCGGTGCTTAAGGTCTCCCTGCTGGGCAGAGGATGGTGGTAATTCATCCCTCATTAAATTAATTACCCAAAAGCGCTTGGTCTGAAAGAGGTGGGGGGAAGTGCCGCCCAAAACCAGGTGTTATAAAAGTGAATCTCTGCAGACTCAGCCATGTCAGGGGAAGGGGAGGTGGTGGTTTTGGGAGTGTCTGGCTGAGGCAACCAGGGGGCCTGCTGGTGTCCCACTGCCAGCCCTTGCAGCCCGAGCCTTCCTCCCCAGGGAGGAGGAGGAGGAGGAGGAGGGTGTCCAAGACGGGCGGCTGTAGGGAGGGAGAGGCTTCTGAGGGAGCTCTACCTCCTCACCACAGCCCTGCGGTGCAAATACTGCAGCTTTTCCAAACTCCTGATTTGGGCTGGAAACTGCACTTCTGGGGCTGCAGCAGGTGCTGTCCCACGGGCTGGGGGGACCCTGGGAGGGCTCAGCAAGGAAGAACTTGCAGCTGCTGGGTCCTGATGGTCTGATATATGTGTCCTTGTGCCAAGCTAAAATGACCGGTTTTCCCCTCTTTTGGGAGCAGGGACATGGGAGGAGCTTGCTGGGAGCCAGATTTGGCCTTTCTATGGGCTCAGTTCTAGGGGCAGAGGGGGTCAGATGAGGACAGTGGCGGGGTTCTGATTCCCGTGGCTCTCTCGGGCTGGCAGATGCCTGGGGAGGCAGTGAGGGCTCTCTGTGGGACCCTTGTGCTGCCCAGGACAAGGGACAGCCACAGGATCAGCAGCTGCTGGCCAGAGCTCACTGCTCCAGGGATTACACTGATCCCCTCCAGCTGCCCTGCTGTGTGCTGAAGGATTTTTGAGTCTTACACATGTTTTCCTTGCTAAATTAGAGGTCTTTGTGTCCACGGTGCAAGGGCCAGGTCAGCATTTGCTTTGATCCCTAAGATCTCAGCTGGCTCAGGGGAATTGTGTGACTTGGCCTGTGTGTTGTGGGAAATCAGATGTAAATTGGGGTTTAAAAGTTTCCTTTGGAAATGGAGCTCTGCAAGGCAGCAGATTTAAGGCTACAATCCTGAACCTGCTGACTGTCCTGAGGGACAGAGGTCCTGCAGGACTCTTCTTACAGTTTCTGGTCTGTTGTCAGCATTGTGACTCCCACCTTGGCTGTACCTTGAAGGAAGAAATTTTTCCAGGTTCAGCACTTTTCCTCAGAAGCCAAAACTCAGCCTCCTCCCCTGTGGTTTTGTATCATTTGTTCTCTTCTCCCAGGTGGTCTCTGGTCCTGGTGGCAGCACAGAACTGAGCGGTGCCATGTGCCTGCCTCTCCCTGTGCCAGCTGCAGCGGCATCCCCGTGGATTGTGTTGGTCTTGGATGTGTGGCTGATCCCCACCCCCTCCTCCTCCTCAGCTGCCACCACATAACCAGTTCTGCCCTGCTGTGCAGTGGCAGTTCCAGCACCCCTCACCCTCCAAACAGCACCCCCGGAGCAGGGCTGTCACCCTTCTGCCGCTGTCCCCTAGGGTGACACCCGAGGTGTGGCAGTGAAGGTTTGTATCTCTCAGGAGCAGCCTCAGCAGCCCCACCCGATGCTCCTTTGGGTCTGACACCCACCTCCCCTGGCCTGGCAGCACCCATGGGTGCTCTCCCAGCGTGGGCAGGTGACAAAAGCCATTCTGCTCATCAGAATGAATTGCTGGCTGAGCTTTACACACCACTGTGATTCCTCAGTGCCCCTGGCTCTAGAAATGGTCTTTCCTAAATGAAACCTCAGCAGGTCTCTGATGCACTCTCAGCTCTGCCCCTTTTGCAGCAGATGAAATTTTGTTTTTAAATTGTTAGTAATTTTTTTCCAGAGGATGATGGCAATTCCCTGGGGCTTGGTGTAGCTTGGGTGTGAGGTTTGCTTCCCTGCAAATCATGGCAGTGGTGTGATGTTACTGGAGGTGCTAAGCCCATCCCAGTTTCGGGCTGGGATACCCTAGTGATGGGTGTAGCAAATCAGCCTTGTTTGTTGCAAATCCATAGGGATTTGATGGATGTCAATGTTCATTAAGGTTTTGGTGGATCAGTTGAGCTGATTTGCAGTTTTGCAAGGAGGAATAACAAAGCAAGAAGAAATCCACTGCCACAGCAAGGAACAATGTGATTTTAGCTTTCCTTCATAAATAGGGCTCTGGAGGTCCTGGTCTGTGCAGGGACATCCCCAAAGCTTTTGGATGCCTGTGGCTGGGTGATGAGTCGGGAGGCAGTGATGGAAAATAGAGGAAATTCATACAGAAACAGGTCAGAAGAGAAGAGAGACCCTGCGGGGGTCAGAGCTGGGTGCCAGAGCTGCTAGGGACAGATTTGGGGTGGCCTGGTCCCTGTGCCCCCGCGGCAGAGCGGAGGATGCTGGGCGGCTCCGCGGCAGCAGCAGTTTGGGCAGGCGGGCACAGGCAGCCCCTCCTTCCCGCAGCCTGCTCCTTGCTGTGGAAAAGGCCGATTTTCTCCCCAAAACGGCTCCCTCGTGGGACAGGCAACGTTTGCTCCCTCTCCCTGGAAGAAGCGAAACCCTATCCCTGTCCTCAGTGCTCCGCTTGGGTTTCTCAGGGCTATTCCTGGCGCTTGGCTCCTTCGCTTCCAGCATTTCCACTGCCCCTCTCCATCTTTTTCCCACTCCTTCCCTCCTCTGCTGCCGTCGCCTCCCTGTGCCCTCGCCGAGCGTCCTCCCCACGGCCCCGCTGCCACGGCTGCTCCCCGAAATGGGCCACGAAGGCGGATTATTGCCATCGCTAATCTGCATTCGCCCTCCCCCAGTCCTCCCCTGCTCCTCCCTTCTCCAAATCGCAGCTGCACTGGGGCGCGGAGCCGCACGGGCTGCCCGGCCACCCGGGGATGGCCAGCGCCGGGGGCCCCACCGAGCCGGGGCTGGCGTGAGTAGGGGGCTCTGGTGGCCGGGGTGTCCGTGTGGTGGGAGGATGGGTGGCTCTCCGGCCGTCTCCGCTGACTGCGTCTTCCTTGGACTGTTTATTTTTTTCCATCCCTGCCCTTCCCGTGTCCTTCGGCGGCAGCAGGAGCCGGGAAGCCCGTCCGCGGTGGGTCGGGGTGCTGGGGTTGATCCTCTGGGGGTGACACCCTGCGTGCCCTCTGCTCAGCAGGGAGATGCCGCTGGAGGATGGGGACACGGCGAGGCCAAGGGGACGGCAGGTCAACGGTGAGGTCAGCGGTGCCCCCCGGCTCAGGGGGGTGGGGGACCCCTCGCTCCGGGGCACGACAACACCTGGTGGCAGCAGGACAGAGGTGATGGCAGAGGGCTGGGAGCCGGGGCCAGCACTGGGTGACGGGAACATGACCCCCGGGGGAGCCCCGCAGCGAGCAGGGCAGCACGAGGAAGCCCTGATGACCGAGCTTTCAGAGCTGGTGCAGAAGGTGGTGAAGAGCAGCAGCTGGTGGGAACGGCACGGCGTGGACATCAGCATCCTTGCCTGCAGCTTCCTCCTGCTCCCGGCAGGTAACCTGGCTCAGCCCCCCCAAACCACGGCCAGGGGTGTCCCCAGGGGTCCCACTGCCTCCTCGTGACTGCTTTGTGCTGGGAGCCTGTTGGCACAAATTGTGGTTGTAACAAAGCCACAATAACTCCTTCACCCCAGGACCTGGTGCACTCTGAACCCAGAGTGGGTGACGATGACAGCTGGGATACAACCTGGGCTGAGGGTATGGTGCCCAGGCAGATGTACACAGGACAGGACAGGGGGTGATGTGTCCCACCATGGGACAGGGAAACCATGGTGGTTTTGGTGGCAATGGCCCTGGCTGTGATGGGTGCAGGGGAAAACGGTTGAGCGTGGGTCTCTGGTGGCATGGCTGGAAAGCTGGGACCTTCCCTTGCTTTTGAACTCCTGGGGATGCTGAAATCCTGGCAGAGTCATGACACCGGGGGGATCCCACATCCCAGAGCTGTGGGGTGGGATCAGGCACCTTCAGCACCCATTGCCATCGAGGCTGGAAGTGGCCAAACCTTCAGCAGAAGGGTGAGTGTGGCTGGTCCAGTCATGAGGGTGATGAGGAAGCAAACTCTGACTTGTGTGGTTTAAATACCTGTAACTGCGGCTGAAGAACAGGTTTAGGGCCGTGGCTGGCGTGTTTGTGTGTAGCAACACCTCCAGCCTGGCTCAGAGGGCTGCAGGACGTGCATGGCCAAGCTCCTGCCCAGCTGGTTTCTCCATAGGATTCTTGTGCCTGCGGTCAGCCCAGGCCATCCCTTTCCTGGTGGGTGTCCTCACCCTCGGCGTGGTGCACCACACCCTGACCGTCAAGGGCAGCCACCTGGCCAGCCACAATGCCTTGACCGAGTCCAAGTCCTGGGGCAAAGTGTGGGCTATCTTCTTCATTGAGGTGAGTGGGGCAGCCCCCAAAAACACCCCATCGGCACCTTGCCATGGTGGGGAATGGAATGGTGAGAATGGTTTCTAGTGCTTAACTCTTAGAAGTCCATTTCCAGACTGGTTTGGGGTGTGTGGGGTGCAGAGCATCTCCCCATGGTGGTTTGTTATGGTTCCAGAGCATCTCCCTGGGTTCCTCCCACACAAGCCCAAGCCAGGCAGTGCCCAACCCTGGCACCACGACTTCTCTCTCTTCCCTCCCAGCTCTGCTCAGCTTTCACAGTCGAGCAGGCCACCTACAACCATGTGAAGATCCACCACGGCTACACCAACGTCATCGGCCTGGGGGACTCCAGCACCTGGAAACTTCCTTTTCTGAACCGCTACATCTACATGTTCATCGCGCCTCTCGCAGTGCCCATCCTAACCCCTCTGGTTGCACTTGGTACGTGTCCCAGGCACCTTGGGACCGGGTGCTGAGTGCAGGGAGCTTGTGACTGCCCAGGTCTCACCTCACCCAAGGGTCCTGCTTTGTTTGGAGGCATCACATCAACTACCCCAGCCCCTGGTGGGACACTGGGCTGCAGGAAAGGCAGGAGATGCTGCACTTGCCCTGGGGACCACATCTGCTGCATCTACTTTCTGCTGATGCTGAGAAAACCCTTCACCTTTTCATGTGCTGGATATTGAAATCTCTGGCAAAAGCCATCATGAGACTGAAGCACCCCAAGTTCATTCTCCTTTAACTCAGATCTGTGGCCATAATGGGTGTCACACATGGGTCTCAGGTTGATCAGAGCATCGCACGGGGTGTTTGATGGCCGTGTATGGGGTGGAGGTGTGGGGGGTGGGGGCCAGACACAAAGAGCTTGGGCAGGAAAGGTGGTGGCTCCAGGGAAATAATGGTGCCAGAAAACAATCAGGGAGAAGAGCATAGAAATCAGTAAGAGGCTGGGGAAGCAAAGCCCTCCAGGCTGCATGACCCAGCTCTGGGCAGTGCTAAAGGCACCGACAATGACTTGGCAAATTGTAAGAAATGAAGATGCATCTCTGAGTCCCCTGAGTGATGATGCACAGCTGGATCTGCTGCTTAGGGGAGGCTCTCAGACCTGAACCCCAGCAGTTCTATAGGGTTTGGGCCAACCTGGAGGATGGGGAAAGTGAGTTCACGGGCTGGGCTGGGCTGTGGGGCTATTGGCACACTGGGCAGCCTGCCTGCTGGAGCAGCAGTAGTGGTAGGGAAACATCAACACCTCTCCTGTGTGCTGCCTCCTCTTCCTTGTGCAGATTTATTGAGGAACGTGGAGTGGAAAGCAGCTCTCCGGACCCTCTGCTGCATGCTTCTGGGGTTTTACTGCCATTACTGGCTCCTGCTCCACGTCTCGGGCTTCCAGTCACCGTGGTCCGCCCTGCTCTGCATGCTGCTCACCCGCTCCCTCCTGGCCCATCCCTACATCCACGTCAACATATTCCAGGTAGAGACCTGAAGCTTCAAGGTATCCCAACAGTGCTGGGTGACAAAGCCCTGATGCTGCTGGCAGGAGCTTGTGTCACCCTAAGCCGAGTGGGTTCAGTTGTCACCTCCCTTGCGCTGCTCTTGTCACTGGGAGGATCAGGCTGGTGGTGCTGGGTGGAAAGTGGTGGCCCTTGGAAAATGTCAGGGCAGATGAGTGCAAAGGGCGTGAGGATGATGTCCTCTGCAGTGGCTGGCAGGACTGGGAAGGCTGATGTGGATTTCAGGTGGTGTTACAGGCCCTGGGATGGGGAGAGGCTGGTGGCTCTAAGTGTGGATGTGTTGGGGGAACAGAGCCTGGGAGCTCCTTGATGGCTCCATGGACAGACAAACACAAGATGGAGTAACTTTAGGGACAAACCCAGCTCTGGGGCTTGCAGAGAGACCCCAAAATGTGGCTCTTCATGCCCACACACAGGCAGAGCTGCCATTGGCTCTGCTGGGAAGAGACTGGGGAGGTGAGGGTGCCACAGGGAGCCCACCCTGCCTCTCCCGCAGCACATCGGCCTCCCCATGTTCGCGGCCGACCGCAAACCCAAGCGGATCCACCTCATGAGCCTGGGTGTCCTCAACCTGCCCCGCAACGCCCTCCTCGACTGGTCCTTCGGCCACTCGCTCATCAGCTGCCACGTGGAGCATCACCTCTTCCCCAGCCTCTCTGACAACATGTGCCTGAAGGTGAGACAACCCCATGGGGTGGCTGAGAGTGCTGGGAGGTGACACGGGGACAAGACATCCATCTCCCAACCACCTCCCGTCCCCACTGCCAGACCTGTCTGTGCTGCTCCTTCCTGTGTTGGAAACCACTCGCTGCTTTGCAACAGCCCCTAACCCACCTCCTGCTATCCCATTCCTGTTTCTCCTGGGTTTCTGCTCCCTGCCCCTTCTCCTGGTCCCAATTCCAGCCTGCAGCAGCCTTCCAGCAGTCCAGGATCCTCCCAGTTATTCCACTGGGAAAGTATCCCCAGCATTGCACAGTTTTTGGTTTGGACAACATCCAGACAACCCTCCTATCACTTTGCTCGTGCTCTTACTTGCTGCCTGAGGTGCGGGGTGTATTCAAAACGTGGGCTCTGAGCACTGCCCCGGCCGGAGGGGATCCCAAGGCAGGTCCATACACTCTCCTGCAGCACAGGATTGCCACTTGCTTAATGCCATGCCCTTGTTTTCAGTGCCCTTTGCTCAAGCTCATGGGGCTGGCAGGACCAACCTCCCCCAAAGAGGTGTTGCAGGGAAGGGGGTAATTAAGTCTGTGGCAACCTCCCAGTCCCATCACCGAGCTGGCTGTGCGGGCACGTGGGGATAACAATGGGTGTGAACGATGAGCATTCATGCCTGGGTCTCATTAGCAGCCTCATTAGGGCATCTCTCCTAATTCGGAGCCCTACAAAGTCGTTTTGCCAGGGTGAACTCCCTGTGCTGCTGCAATTGGAAACCACCTTCCTCTTAATATTCACAGCAAAGATATTACAGCTGGTGCTGCCTGCCCCAGCCCAGCTTTGGGCATGTGGGATGGGTTTTCTGGGCACATTTCAGGCACCGTGTACAAACACCAGGGCATCCTGCACAGAGGTGATGCTGCCTTTGCCTTTGCAGATCAAACCCATCGTCTCCCAGTACCTGAAGCAGAAGAAGCTGCCCTACAACGAGGACACCTACAGCTCCCGGCTCCGGCTCTTTCTCCAGAGATATGAGGAGCTGATGGTCCACGCTCCCCCCATAACGGAGCTGGTGGGCATCCAGTGAGGACCACGGCGGCCGCAGCACTCGGGGGACATGAGGACCACTGGGACATGCGGCAGGGATGGTTTTAGTAGGACCAACACCTCCATGAAGCCATGGCATAGGAAACATCCCTCCCTGAAGTCTTGCTTTTGGCTAGAAAATGGTGCACGAAGCCACTGCAGGGGGAGAGCCAGGTGGTGCAACACCAGGGATGGAAAAATCGGGGTCCCCCCACAGTTATTCCCAGCCAGGGCTTAGTTTTATCCACTCTGCTTTCAGACTCGGGGAGAGGAAACCCCCCCCCATCTGCAGGGGATGTGGCACCACGTCCAGGACATCCAGAACTGAGAAGCACCAGGATCTGTAGGATGGAGCTGCAGCTGTGTGGTTGGGGTCTCAGGGAAGGGGTGGATGGTGGGTAGGGGGTTGTGTCACTGCTGCTTGTGCTTTGCCTGACTTTGGGATAAATCAGTCCCTTCTAGGAACAAAGATTTGGCAAATTCAGCCTTAACACTTCGGGGTGGATTTCCTTTATCATTGGGTTTTGTTGCTGGAGGAATTCTTACTGGTATCCTGTGGTGCCCAGGGTAGGACTGGGGGAAAGACCCTCACCCCATGGGGGGTGTCTGTATGGGGGTGCCAGGGGTGACCCCAGACCTGGTCATTGCTGTGGCAATGGTTTATCAGGGCACTCATCTGCCAGAGGCAGGCAGGTGTCCAGGGCTTGGGAGACTTTCCCTGTTTAGAGAGGGTGAACTTTGTCCCCTGTGCTGCTGCCAGGGGCTGGGATGCTCACGTGGCCAGTTCCAACCCCCTCTGGGAAGTTATGTCTGGCTTTACCAGGGTGCTCTGCTGTCCCAGACCTGCAAGACCGATGACAAAGTCCACCCCAGTGTCGTGGTGGGGAGCTGGCAGCAGAAAGGGCAGCTGGCCAAACTGGGACCAGTGTGCCTTTGCTCTGAGCCTGGGGTTTTGCTCCCTGATCTGAGCTGTCCTCCCATCAGGGCTGGACCCCCGCAGTCCCACAATGTGGATTTATAAGGCTGCACAGGTAAATGTGTCCCAAGGCACAGGGATGCTCTGCCCTGGTCCTGGCCCAGGGCAGGGTGACTGTTGCAGCAGGCAGTCCATGGTGCTTTACCCCGCTTCTACTCCACCAAGTCCAGGAACATCTTCAGATGCACTGGAGAAGCATCCCTGTGATGTGAGGCTGGAGCTGGGATGGCCATGGCATCCCTGTGTAGATGATCCAGACTCAGGACAAGGAAAAGTGGCCCTGGATCCATGCAGCATGATGCCTTTGGCATCAGAAATGTTGAATTATTGATTTATCCTGGGCTGGGGCCCAGGGGATGCTGATGCACTGATCTGGTGGCATTGCCACCTCTATCCAGGCCCATGTGGGTCATCGATCCAGGACATTATGAAACATCCAAAGGGCAAATTCCCGTCCTTTGAGCATGGGTCAGGCTGGGTCTTTAGGTAGGGGAGCAGCTGGAGGGGTTTGGCCAGACTAAATGGCCTGAATGCTCCTGTGGGTCAAAGACCTTCCCCAGAACTGCCTCCCTGATTCATCTCTCAGTTGATATCAGAGATAAATTAAGATAAATGTGACAAATCATCAGCATTCCCAGCTCCAGTGAGGGGGTGAGGGCCATTAGAGGTGCTTTTGGTTCAGGCAGGGTAATCTCAACCTCACGTGTTCCCATTTGTGGGCACAATATGCTCTTTTGCCCTCTCCTGCTGCAAAGAGATCAGCCCCAAAATGTTCCCAAGCACTGGTTGGAGCAACAGCCCTTTTCCCAGCTGGATTTTATGGATGTTGTTTAACGCAGTGCCATCTAAAGGCAAGCGTTTGCAGGTCCCTCAGGCAGCAGGAGATGGCCTGTGATTTGGGAAAGAGCTGGATTATTCCCTGCCAGAACTGGTGGATACAGAAGTTAATGGGGGAAGGAGAGAATTCTGGGGAAAAGGAGGATTCTGACTCCTGTGCTTGGAACCCCCCAAATTTAAGCTTTTGTGGATGACCTCTATGGTAATAGTTGGAGCCTTCAGCCTTGCCTCTCTGGGCAGGAGGTTGATGATCACTGTGCTGACCTGAGGATGAGGGTTTGGAGCCGTCGGAATTCCTGGTCCTTGCCACAACCCCCCTGAAGGAGCGGGTGCAGAAGGAGGCACAGAGCCAGCTGCCGTTCTCAGCGTGCCTTTGCAGAAAGCCATCAACTCATTTCCAAGACCAGGAGAAAGTGTGTGGGTTTTATGACCCATATTACAACCAGCTCTGGGCTGTAAACTCCTCATGGTCTTAATTGCATTTAAAAAGGCTCGTCAAGCACTCGCCTGCGTGCTCTGGCATCTGGCCAACTTTTAAACATCTGCTGGGCCCGCTGAGATGATTTTTCTGGCTCGTCTGTTGTGCAGGGGCTGAACCAAGATGGGATGTGGTGCTCCTGCATGGGAGGTGTGAGCACCAGCATTTGAAATGAGCTGAGTGATGGGGATTAAGGAGGAAATAAAGCAGAGACCATGGGGGCGCTGGGCCAGGAGCTCTGTCAGCATAATTTATCCACTTTCTCTGGCGTTATGTTTTACCCTTTATCGAAGGATGCTATGGGTTTCTCCTGGCAAGAGCAGGGTGGCTGTGCAGCGCATGATTAAAATCAGTCTGAGCTTCGATTTCCCCCGGTAGACCTCGGCAGCTGGTCGCTTTTTGGGCGATAAAGGGGCTCAGGCAATTAGCAGCATCAGCGATGATGATGCTGCGAGAGCGCACCGGGTACCGCGGACGTCTCACCATAGAGAGCGGCGGTGCGAGCGGCCGCCACACGACTGTTCCTTCCCCCCTCTCTATGGTATCGCCTCGTTTCCGGTCAGTCGCGGAGGAAACGGCGA
>VWZW01001644.1:633657-663681 GCA_013397115.1 Edolisoma coerulescens
GTTTCGGCCTCCCCGGCTGCGGTACCTAAAGCCGGCCCCGCTCTGCTCCCGCGGCGATGGCCGGCGCGAGGGGACGAGCCCCGCTGGGTGGGTGCCGGGCTGCAGGGAGGGGCTGTGCCGCCCCTGGCAGCGCCTGCTCGGGTGCCTTCACGCCCTGCCTGTCGTTCTCCCCTGCAGGTCTGCGGCGGTGGCTGTCCTCGCCTGCCGCGGCGCCTCGGGTCTGCGTGGTGGGCAGCGGCCCCGCCGGCTTCTACACGGCTCAGCACATCCTCAAGGTACCGGGCTGGGGTCTGGCCGCGGGGGAGGGCGGGCACCTGCCCACGGAGGGAGGCATCGCTGTGCTGCCTGGCTCTCAGCAGGTTGTGGGGTGGTTTAGTGGGCTCCTGGCCCTGCTCCAGCCGGGTCTGTGTTGTTGTGGGGCTGCTTGGGGCAGCCCAGACCCCACAAGGTCCTCCTGGGCCTCTTTGGGATAGGTACCGCTGCTTTCATCCCTGCCCTGCGCCTGGGCCGTCCATTCAGGACTTGGTTGCTGCGCGTTCATCCCAAGTGATTTTTCTAGAATCAAATAATCAGCAGGAATCTGCCTCAGAGCTGTTGTCGCCCAGCAGGAATGACATTAACTGTGTGTTAAAAATGGATGTGTAGGACCTGCTCTCCTCGCTCCTCCTTCCCCAGCAGAATTAAGACACATGGGTGATGCTTTACCTTGTGTCTGCAAACTTCAGTGCTCTGGGCAGTCAGCTCTGTTGGGAAATGGGACCTGAACGCAGAACTGAGCTGCTGGCACCCTCCAGAGATACAGCAGCTTAACCCCGTCATTAAACCATGCTGTGTTGTCTCTGGAATGTGTTGGAAAATAGCTGTTACTAAGCCTCAGGGACGAATTTCAGGGCTGCTTAATCTTGGGAAGAGGCTGACTCAAAATACAAGATAACAAAAGCCTTGCAGCCAAACATCTGTCTAAAGCTCTGACCCTGAGGTGACTCAGCTCAGGGCATGGGTATCTCTGCTGGGGACTGGGAGGTGTCTGGCAGGTCCCCCAGCACCCAGGGGGCTGCACTGGCTGCTTCCCAGCCGGCATGGGGGCTCTCTGATCAGCCCCCCGGGTACTGGATACCCTCCAGGTTAGTGTGGAAAAGGAGCTCAGGACTGGCTAGGGAGATGAAGCCCCACAGGGTGCACTTGATGGTGGTTGGGGGTCACCCTATGCTACACCTTGTGGTTTGAGCTGGCAGTAACAGGTACAGCATCATCATGCTCATGGAAAAGTCTGGAAGAGGCTGTGTCTGGCTTGCTGCAGCCCACCCTCCTGCCCCATATTTCCCCCAGCAACAGATGAGTGTTGCTAGGCTCCTGTCACCTTTCTGTCCTCGTCCCCTGACTGTGACTTTCTTCTCCCACAGCACCATGGCGGGGCCCTGGTGGACATCTACGAGAAGCTGCCCGTTCCCTTCGGGCTCGTCCGTTTTGGGGTGGCCCCAGACCACCCCGAGGTGAAGGTTGGTGCTGGCTCCCTGCCCTTGCCTGTGTGGTTGAATGTGGTAACAGTGGTGGGTGCAGCTGAGGTGGTCACTGTCCTTCCTGGTGCCTCAGGCTCTCTGTGACATGGAGCTGTCACACCAGAGAGGTCCAGATCTCCTCCTTGTCCATGCTACAGCCACGGACGGGTGACATGGGACACCTGACATTAAGGCTCTAGACAGCAGGTCAGAACCAGGGGCTTGTGATGGGAAGTGCTGCTCCTGATGCTGGTCAGCCTGGCCTAGAGCAAGGCCAAGGAGCATGGACGGGTTTCTTTGTCCCTGGGCACTTTGTACCAGCAAGATCTCACCTGCTCGTTGCTGCTGCCGTTTGCCCCTCCGTCAGTACCCATTCTGGGAACACACAGATCTCCTCGTGGGGGCCGTGGAGTTGGGCTGTAGGTGCTCTCCTGGGCAAGGAAAAGCTAAGCCAAGGATTTCCCAACCATTTTCCTTTGCCTGGCAGTGAGTTGTACCCAGGGGTATCAGCTGTATCTGAGCTGGAGTGGGGGTGGTTGGAAGGAGATCCAGACGCAGGAGATTCAGACACAGCAATATCTTGCAGTGGTTTACTCTAATCATAAGACCAAAATGCCTGGAGCCCTTTGTGCTGAGAGAGGGGGAATGGAAATACTGCAGACACTGCCTCACCTGCTATGGTGGTATCTGTCCTGTCCCCAGGCTGAGTCCATCTGGAGCTGCAGGGGTGGGAGTGGTGGTTTTGCTGTGTAGCCCTGACCACTCAGAAAAAGGTCTGGATGCCATCCTGCATCTCTCGGGGAAGTGGCTTTCAGGAAGGGTTGAGATGAGATGCTGGCAGAGGGGGTCAGGTGGGCTGCAAACCTCACTTTTGGGAAGTTTTCCTCTGCAGTGGGGTTTATTCTGAGGGGCTGAATTTACTGGAAAGGTCCTGTCCTCCCCAGGTGGGTGCAAAATACGGATTTTCCTTTTACAAAGGGTGGTGGAGAGAGTGCCGAGTCACAGCAGTGCTTATCTCCCTGTGAGTTATCTCTGGCTGTTGGTAGATAAGAGTCTCAGAATAACTTGACTGGGATGAGGCGGTGAAGCATCTCAAGGCTGGAGGGGACGGGGACAGGGATCTCCTGTCAGCAGCAGCCCTTGGCCCTGGCTGTGGGACATAACTGTGTCTGTGATCTCTGCAGAACGTGATCAACACCTTCACGCAGACGGCGCGCTCGGAGCGCTGCGCCTACTACGGGAATGTCACCGTGGGGAGGGACGTGACGGTGCCGGAGCTGCGGCAGGCGTACCACGCCGTGGTGCTGGTGGGTACCCACCACCTTGGTGCCCCAAGGGTCCTGGGAAAGGTCTGCAGGGTTATTCCCCGCTGGGATCTTGGGAAGAGTGTTTGGGTGAGGTGTTTCTGGGTGCCTTGTTACCATGGGAAACTCTTCCCAGCCTCGGGACAGCTCAGATGCTCCAAGGCTTGTCTAAAGCCCTTGCAGGGAGTGTGTGCTGGAGCTTGGCATCAAGTGCAGGTCTCTGAAACCTCTCCTGTGCTGGCCAGTGCTTATTTCGGCCTGCCATGGATTTGTCCTTGCTGCTCAGTCCTCAGCTTGTCATGCTCTGCCTTGGACCAAGGATGTCAAATTTGGCTCTGGAGCCCAGGATGATGTGGATGAAGCCCCTGTGCTTGGGCTGTGTTTAGCCTTTCCATTGAGTATCCCAGCCCTTGGGATGGGATATCACAGCCATGCAGTGACCCTGGCAGCAGCTGGAAGGGGAGATTTGTGTTTTGGTGTCAAACCCTGCGCATGGTGACATCTCTGTGTCTGCTCCCTCCTCAGAGTTATGGTGCTGAAGACAACCGGGTCCTGGGGATCCCAGGGGAGAACCTCCCCGGCGTTTACTCAGCCCGAGCCTTCGTGGGCTGGTACAATGGGCTGCCTGAGAACCGGGACGTGAGTACAGCCCTGTGCTTCCCTGCCCTTCCTCCCGTCCTTCTTCCCATCCCAACGCAGGCATTCAGCTCCAGATTAGGTCCTGAAAGGCCTGCAATTGGAAAAGATTAGCAGGAGCCATGTTAAATCCTTCTTAGATGGTAGAAATGTGAACAATTTGCACATCAGTGAGAGCAGATTAGCTGGCTCTGCACGTTGGCAGCACATTTTGGCAGGGCCAGATGGGAACCTCTAGGGGTGATGCTCTGCTTCCTGAGGAGCTTTTTGGCCAAAACAGCTCCTGCTCCCAAGGAGAGCAGGAAGGATGGGAAGAGGGATCATCTGGGCTCCCTGGAGCGGCTGTGTTGCTCTCCTTGGGGAGGAGGCTGGTGTGGAGTTTCCCCGTCTGCATCACCTCTTTTTGAGGCAAAGCAGGGTGGAAGGGAATTTGGGTGGTAGGAGCGGGTCTAAAGGGCTGGGCATCATGGAGGCTGTGTGGATTCAGTCACAGCTGGGTCTCTCCCCACAGCTAAAGCCTGACCTGAGCTGTGAGACGGCACTGATTCTGGGTCATGGCAACGTGGCACTGGACATTGCCCGGATCCTCCTGTCCCCACTGCAGCTCCTCAGGGTGAGTGATGGGTGCTCTGCACTGTGAGGGCAGCCCAGGCCCCAAATTCCCTCCCTGCAGGGTGGCTGCTGGCTCCCACCCATCTCAGCCAAAACCTCAGACTCCTCTGTCTTTGGGATCTTTCTCCAGGGAAGGCTGCTGCCTCTCAGGTGCACCCATGGATTCACAGTCTGTAGGGAGTGATCCAAGGCTGTGGCCATGCCTTGGGTGATGCTGCAGAGCCCTCTGGATTGCTCTGCTGGCATCTAAAAGTTGGAAATCGAGCGTCATGCCTTGCTTTCCTGTGAGAGGCAAAAGAGGAGCCACTTTCCCTCTTCTGCCACCAAACCAGAAACTTCTGTTGGGGTTTGTTTTTTTCTGCTGGAGCTGAGGGCAGCAGCCTGGTTTCAGCTGGTGGCACTGGGCAGACTGGGGGACCTCATCCCTACAGACAGCTGGGAGCTGGTGGGCACCAGCTGCTCCATACAGCTGCTGCCCCAGATGTTGGCAGCAAAGGCTTTCCCTCTGGGAGAAACGCCACGAGGTTTGTTACAGCTGTGCAACAACTTCCTGTATTAATATCTAAATTAAATTTAAAAAACCCCAAACTTGGAGGCGCTGCCAACCAGTGACTAAAGGCAGCTGGGAGCTGTGCTGCAAAAGACATGGCACTGGAATGAGTGCCAGGGTGGGCAGGAATGGTGTCCCTCCCATCGTATTTCCTCTGGAAAAGATCTTGCAGTCTAGATAAACACACATGGTTGAAACAGCACAGGATTTCTGTGAGGTGTCAATGCCAGGCTGAGGCCTGGCCGTGCTCGTGCTTGTGCTGGAGCTGCCTGGGGCAGGGAGGTGGTGATTTGAGCTGTGGTTTGCAGTGGGTTTCATCCAGAGCCTGTATATCCTGAGCTGGGAAGTCACCCAACAGCATCTGCAGGCACCTCGGAATGGAGCTCACTGGAAGGCTTTGCTCTGTTAGCCCCAAGGTGAACCTGCTGGGCAGATCCCCTGAGGCGGTCACGGGGTGCTGGCTCCTTCCCTCTGGTGCATTATGGCCTCGGAAAGAACATTCAGTGATGAGGGACCAGCTGTGCAAATAGCTCTGTGCAAAGGGAGATGACTTGTTTCCCGCCCTCGCTGGGGCTCTCTGCATGCACAGCCAGCTTTTCTGCTGATTTTTCACCTTCAGAGGCTGTGCCTTCTCCCAGCTCCCTCCAGATCTGCCCTCGTCCTACTCTGCCATCTCTGTTTTGCAGAAGACAGACATCACTGACAGCTCCTTGGCAGCTCTTGCCTGCAGCAAGGTGAAGCGTGTCTGGCTGGTTGGGAGGAGGGGACCTCTCCAAGTCGCTTTTACCATCAAGGTGAGGGTGGAGGTGCTGCTGTTTCCCAGAGCTGAGCCCCAAACTGCCCGTCCCTGGTGGGGAGAGGTGATTTGGGAGTGAGTGTGGATCCCAGGCATCTTCCTTCCTGCACCCATTTCCTGGCTCCTAGCCTGGACTGCTGAGGAGGGGGGGATGTCCTCTCTCTGCTGGAGGTAACATTTTCCTGCCCACAATTCCCAGGAGCTGCGGGAGATGATAAACCTGCCTGGTGCCAGAGCTGTCCTGGACCCTGCTGACTTCACAGGCCTTGAAAATGCTGTTAAAGGTGAGGGAAGTGTGCAATGCTCCTCCAGACAGGGACTCACCTTGTTAGGCCAGCATCCAGGAGTGATCTGGAGGTGCTCGGAGTGTACATCAGAGAAACGCCTGTCCTGTGCTTAATGCCTGGCTTGTGAGGGCTCAGTTACCGTGGTGTGTCACGCCCTCAGAGTGCCAGGAGGCACCAAGACAAGGGAACATTGTGTATCTGTGTTTGTGCAGCCACTCAGTGCTTATAACCTGAGTGATGAGGGTAGGAGACTCAGGAGGGCTGAGGGAGCCTTGCAGGGGAGATCCCAAGGCTGTTGATTTAAGAGCTTCCTGTAGACCTAAAAAGAAAGCACTGAGTTCAAGGGTGTCCAGAGACCTGCTCTTCTCCACAGGCTGCTGCCTCCGAGCACAAGCAAGACAGGAAACTGCAGACTTTGATTTGTGTGTCCCACTGGCCTCAAGCCTCAGGAGGTCCCCTGGTCACTTTGACTTGCAGTTTGTCATCTCAAAGGTGTCGAACTCCCACCGACATGACAGACTCACATACTGACACTGCCCTGACATAGCCTTGGCCCTGTGCTGTGTCCCAAGGGGCTTTTGCTGATTCCTGTTGTGAAGATTTCTCTCTTTTCCTAGACGCTCCCAGGCCCAGGAAGCGACTGACTGAGCTGATGATCAAAACAGCCCTGGAGAAGCCAGTGGAGGTGCAGGCAGGGGCAGCAGCCCCCCGGGCATGGGGGCTGAAGTTCCAGCGCAGCCCCCAGGAAGTGCTGCCCAGTGCTGATGGGAGGAGGGCGAGGGGCATCCGCCTGGCCCTGACCCACCTGGAGGTACCGGGGGGCTAGTGTGGCCCTGGGGGGCTGGGATGGAGCAGAACACTGTTGCACCCCTTGGGAATTTCTCCAAAGACAGCTCTGTGTTCCCTGTCTGGCTGGTGTGGCCTCTGGCTGACTCTCAGGGACTCTGGTACCAGCAAGAGCTTCTGGTACCACTAAGAGTTTTTCCAAAGGGAGCTCTTTCCCTGATGCTGCTGCAGAATGGCCTTTAGCAAATACCCAGGGGTCAAAGATGCCAAAGGGACTGGAGGGGGCTGCTGCTCTGCAGTGGTGACTGTGGTGGTCAGCAGCCTTTTCCTCCCTCTCTCAGGGCTCGGGTGAGTCTGCCAAAGCCATTCCCACTGGAGATGTGGAGGAGCTGGAATGTGGGCTGGTGCTCAGCAGCATCGGCTACCGGAGCCTGCCGCTGGACCCGGCTGTGCCCTTTGACAGCCAGCGTGGGGTCATCCCCAACAGCTCGGGCAGAGTGGAGGGTGTCCCAGGTCTGTATCCACAGGGATTTGCATGGGACATGTTGAGCACAGAGGGTCGTTGGGGGCTTTGGGGTGGGAAGTTCATTCACCGAGGGCATGGATATTGCACGCCTTGGAGCGTGGAAACTGAGGAAATGAGCTGCCTGTATCAGGGGTTAAGAGCTGGCTGGTCTCCATCTCTTTTTAGGGTTGTCTGGTTTAGCACAGGGGGTTTTACTGGATGCTGTTCCTAAAGTGACACAGCCCATGCAGCTGCGTAGTGCTGCTCTGTAGGCACACAAATTCCTGCCACAGCACTGTCTAAGAGTCTGTTCACATCACCAAGGTGGGGAACAGGGCAAGGACTTGCAGCCAGAAGGGTCCAAGGGCACGTGCTGACCGGAGCCTGGCTGTTCCATGTGCCCCTGCAGGTCTGTACTGCAGTGGGTGGGTGAAGAGAGGACCCACGGGCGTGATCATCACCACCATGAACGACAGCTTTGACACTGCCCAGTCTGTGCTGGAGGATCTCCAGGGGGGTGTGCTGGATATATCCCCCTCCAGAGAAGGCTTTGGGGTCGTGGAGAGCATCCTGCGCAGCCGAGGTCAGTGCAAGGCTCAGTAGCAGCCAGCAGGAGGGTTCAATGCAGCCAGACTCCTCCTGGATCTGTGAGGGAGCAGAATATGAACCATGGGAATGGATTTTGCTGCTGTTTCAATGTTCCAAAGCCCAGGGAGATCAGGACTTGAATTCTCTCAAATATCTGTGTCATTGCTAAGGTTAATGACCACTTTCTGGGAAGGGCCATTAAAAGCAGCACAGACCTTGGGTAAAATGTCACTGTCAGCTGCTGAGACAGTGAGCTATTGCTCTTGAGTGGTTTTCCTAGTAATCCTTCCAAGCAAGTTAGGGGAAAGATTAAAATGCCCAGGAGAGTAATTTGCTGTAGCTGTGTTTAAAGACATTCAATTAAAGTGTGTGTGTGTTTTGCCTCTTAAAGTGTCTGAGGTTTAACAGTGAACTGGAAGCATTTTGTCCCCTGAGGTGGTTTGTGCTCGCCGTTGTTACAGCTCGTAAAGGTCTGACTGATCTGAGCCGACTGGAACCTGCCATCCCTCTCCTTGTGGCATTAGAAATTATTTCTCCTTTGCGAGGCTGAGCTCTGACACCGTGTCGGAAAAGGGCGGCTTTGCTGCCACATCAGGGCCCTGCCGATGGGGAGGTGAGGCTGAACTTGTTCTCACCTGGTTAAGTTCTCTCTCCCGTCTCTCGCCATCACCCCAGGGGTCCGTCCTGTTTCCTTCTCGGACTGGGAGAAGATTGATGCTGCTGAAGTGGCAAGAGGCAAAGCTGCTGGCAAACCCCGGGAGAAAATTGTGGATCCTGCGGAGATGCTGCGGATCATCGGTCACTGAGGCAGCAGTGGTGGGAACATGGCACTGCTGCAGTGGTACCATCCTGGGGCAGCATCAGTGGGTCATGGGCAGAGCCTGGGAGCACAGGTCTTGTGCCTGGGGCTGGTGGTGGCTCCAGAGGGGTGTGTGACACTGGGGCCTCTCTAGTAATGATGAACTCTGGGTTCCCAAAATGTCAAGAGGCTGCTGGCTGGCCCCACACCCCTACAGCCAGCTGCCATTCCTGGGGGTGAGTCTTGTCGTGTCCTTGGAGCATTAATGAATCATGCAGTGCAGGTGTGTGTGCACCTGGGGGACTCCTGGCCAGCCGCTTTCCCATGGCAAGTCGCATGGAGATGTTTCTCTGTCTTGCTGCCTCCTCTTTAAGCCACAAGCCAAATGGCTTTGTTGCCTTGTCATTCATGCCAGAGCAGGCATCTTTTAATAATGATTGTCTTTTTAAATAAACCCTTCCAGGGAAGCCAAAATGGACCTGCTGCTTGAGTTTGGCTTCTTTGTCTGCCACTGCCTTAACCTCATAGCAGCCCCTAAGTGCTGCGGCTCCTGCGACGTCCCAAGGCAAGGCAGCTCTGGGTGCTCTCCGCTTGTGAGCTCTACACAGGCAGAAAAGGGCATTAATTTGCCTTCTGCTTCCCACAGTTAAATCCCAGCAGAGCCTGGGTTCTGTCTTATGGGGTAGATTGGGATAACAAGCATGTAATTGCCTTGTTCCGGATCATGGGGGAGTCCTGTGTCCATCGGTACCTGCCAGTGCTGACTGGTGCAAGCAGTGCCTTGAGCTCTTTCTCTCCTTTCACTGGTGGGGTTATTTTTCTGGCCTGTGTGTTTTGAAGCTTATTAAATGCTTCTCTTAGCCCAGATTGCCTACAGTGACGGTGTCAGGTTTTAAGCCAGATTACAAGCCGTGAGCTGTAATCTCCTCTTTATCCATGGCGCAGGGGCAGCGTCAGCGGGGCCCCTTCCCTGGCTGTCCCTGACCCCCCCTGTGCTCCCCGCCAGAGCACTGCAGGATTGCAACCCCTCCTCCCTGGCCTGTGGAAATGGTGACAGTGGCAGTGGCTCTGTGATGGAGGCAGAGGGTAAATCGAGCTAGGGCAACCTCCACCTCAGCCCAGCCCTCTCTCACGGCAGAGGACTTGCCCCACACGGCACTGTTCTCCCACCTCATCTCTGTCTCGACTCAAGGAAGGGAGATCTCTGACTTCTCCCTATTTTCCCCTTTTTCTCTCCCATCCTTTTCTATTTAAATCTCATTTGCAAGCTCATTAAGAAACTCAGGAAATGTGATAATGGGAACTCGTACTCAAACGAGCAATAAAGCTTTTGTGGAACAGCTGCTTGTGTGATGTGGCTCTCCTTACGTCTCGCGGCTGATGCAGTCCTAATGCTGAACTCTTGAGCAGGAGATTACATCAGTGCTGGGTTCCGAGGTGAATCAGAGCTTTGGGAAGGCAGGTGTGGAGGCGAGGGGGGCTGCACCTGCCATGGGGAGCAGCAGTTCAGGTTGACAGCCCAGCCAGGAACGTGACGGCAAAGGGGTTGTTGTGGCTGCATCAAATCTGAAGGTTTCGGGAAGAGAGGAGATGGCTCCTCCCCAGGGTTTTCTTCCACATCGTCTTGAATGTTGATGCCAGGGTGCTTTTGTAGCCGTGATAAAGGCCACTGTGCTCGCACTGAGCCTGGCACACGGCTGTTCGCAAACTGAGGATGCTTCAGGGCAGTTTTTGGGCTGTGATAACAAGATGACGGGAGTGTCTGTCCTTGCTGAGCTCAGTGACCTTGCTCAACCCTGAACTTGGCCAAGGCCCTGGGGTTAATGCTGGTCTGTGGGAAAACCATGGGCTGATGAAGGTCAGTGAAGGGCAAGGGACAGGGGACTGCGCCTCGTGGGCAGAGGGAGGACGGTTACAATCACGTAAATTCTTATTCAACACCTCCAGCTCCCCTTCCTCTGCTGCCTACGCCCCCAAGCCGCAGCCCCGTGCCCCGGTTTCTCTGCCTCCCCATCGCGGTGCCTGCTCTCCATCCTCCGGGGGCAGCGGCCGCGCCCGGTGCCCGAGGGTCCCTGTCCCCGCCGCCGTGTCGTTAGGTGGCGCTGGAGGCCGCACCGGGAGCGGAGGGGCCGGGAGGGGATGGGGCTGACCTGGCACCCCCGGGCCGGGCACTGCCAGCGCTCCTCCTGCCCGACGGCGTTCCGGGCTGCCTGGGGGGCCCTCGCAGGCTCCCGCTCGCATTCGGGTTCTGCTTTTAGGCATGAATAACCTTGTGTTTGCTCCAGGTGTGTCCCCACCGCGGAGGTGCGAGAGGGCAGCCTCGCTGGGCAGCCACCCCCGGGCAGCCATCCCCTCGCCCTCCGCTCTCCCGAGCTGCCAGAGCAGCTCCAAGGCCCTTTTCTGACGCAGGTGAGGAGCTGGGAAGGCGGTGCTGTGACTGACACCCGTCTGCTGTTGGAAAGAAGCCTGAAAGTCGTCGCTGCCAGCTCTACGTGTGGATTGCCCTGCTCGGATGAGTTATGGCTCAGCTTAGCTTTAATGAGGCTGCACAAAGCTGCTGGAGGTCAGCATCTGGTGAGCGATGGCCTGGAGAGTGGCCGGGCATGGCTCCCTGCTCCACGCTCTCCTTGCTGTCTCTGTGTGCTTCTCTGCAAGGCAGCCGGGCTGGCTGTGGGGCACAGCTTGTCACACTGCGGGGTGATGGCATGGTTTCATTTGGGTCTTTGCAACTTGCTCTTGCCACTTTGCACTGCCGAGCCTCAGTTTCCCTGTCTGAAGACTGTCCAGGCAAGCTCTTCGTTGTCCGTGGGCTCCAAGTCTGACACATCCCAGAAGCTCCTGTTGATGCTGCGTTTTCCAATCACTCCCAGAAGACAAGTGCAGGTCTCTCACTGGCTTTGCTAGTTGACTGCCTGCTGAAGTTGGCCTTTTCCAGTGAGCATTTAGAGCCCATGAAGCAGGAGGTTTCCTGCGCTCTGGAATAAGGGAAAAACCAGCTTGAGTTGGATCTCTGGCCTGGCACTGAGGAGCTGTGTTGCTGTTTAAAAGCCAGCTCACGCGACCAGAAAAATGGTTGAAAAGGCTTTTCCCCAGCGTGGCTAATACACAATTTTCCAGCCCCATCCCCGGAGCTGGCGTGGCGCAGAGGCGGTGTCCGGCTCTACGCCGGCCCCTCGCCGCATGAATCACCGAATTGCGGCACCCGCTGCCGGGAGCCCGGGCGAGTCCGTCTGCGCCGGGGCCTCGCCGGGAACAGATGGCTCCCGAGAGTGCTGACTTCAGCGCCTTGGCTGAGCACAGCACCGGCCCCTGCCTCAGCCCACCCTCGCTGCTCGCTCTCCCGGGCGCATCCCTCATGTGCTCTTCCCCTCCAGATCCATCCCCAGCCCTGGGCAGGGGCAGAGAACACACTGGTGGACCAAGCTGTGGGGTCATTGGAGCGGGATACCAGCCCCACTACGCCTGGGAAGCCACTTCACTCCAGGGACAACATCATCCCTTCTCCCAGAGGACCCCAAGCGTGTCCTTGACTCCAGACCCACCACAGGCTCATGGTTTCCACTCCCAGTCTTACAGATCCAGCCTCACCGGGGTTCTGCACTCACCAAACTCTTGCTCGTGGTTGAAGGGTTGTGCAGGGTCAGGTAGTGGTGCTGCAAGTCTGATGTTTTCCCTCTGCTTGGGATGAATTACTTTGGAAATTGGGACTGCATGAGCCCATTTCCCAAGGTCAAGAGAGGAGCAGAGGTGTAGGAGATGCAAACTCCAAGCAGCTGTTTCCAGGAGTTATTTAGGGATATGACAGAGGCAAATAAAGTTGTTGGCGGGTGATGGCTGGTTACGCCCCAGAAAGAAGTGATTTCCTCCCTTCCTGGGAAATTTCCATTTCCAGCAGCTTTGCCTGCCTTATCCCCAACCTCTGGGGCAGCCCTGCAGGTACACAGCACCCCAGGGGGAGGAATTATCCCTGCAGGGATGAAACCATCCCTGTTTATTTTTGCTCCCTTAATTACTGTGAGGGTAGGACATGGTGGCAGCGGAGTGGAGCTGTGCCAGATTGGAGCTGCGCCGGATCCGTGCCAGACCTGCACCATGCACAGCACCATCCCCGTGACTTCTGTCCCACCTTTCTCCTGCTCCACTCTCTGCCTTGATTGCTCCTATGGCTGCTGGGATCCAAGATAGCCGCCAGCTCTGTGTGATTATTTAAGCACTGAAGCCCTGAATTCTCTAGGGGATGGAGCAGACGGCAGGTGGGGAAGGAGGGGCGGCCCTGTCAGCTCAAGGTGGCACAGGGTGGAGGAAGATGATCTACACATATGTTTACTTCTTTAGTGAGACCCAGCGGGACAGGGACAGGTGGGTCCATGAAGGGGAGCATCTGGGCTCAGACCTTCTTAATTTTTGGCCAGACTTCTTGGGAAGGGGAGGTTGGCAGCCAACAGGAAGGATTGGGACAGATGCAGGACCAGGACAAGTGCAGGGCAGGGAATGGGTGTAGGTCCATGGCCAAATCTCATGTGTCACAAGTGCCACTGGCAAGACTCAGCTCTGGCAGAGGCACCTGTGGGCATCTGATGACAGATGCCATTAGTGGGACGCAGAAGCCTTTGGGGATAGCCCAAGAGGGCTGTGTCACCCAGATGCCACCCTGCCTTTCCAGGGACAGCTCTGGCTTTTTGCTGGCAGTGCACAGACGCAGGTCCTCTCCTTCCCCAAGTCCTGGTTTAGGATGTACATGGGTTAGAAACCTTTGGCTGATTTTCTCCTAGGAACAGGAGGCTGATGCTGGGGTTTGTCCCACAGAGCTGGAGAGACCAAAGCCTTGGTGTGCTGATCTCCCAGCTGGGGATGTGCCCTGGGGTGGGTGCTTTGAGTAGGGTCTGGGGTGCAGGTTTATGCTGGAGGTGGGGGCAAGGCTGGAGTTCTGGGGGAACCAGAATGGAGGGGGGCAGGATGTGGGGCTTTACCCCAGTTTAGGATATGGGATGCCAGTGGGGTTGCCGTGTGCTCTGAGGAGTCTGCATGGAGCCCAGGGCACTTCTCTGACTCTGGTGTTGGCCTGGATGGGTCAGTGCAAAGCTGGACAAACATCAGGGTCCCAACAAAACCCTTCCACATTCCCCTTGTTCCCCTGACCCGGCTGCCAGCGAGCTCTTCCCAGCAGGAGGTGGCTGCACACCAGGAGCTGTCGGAGCACGGTGCCTTGCATTTATCAACCTGCTTACAGAGCCTCCTGCAAGAGGAGATGCCAGGGAAAGGTAACGAGGCGATGGAGAAGCTGGCTGAGCTCCCTTTTGCTGGGACTGTGCCGTGGTTAAGGGACCAGCTGGGATGCCGAGGGTCACACACTGGGGCACTACCACAGCAGTGGGAAGGAGGATGAAGGTGGGGAAAGGCACTTTGTGCCCGTGTTGTCGCCACCCAGCCCAGAAAGCTGCGTGAAGAGGGCACAGCATCCCCTGAGAGAGTGGCACCAAGGGGCTGGGGAAGTAAGAGGAAAAGTGCAGTTGCATTTCCTGGGGTTGTGGGCTTCGTCTTGGGGTGCTATTGGTGCTTCTGTTTCAACCTGGACCTTTGTAGCCATTGGGGCCCTTTTTTTGTTTTTTTTTTAATATAAAAAGTACTGTAGGTGTTTAAATGCACAAACAAATTATTTTGATGATGCAGAACAGCCCCCACAAGCTGCATCGTGTCTGGTGGCCCAGACCCAGTGGCAGGCTGGATTTGGGAATTCACTACATTTTCCCAAAGAAAAATGTTGGGGGTTTTGTTTTTTAAGACATTGAAGGACTTTGCCAGGAAAACTGCAAAACTGGAGTTGGGCTCTCAGTGCAGTTGCTCACTGAGAGCCACTGGACCCAGTGGAGAGGAGATGTGGCTGGGGGGCCTGGCATGAGAGTGTCACCACTAGTCCTTGCCCTCCACTGCTTGTCCCCACTGCAGACACCTTCCAGCTGTGCCCGGTTGTGCACCAGACTTGGGATTGTCTCTGTCTCATGTGTGGGGATTGGGCTGTGATGGGGATTAAATGTCCCATGGGATGGGGATGCTGGGGAGTCATGGATGTGATGGTGGAGCTGCGTACTTTCCCACGTGTGGGGTTGCTGTTGCCCCCCTCAATCCACCTGGAAGCTCTGCTGGGAAATATTTGTGAGCCAAGACCCTCTGAGGGATCCAGTCCAGGGAGCAGCCAGTCCTGGGAGAGATAAATGAAGAATGAGCTGCTGGAGGAGCAAGAAAGGCGTGGGAACAGCTCAGCGCTTCTATGCCAGCCCCAAGGGACCAGATCCCTGGGAAGCTGGTCCCCCAGGCCCTGTCACACTGGATCATGAAGGCAACAGAAAGGGTTAAATGCAGCTGCTGCCTCCTTCAATGTTAAACCCAAGATCGGGCCTTTTGTCATCCTGGGAGAAGAATTTGAGGCATTGAGGACCTGTTGCCTACCCTTAAATCTCTCTTTGGGCAAGAGAGTGACAATGCTGCCAGAATCAGGCAGAGGTGGGCAGCCTGAGGCTGGGGTAGCAGGACATGGCCAGCAGGTATCCAGGACAGGATAAATCCTGCGTCCCCCACTGCCCTGGGCCCCCGCACTGCAGCAGCCTCAGAGATTTGGCTGAGCTGTCCTTCAGAGAGAGTGGGTGCTGCTTTACAGGGATTAAAATGCAGTCCTAGATGCATTTTTCCCTTTCCTCATTTTTTTTTGGCACCTCTTCCACCCCCGAGGTGCCCCAAAGGCACCCACAGCACATGGGCAGAAGGTGGCCAGGCTGTCTCCAGGACCAGGGGTGGTGTGTGGAGGTCCTGCATCAGGCAGCTCATGGCTAAGCACAGACAGAAGGTTTTTAGGCAAGTTGAAACCTCTCTGGAAACGGCCTCTCCAAGCCCAGCAGCCACAAGGATGCTGTTGCAGGTGGTTGCAGTGCCAGCCTGGGTGGCAGACACCCAAGAACCCATTTGGGTGGCCCTGTCCCCGAGCCAGGCATCTGTCCCTGGGGAAGGCAGAAGGGCAGTGCCTGGGCACGGGCACTGCTGGCAACCCGGCTCCTTTGGAGAGGGCAGGTGCTCTCGGGGTGATGCGCAGTGTTTTGGTGGCTCTGAGCCGAGACATGGGGAGTTTTGGGAGCATCTGCCCCCCACAGTGGGGTCTGAGTTGGGCTCTAACTCCTGCCAGGTCCTGCCAGAGCCGTAGTCCCTTTGCCCGCAGCCACTGGCTCGTTTTGGGGCAGAGTGGGCACCACCGAGGGACAAGGGAGCCCCAGCAGGGCCCCTGCCTGTTTCCCCCCTTCCTTTACTGTATCTCCCCCCTTTTCTCCCCCCCGTCCCCCAGTCTGGCGTGCTCTAAACCAGTGCTGCGGGATCAGCTGACGCTTTAATACTGGCCCGGGCGACAGCTGGAGGATGCTGCTGCCTGCGGGGGCTTTGCTCAGTGTCACCCCCCTCCCTGTGACCGACGGGGACCCTGAGGTTGTCCTGCACCTGCTGGGGGGCATCAGGGTGGGCAGCTGGCCGGTGTCCACCAGTTCAGTCAGCAAAGGGATGGAAGATACTGGCGGGAGGGAGTGAGTCCCACCACATTCCTCCAGCCCTCTCTGGGGCTGGGGACGGGCAGTGCCCAGAGAGGGAGTCTGTGCCATTTTGCCATGGGTTTTCCCTCCTGGAGATGGAGGAGAGGGGCGAAGGAAAGGAGGGGGTCTTGTTCCCTTCTCTCTCGGGAACTGGGGCCGGCCCCGGTGCCAGGAGAGGCGGGCCGGTTTCTGGAGGGAGGGCTGCCCGTCCCCCGTCCCCCGTCCCCCCCCTTCCACCGGGGCTGGCGGCCAGCCCCGAAGTTGCGGCGAGGCGAGAGGACACACGTCCTGTCCTTCCACCGCCCCCGGGCTCCCCTCAGCCTCCATCCCCGCATCCCTCCCCCGCGCTCCTCCCGACCGTCCCGCCCGGGCAGCCCCGCCGGTCCCGGGGCGGGGGNGTACCGGGCGGGCTGGGGGCAGCCGGGGTCCGACGGGCTCCGCTGCCGCTCCGCCACCGCCGCCAGCAACTTTTAGGGATGAGGCGGTTGTTTTTTTGGGGTGGGGGTTGTCCCTATCTATCTTCCCCTACCTCGGCATCCCCCCGCATCCCCAGAGCCCCTGTTCCCCATCCCGGGCACGGGACGGAAATGAGCCTTAATCCTGGGCGCTGTTCTGGGGGCTTTTGGGGGGAGTGGGAGGCAGGAAAAATTGAGGAGACCTCCGTGGGTGCCACCAGCCCTGTGTCCCCCGCCGCCACCTTGCGTAACCCAGCGGCAGGCAGGACACTTGGCGTTTATTTTTGGTTAATCCATATTCGACCTTTTTAAGCTGCGTTTCGGTGCGTGCGTGTGTGGGGCCCTCACCGTCGCCCCGGCCCGCAGCCCCCGGCCCGCAACTGTTGCTGTCGGAGGTGCGGGCGAGGAAGGGAAGGGTGATGAGGAAGAGGAGGGTGATACCGGGTGGGGACGGATGAAGGTTGAAAGGAGACGGTGCCTGCCGGGGGCTGCCAGTGCTTCTCTCTCCCGAGTCATCCCCCCTGCATGGGGACAAGGGATGGTGATGAGTTGTCTTTGAGGAGGTTTTGCTGCTTCCTCCCCTTCTGAGGGGCTTCATCGAGGTCTCCTTGCTCCACAGGGGTGTCCCCATGGGGGCAATGACAAGCCCTGGCACATCCCGGTGCCTTCCTCTGTGCCCCCTCTCCTCCCCACATGGCCCCCACCAGGTTCGGCTGCGCTCTGTCCTTTCCATCCATCAGCAGCAGTTCCCCATCCCCTGGCGCAGGCTGCGTTTTCCCTCTGATTTCAGGCTCAGAGGCTTTTTGGGGGGGATAAGATTTCTCTTTCCTGAATTATATTTTGCATTTCGGAATTTTATTTCTCCCCTTCGTGAGGTTAAAATATCTGCATGAGCTCTCCCTCTCTTGGAGCAGGGGAGGGAGTGAGGGCAAAAAAGGAGGTTTAAAATTAGGAGCAAACTTTCCCTGTTGCATTAAAATGACATTTCAGGGTCTGGTAGGAGGTATGGGTTCTATCAGTGCCTTTAGCATGAGGTTTCTATGAGTTTGGTGCACCAGGGGAAGTTGTGCCTAGGAAGAGGGTTAACCTGCTCAAAACTACCCCAAAGCAACAAAAACAAGTGCCAAAGCTTCTGAGCAGCTTTATGGTGTCCTCTGGTCCCTGGGGAGGCTGCCAGGAGGTGGCATTGCCTTGCCCAGGCTCCTGGCCATGGCCACCTTCCTCCTGACCCAGACTGGCCACTGGCCCTTCACCCAGCTGGAAAACTTCCCTTTTGGGAAAGCCTTTTCCCAAGGGATCAGTTCTGCAGTGCTTCCTACAAGGAGTTGGAAAATGTGGATTTTCTTTGAAGTCGGCAGGGGCTTTGCTGTGTTGTGCTGAGCCCAGGAGCAGCCCCGGCTCTGGCAGTAGCTCAGGGATGGGCTCGGTTTCTCCTCAGCCTCCACCACTTTCCTGCAATCTGTCATCCCCCCCAAAAAAATCCAAATTTTCCTGTACCCTTCTAGCTCAGTACAAGAAAAAATGGGCTGGAAATGCACGGTGCAGGCTGGGCTGGAGGTGCTGGCTGCCCTTTGCCTCCCAAATCCGGCCATTTTGGAGCAGCCCTGTCTCCAACCTGCGCATGGAGCCTTTGCCAGCCGTGGGCTCTCTGGCCTTAAACCCCTCCGTCCTCTTCCATGTCCGCCAAAGGCTGTAGCGAGCCAGCCTGCCTCGGCGTGGTGGCACCGGATTCCTGGGAAGGATGGAAATTCATTGCCCTGGTTGCTTCAGCACTGGCTGAATGATGGGATGAGCCCATGCCCACCTCCCCTCTGCCGCTCCATTGTGTTCCGGCTGTGAGGGATGGGGATATTTTCCACCTGTGGCTTGGTCCATGGGAAACCAGATTGCTCAGCCCTGTCCCCAGTCACAGCCAGGAGCAGGGGGTGACAGAGCTTGGCATCGCAAGGGGCGTCCACTGATCTGTGCCTGGATTACTCAGTACTGGAAGAGGATCCCGAGCTTGGGCAAGAGCTGGGCTGAGGAAGAGGAGGATAAGGGCCTGGAGTAGGTGAGGTGCCAAGTCTGGCACAAGCAAACCCCATCAGTCACCACAAGGGCCCAGAGTATATTTAAACGTCCTTGAGGAGGGCTCAGACGGGCGATGCTGCTGGCAGGGTGGTTCTGTTTGTTTTGGGTGGCGTGTTGCTCCCCTTCCTCTCTGCTCGGGTAGCTGATGCCGGATTCCCGATGAATTATTTATCACAGGACTAAAAATACTTGGGAATTCGCAGTGAGGAGCAGGCAGTGCAGGCTGCCCGGCCACTGAGCTGGCCGTGCCGGAGCATGGGACGCTGCCAGCATGGCATGACTCACCTGCTGCCCTCTCTGGCCAAGGGGCCTTGGCTGCGGCCATCGATGTGGCGTTGTGGCTCCTGCAGCTCCACCAGCTGTGATGGGAGTGGGGTGGGGGATGCAGTCAGGTAACGTGAACCCCTTGGGTGATGGTGGGTGCTGGGGGTGGATGATTCCCTGATGAAACTCTCCTGGTTGAGAGAGATGCTGCCCGGTGAGCATCAGTGCCCAGACAGGTGCCCGAGCCTTCCTGGTACCCATGGGGTACAGGAGGGAAATATATGGTTTGTGTTCCCTGTCTCTCTGGAGGTGACAGCCCTGGTGCTCAAATCTGCACCACGCAGCTCTTGCAGGGTGCCCAGCCCGGCAGCCGTTGGGTTTAAATCCTGCATTTTGAGTCCAACGTGCCGGCAGCGTTTTCGCAGTGTGCTGACGGTGTTCGTCACTGCGGCATGGAAGAGTGTTGGGGTGCAGGTCACTGGGGCAGCCCAGACCCCAAAACCAGACGGGACTCAGTGAGAGGAGCATCTGGCTGTGCTGGAGACACGTTAAGCAACAGCAGCTTTTAATTGCAAGTGACGTTTCTGAGCACCAGCTGGCACCTTGCTGCATGAAGCAACACTGGTGCGTGGCTGGTGTCCCCCTCCCTGCTGCCCAGCTTGGCACGAGGGTGACAGCCCTGGGGGAAATGGGGCTCAGAGGGGCTTCAATGCCTCTGGCCACAGGTTGGTTTTGCTGGTGGGCTCTGAGGGGTGAGCTGCAGCACAGGGGTGCATCACTGTGAGCAGGGATGTGTCCCCCTTCAAGGGACCGTCACCCCAACTGCAGCAGCGTGAGCACCCACTGGCAGTGGGGAATTGGGGACCTGGCAGGGAGGATGTGCCCAAACAGCCCCTGAGAGCCTGGATTTGGGGTGCAGCCAGCAGAGACATGGTGTGAAGGGTGTCCCATCTGGGCGGGCACTGCCAGCAGGGGACACACACTGGGGGTAAAGACAAGAAGGAGGAAAGCTGAAGGATGCTGTGTAGAAGGAAAACTTGGAGATATGGAGCCAGACAGGTGCATTGGTTGGGATTTTGTGGCAGAGAAGGGGCTGAGGTAGGGTGATGGGTGGGAGATGCAGCGGGACAGGCAGGGGACCAGCTCCTTCAGTGACTGTGATTTGCAAAATCTCAACAAGCTGGGTGCAGAGCTGAACCCTCCCTCAAGGGCAAAGCCTTTGAATATTGAAGGTGACTGTCCGCTGCAGAGAGGCACCAAGGAGCTGCCAGCCCCTCCTGGCACATCTTGCAGCTGTCCCTGTCCCTGGCTGAAGGGACAGTATGGACCAGTGTAGCAGTGGTAGCTCTTGGATGGGGTGGGAGAGCAATGGGAGGGAGATGGTGGTGGTGGGATGGGGACAGGGTAGTGGTGGGAAGCAGGGACTGTCTGTGAAGGGTTAGTGGTTGATAGGAGATAGGACTGGAGACAAATGACACAGCACTGAGGTGTACAGTGGGCAGCGACTACAACCCTGTGGTCGTTCCTTCACCGCATCCAGTGTCCGAGGGATGAGGGTCCCTGGGGTCAGCCTGCAATGGTGATGCCCCAGGGCAATGGGGAGGGCTGGGGCGAGTGGGGCTGGGGGTCCTGGTGTGCGGCTGGATGCGAGGGGCTGTGTCCTGTGCTGGCAGGGACGCGCTGGTGGACATGGGCAGAGCGCCGGCGCACGCTCTGCTACTGTCGATGGTGCTGGGCTGCTCGGCTGCCTTCACGGACATCCTGCTGCCGGGCCCCGAGGAGCCAGTGGTCAACGTGGCCGTGGTGTTCGGGGGCACGTCCTACCCCCTGCACATCCGCTCCCGCCTGAGCCCCCAGAGCTTCCTGGACATGCCCCTGGAGATCCACCCCATCACTGTTGTCGTCAACAACACCAACCCCAGCACCCTCCTCACCCAGATCTGCAACATCCTCGCCAGCCACAAGATCCACGGCATCGTCTTTGAAGACAACGTGGGCACAGAGGCCGTGGCCCAGATCCTTGACTTCATCTCCTCCCAGACCCAGGTCCCCATCATCAGCATCAGTGGCGGGTCTGCAGTGGTCCTGACCCCAAAGGTGAGGGACTCACTTGGTATTTCCAGGGGAGATGAGAGAAATGAGGAATTATTAGAGAGGGGTAGGTAAGGAATGTAGAATGCTAGAGGGCAGAGGAGCTGCTGGGCTGCAGCCTCTGGGATCAGGGGCAGGAATAGGCAGTGGCTGTGGAAGTATGGCTGACTGGGGTGGTGGGACGTGGTGGGGATTTCAAGGAGGGACCCCATTGATGGGATGTGGGAGAGGACCTCAACGCCCTGTGGAAGGACCTTCCCTGGTGTGCTGCTTCCTGTGCCCACCACAGGGTGCTGGGTTGGTGGCACTGGGGCTACTGGGGCAGTGGCAGGGTTATCCCAACCTCATCTTCCTCCCTCCTTGCTGGTGCTGGATGCAGCCCTGGAATGGCTGGGTGGGCAGCATGAAGAACCTTGCTCAGCTGTGGTGGCGATCTCAGGTGCACCATGGCTGACACGGGATTTCTGTCTTCTCTGCTCCTTGCTGGCATCAGACCCTGCCAGTTACTGTCACCTGCCTGCTGGGAAGTGCTGGTGGCAGGGAGGCTGAAGGGTGCTGGGCGTGGAGATTTGGGTTATCTCCTCATAGCAGCTTATCTCACCCTGCCCGGCCTGGGTGCTGGAGGGGTTTCAGTGCTTGCTCTTCCCTGTGGCTGGAGATCCCACCTTCCTTCAGGGCACAGATTTTGTGCTTTTCTTGCATAGTGGTTTGGAGTCCAACCCCCCTGGATTGCATCCCCACAGCCCTGCCTGCACCCACTGGTGCTCCTGGAGCACCTCAAGCTTATTGTGGGTGGGTGGCAGTGGGTGCAGTGGACTCAGGTGGGTGTAGAGGGCTCAGATGGAGCCCGGAGCAATGGTAAAATATCCATGGCTTTGCTGTGGTCTGGGTGATTTCTGCAGCTTTCTCCAGGGATTGGGTATTTTGGGGTCAGTGGAGGGATCTATCTCCTCCTCCCTGTCTGGGATTCCCTGGGGCTTACCCCAGACTACTTCTCTGGGGGTGGAGGGGGTCTGGGTGGCAAAACCCTGCTGCCTGCACGTGACCTTCGGCAAATGCCATTCGCTGAATCATTTAAGACAGAATCAGATCAATTAAGGTTTGCTAATGAGAGGCCAGATGGCCGGGGAGGTGGGGCGGGAGGGAAGGAGCTGCACAGACTCTGGCTGCAGGTAGTGAGATGGAGCAGGGATGGGATTTATGCTCCTGGCAGAGCTCTTGCCCACCTCCTTCTCCTGGTTTAAGGAGAAACTGTTGATCTCCTTTGGAGGATGGAGGAATTTTTTGGTCAATAAGCTAAGAAATGGATGTGAGGCTGCAGGAGTTGACCCTTTGCATGGGGTGAGGTTCTTTGGAGGAGGATCAATCTGATTTTGGGTGTCTCCAGCCCATGGACTGCACTGGTTCATGGCAATCTTGAACTTCTCATGATGGCAAATTCAAGGAGGCTTGCATGGGTGCAAGAGACCTGGATCATGATGCCAGAGCAGTTCCTGACCCCTCTCCTCCCGCAGGAGCCCGGATCAGCTTTCCTGCAGTTGGGTGTCTCCATTGAGCAGCAAATCCAGGTGATCTTCAAGGTGCTGGAGGAATATGACTGGGGCTCCTTTGCTGTCATCACCAGCCTCTACCCAGGCTACAACATCTTCCTGGATGTCATCCGCTCCTTCACGGATGCCAGCTACTTCGGCTGGGAGCTGCAGGAGGTGCTCACCTTCGAGATGAGCCAGGAGCAGAGCAGCTCCAGGACGCAGCGGCTCCTGCGCCAGATCGATGCCCAGGTCCTCATCGTTTACTGCTCCCGAGAGGAGGCCGAGTATCTCTTCTCCATGGCGGAACAAGCCGGTCTGGTGGGGCCAGGATACGTCTGGATCGTGCCCAGCATGACAGTGGGCAACATGGAGGTGCCACCCTCCTCCTTCCCTGTCGGCCTCATCAGCGTGGTGACGGAGAGCTGGAAGCTGAGCCTGCGGCAGAAGGTGCGGGACGGGGTGGCCATCATTGCCATGGGGGCAGCCAGCTTCTTCCGTGCCCACGGCTACCTCCCAGAGGTGGGGCGGGACTGCTGGACCCCCACCAGGGCCGCCGCCACCAACACAAGCTTCTACCGGTGAGGCTTGGGGACCCCCTGGGATGGGTGGGAAATGGGAGGAGTGGGGAAAAGAGAGGGAAAGGTCAGGGGAGGAGGGGGACAGAGCTGGTGGGCAGCAAGGATGATTCTCACTGAGGGCTACAGCTGGTGGTCCATGCCTCTTGCCTGGAACTCTCCTGGAGCATCTCCCCAGAGCAGTCCTTGCCTTTTCCCATGTTTCTTGGCGACTCAGGACCCCTGGGGGTCTCGGGGGTTTTCATAGCTCTGTGGCACCTCAGGGCTGCTGTGGCAGTCTGTGCATCCTCAGCCCTGCAGTGGGCCATCATCCTCGGTGCCTCCTTGCTGGAAGAGCTTTCTCCAGCTCCCTTCTGCCCCTTGCATGGGGACTAAAGCTGGTCCCCAGCTCTCAGCCCCACATGTCTCCATGGAACCTGTGGCAGCCTGGCTGAAGGTGGAGGACGAAGAGGAGGAGGGCTGTACAGTGCAGGGCCACACAGACAGGGGCTTACAGGCTCTGTGTCCCACCAGGCACCTCCTCAATGTGACATGGGAGCACAGGGATTTCTCCTTCAATGAAGGTGGCTACCTGATCAGGCCCACCATGGTGGTGATCACGCTCAACCAGCACCGGCTCTGGGAGATGGTAGGACCCCCAGGCCCCCCGGGATGGGCACAGTGGGGGGTGGCTGGGCAGGGTGAGCCTGGGGCCATGCACAGGCTGGGGTCCCATCTTGGGGTGGGTTGTACCATGCAAAACCCAAAAGTACCATGGCTGGTCCTAAAAGTACCCATGGTGCCATGGTGGAGGTTTGCAGCAATGATGAGCACCAAAGCTCTGCCAAGAGCTGTCAGTTTTCCCCTGCAATTTTTCTGATAAGTTCAAAAAAAGTCAGAAATGCAGATGCCCACCTCTGGAGAACAGCAGCCAAACACCTAGACCTGAAACAAGATGCGTGGAGGGGTTTTTGCTAGTAAAATCTTTTGCTAGTAAAATCTTGGGTAAAGTTTGGCCAGGTTTGTGCTCACCCAAGTGTGAAGCTTGGGGCTCAGGAGGAAACACCTCACCCCATGGTCCAGGGTTGTGTGGGGAAAGGGATGCTGAGATGGGGCTCACCAGGAATAAGCCCCAAAGATGGGATGATGGATATGGGATCCCGTGTGACCCCCAGAGCCGCTTGCTGGGGTGACCATGTGCTCTCCCTTGGGGGCAGGTGGGCAAGTGGGAGAAAGGCATCATCCACATGAAGTACCCGGTGTGGCCCCGCTACGGCTCCTTCATGCAGCCCGTGGTCGACAACCGCCACCTGACAGTGGCCACCCTGGAGGAGAGACCCTTTGTCATCGTGGAGAACACGGACCCCAGCACAGGGGTCTGCGTGCGCAACACCGTGCCCTGCCGCAAGCAGACCAACTCCTCCCAGAGGTGAGCAGGGACGTGGAGCTCGGCAATTCTGGCCACCACTCCCTTGGCACGTGGTGTCCAGGGTGCTCAGAGCATCTCTGGTTGGTCCAGCCCATCTTTCCTGGTGTGTTTCCAGTGGCAATGGCCTGGTGGATCCCTACACCAAGCTGTGCTGCAAAGGTTTCTGCATCGACATCCTGAAGAAGCTGGCCAAGACAGTGAAGTTCTCCTACGACCTCTACCTGGTGACCAATGGCAAACACGGCAAGATCGTCCGTGGGGTCTGGAATGGCATGATTGGTGAGGTAGGGGTAGGCATGGCTCAGATCCCCGCTTCGACACTCCCTGGAGGGCACCACTCACCCCTGACCTGGGGCTTTCCTGGTGGAGATGGGATCTGTGGTGGCACTGTGGGCAAGGGACAGCTTGGCATGAGCTCCTCCTTGGAGGAGGAGTCAGATGAACATTTACAACCCCACAGCAGGTTGTGTCTGTGCCACTGCTCACTTAAGAAGTTAATTTTTTTTTTTTAAAAAAGGCAGAAATTAAGGCTGGAAATGCTGGAGATGAGGAAATGCCTGGGGAAAGTGGTCTGGGTCCCTCTGCTTGTCCCTCTGCCCGTCCCAAGCCCACCTGCCCCTTTTCCAGGTGTACTACAAGCGTGCAGACATGGCCATCGGCTCCCTCACCATCAACGAGGAGCGCTCCGAGATCGTGGATTTCTCCGTGCCCTTTGTGGAGACGGGCATCAGCGTCATGGTGGCCCGGAGCAATGGCACCGTGTCCCCCTCCGCTTTCCTGGGTGAGCCCTGTGTCCCCTGTCTTTCTGCAGGTTCATCCCATGCTTCCTACAAATGCAATTGGAAATATTGTTCAGTTTTAATAACTTTCAAGGAAAAAAAAAAAGCCTAAGTCATAAGGGAAGGAGATTGTGCTGTCGGCTTTGGGGCTTCTTCCTTCCTTGCCTGAATAATCCTTTTATTATGGAGATGGAGGCTGGAGACTGAGGCTGGGCTCAGTGGTTTTCTCCCCTTCATTTTTGTGTGGAGGAGGGAGGATGGGGATGTGGGGGGATTTGCCAGCTTGGAGCTCTGCTTTGGGGATCCAACTCTGCCACCGTCACCAGAGCCAGTGGTTAAGCCAAGTGTAGGAAACCGCTTGTGCTAAAAGTTTTATTTAATGAGTTTTACACCAGCAAAGCTGCAGCCTAGGAAGGGGAGGGGACTGGCCAAGGTCGTCAGGAAATTCAGCTCGGGCAGGGCTCTCGGCTCTCGGCAAGGGCACAGCAGAAACGTCCCAGCTCAGCTGGAGCTGGGCTCTTGTGGGGAGGGTGCAGGTGGTTGCTAAGGATGCCATGGAAGGTGGGATCACCAGCCTGGGCACATCTTCCTCATCCTGTCCCCCCACACCACAGAGCCCAACCTCCCGCGGAAGCAGGGTCACCTTCACCAGCCCCAGGCACAGACAGAGCATGCTGCCCTGGTTTGGCAGGGCTGGGGTCCGCGGTACCTGTGTCCCTGTGTCCCCTGCCTCTGCGCTAATGAGCCACATCCCCATCAGGGGAGGCCTCTCCTCCCTGACAGCAAAGGACGCGCTGAAAAATGGGCCTCGGCGGCCGCACGTTGACGGCTCAGATGCATCCCCAGTGCTCCTGCTGCTCCATCCCAGATCATCCTGGGCAGGCAGGGGCTCACTGCCTGTCCCCACTCACGGGAGGCTCATTGCCTGTCCCCACTCACGAGTGCTGAGTAGGGCTGGGGGCTGGTTCCATGCCTGATGCAGGCACAGTCCTGTGGGCAGAGCTATCACAGGGGAGAACCTGTGATTCCATGGGAAACCCTCCTGCAGTGACCCTGGAGATGGGAAGCACCTGTAAACCTCTCCCTGTTGATGAGAACCTGATTTGGTCTAGGCAGGGAAGCATGGCTACATCCCCCAGCTCTGTGGCAACCCCTTTCCCTCCTGATTCCCTGTGGAGCTGCTTGGCCATGGTGCTGCCAGCCTCTGACTCCTCTCCAAAAAGGGGCAGTATTCAGGATGAGCCCCATCCATCAGGGAGGGCTCCTGGGAGTCCTCAGAGGACCAGGGGATGTCCCAGGAGGCTCACAGAGTTCCACTTGCTTTGCAGAGCCTTATAGCCCAGCCGTGTGGGTCATGATGTTCGTCATGTGCCTCACTGTGGTGGCCATCACCGTCTTCGTGTTCGAGTATTTCAGCCCCGTTGGCTACAACCAGAACCTCACCAGCGGCAAGAGTGAGTTGGGGAGGTGGGAGCTGGGAGCTGGGAGGGGGGACACGTCCCTGGCTGGGCTGACAAGTGTACTCTCTGTTCCCTGTCCCTGCAGGGCCGGGAGGTCCCACCTTCACCATCGGCAAGTCCGTGTGGCTGCTGTGGGCTCTGGTCTTCAACAACTCAGTGCCCATCGAGAACCCCAAGGGCACCACCAGCAAGATCATGGTGCTCATCTGGGCCTTCTTCGCCGTCATCTTCCTCGCCAGCTACACAGCCAACCTGGCTGCCTTCATGATCCAGGAGCAGTACATTGACACTGTGTCGGGGCTGAGTGACAGGAAGGTGGGGCTGATTATTGGGGTGGGAACCCAAAAAAAATCCCTAAAAAAAAAAACCCTTTTTGAAGTTACTGGCAGTGATGTGTGTGAAGCTACACATCACTGCCAGTTGGCTGGGCATGAGTGCTTGAGGGCTGGCTGTGGGGAGGGGACATGCTGGGGATGTGGAAAGACACGGGCACTGTGTGATGCTGCCCCTGGGGCTCCCCACTGCAGTTCCAGAGGCCGCAGGAGCAGTACCCACCCTTCCGCTTTGGCACTGTCCCCAACGGCAGCACCGAGAGGAACATCCGCAGCAACTACCCCGACATGCACACCCACATGGTGAAGTACAACCAGCGCTCTGTGGAGGACGCCCTCACCAGCCTCAAAATGGGGTACGGCTCCCCGAGATGGGGTATGGCCCCCCCAGATGGGGTGTGGTTCTTAGAGCTCCTCCAAAAGGGATACAGCACCCCCAAATAACTATGGCTCCCTGGAATGGGGTACAGGACCTCCCAGACGGAGAAGGGATTTCTCAACTGGGGTACAACCCCCCACAAGTTGGATGTGGGCCCCCCAGGCTGGGTACAGCTCTCACAGACTGGGTATGTCTCTGTGCATCTTCCCTGGGTGAAGTACAGGACCCCCAAACAGGACACGACCTGCTGCAGATGGGGTGCAGCTTCATACAGCTCCCCTCAAAGGGGATGCAGCTTACCCCAGATGGGGTGTGGCTCCCCGAAGTGGGACACAACTCCCCCCAAGGCTGGGTACTTCCCCTCCAAGTGTGGTTACAGCTCTCCAGGATGGGTCACGGACCCCAAGAGCACATAGAACCCCCTCCAGATGGGCTACAGCTTTCTGAAAGGGATAGAGCTCCCCCAAATAGGCACAGCCCTTCCCTAAAAATGGGCTTTCAGACCCCCCCCTCACCCTTCCTCCTGTTGGTGGGGCAGGAAGCTGGATGCCTTCATCTACGATGCAGCGGTGCTCAACTACATGGCGGGCAAGGACGAGGGCTGCAAGCTGGTGACTATCGGCAGTGGGAAGGTGTTTGCCACCACGGGCTACGGCATCGCCCTGCAGAAGGACTCGCGCTGGAAGCGGGCCATCGACCTGGCCCTGCTCCAGTTCCTGGGAGACGGTGGGTGCTTGCGTGAGCTCCTCGTTAGCCCTGTCCCCATCCTCACACCACCCCTGCCCTGCAGATTAACCCAGGGGACAGGGCTTTGGTCTTCAAACCCTGTGCAGCCTTCATGGCTCGCATCCTCATGGCAGGATGGCACTGAGGGTCTTCACCAGCTCCTTTCAGGGGATATTAAATCCTCTGGATGTTGTGGTTGTCGTTCCCTCTGGGGTTGTAAAATCCTGGAGATGGCTGTGCACAACATTTGAGGGTCCTGAGGAGAAGCCTGGGAAGAGGACAGTAAGCATGGCTGGCTGGCACATGGGTGGGGGACAGAGTCAGGAGAGGACCCTGGAGAGGAACAAGTGACTGGTGGGATGCTCAGGCCAAGGGCAGCAGCAAGCATTAGGTGATTACAGCTCCAGAGGCTCAAGGGTCTCTTTCTCCTCCTTTACCCACAGTGGGGTAGAGAGGGGCAAGGACGTGCTTGGGAAGATGATTCCCAGGGGTGGATTCTCACGCCCTGCACTGTTGTGCGTGTCCCAGGTGAGACCCAGAAGCTGGAGACGGTTTGGCTGTCAGGGATCTGCCAGAATGAGAAGAACGAGGTGATGAGCAGCAAGCTGGACATTGACAACATGGCCGGGGTTTTCTACATGCTGCTGGTGGCCATGGGGCTGAGCCTGCTGGTCTTCGCCTGGGAGCACCTCGTCTACTGGAAGCTGCGTCATTCCGTCCCCAAGTCCCACAAGCTTGACTTCCTCCTGGCCATCAGCAGGGTGAGGGATGCTGACAGGGGCTTTCGAGGGGCCCATATGTCTTCACACAGTGTCACAGGGATGGACACGGCTTGGTGGGCATTGTCCTTTGACCTGCATAGGAGGGATTGGAGATGTTTGTGTTGATGTGAGCTCTTGGTGAGAAAAGCCAGCTTTTGAGGAATGACCCCACATCCTTATTAGCATCCCTGGGGAAAGGGGTGATAGAGGATGGTGTCACCCACCCTGACAGTGCTGGGGATGCTGGGGAGGGGACATCAGTGCTCTGAAGCCACCTCAACCTCAGCAGCATGAACTCAGCTCAGCAGGGTGGGCTCAGGGGACAGGACCCCACTGACCTTGCTGACAGTGGGGGGGCCCCCATTTCTCCCCACAGGGCATCTACAGCTGCTTCAACGGGGTTCAGATCCTGTCGAGCCCCGGGAGGGCGCCCACACCGGATGTCACTGCCAGCTCAGCCCAGGCCAACGTGCTGAAGATGCTGCAGGCTGCCAAGGAGATGGTGACAACGGCCAGCGTGGGTGGCTCGCTGGAGCAGGCCACCCGCACCATCGAGGACTGGAGCAACCACAGCGAGCGCCTCCAGACGACCTTCTCCCTGAGGACACCCCAGCTTGTGGTGCAGAACAGCACCGGCGCACACCGGGGCCCCCCCTCTGGCCCGCACCCCGCCGAGAGGGTGGGGAGAGCCTACGCTCCCAAGGGTGCTCCCCTGGGACTGCCACTGCCCCAGCCCATCCCTGTGGACTCCCGTCTGCACGGGGAGGAGAACTGGAGAGGGGCAAACGAACACCCCCACCTGCTACACCCCCTGAAGTTTCGGGGTGGCTGTGCAGGGGATGAAGCCCTCACAGGTTTCCCCCACCTCCTGGTAAAGACTTCCCCAGGAGGGGATTATGGGGAGCAGGTGCTGGTGGGGAATCATGTCGGGGCTCCCCTCCCGCCCACCACACCGCCCAGGGACCTCCCACCCCCGGACATCTACAGGGAGCACAAGCGGCCGTCGGGGCGGGGGGACCGGCTCCAAAACAACCCCGTGCTCCAGAGGGACGGGGCACACGGGGGCTCAGGGACTCTGCCTCGGCTGCTCTCGGCAGCGGAGAAGAAGCGGGAGGCGGGCAGCGCCTTCCTGCCTCCATCCTGCTCTCGCGGAGCCTTCCCCAAAGTCACCAGGACTTGCAGAGCCAGGGGCGAGCCGGCGCGGCCGGAGGCGGCGGCGATGGAGCGGGAGAAGCTGAGCCGGTGGGCGAGCCCGGCCAGGG